>JAXGGA010000527.1:0-216043 GCA_038373865.1 Uloborus plumipes | reverse complement strand
ACCCCTCTTATACAATTAAAATATGTCGAAACCGTATATATCCCATGCCATGGACGCAATGTTAAAAATCCCCGTTCAATCAAATACCCCGCTTGATCGAATAATATTTCTTGGAACAGACAGTATTCGTTTAAGCGGGGCCGACAGTATAGGGAAATGCGGGCCAAAGTGAAATCTTAAAGTATTTTCACAGTTTGCAGCACCGTTTATCTAGTAGTATTTTAACTAAGTTCCTAGAAATATAGTTCATTAATGTCAAAAAATAAATAGCTTCAAACTTCAGCGAAAAAAATTGTACAAGTGATTTTCTAAATTTTATACCTTTATTGTAATATTCATGGTTTTTCAAAAAATATTTCTTGTTATTATAAAATAATCAAACTTTTGTAGATATGACTTTAATTATTAATTGTGATCAAATGATGTCCAAGGCAGTCCTTACAGCGCGTCTCGAAATGATAGGTCCACCCTTATTTTTCTAAATTTCGACTGTTAATTAAGAATAAGAATCACTTTTTTTGCTCGTGATTATATATCTGTAATTGTTATAACTATGTTTGATGAAATTTCTTAAAAATAAATCATTTCTTCTTATTTGATGCAAATTTTCATTTTCAGACCGTTTCAAAAAGATAGGTCCACCTTCAGAAATATTGCCCCAACCACATAAATTTCCAAAAATTTGCATAAGTATCGTTGCCTAGTATTGCTACGGGATTATGCTTGCTGCTGTGGAGGTATTTAAACAGATTTGAGCAGCACTTTGTAGTTAAACAAAACGGGTTGTCATTGCAGTCTTTCGCTGGTTGAGCAGGGGAAAATTGATGCATTTAAACAGTCTGGAAAATCGAATAGAGAAATAGGTAAGCTTTTAAACAGATCGCAAAGTGTTGCAAACAATTTTTTGCTATTTAGAAATGCTTATAGCAGTAAAAAATCATCTGACCGCCCATCAAAAGTGACACCCCGACAAGGAAGCACTATCGTAAGGGACCTAAAAACTGGAAATAATGGGCATATCCACTTTGGCCACACAACTAAACCCTTCAGTATCAAAATCTACTGTCCACAGAGCGGTAAAGAAGTTTGGCAGTTTAGTTTACTTGAAGAGAAAAGCGGCTCCGAAATTGACTAAAAAGCACAAAGAAAAGAGATTGAAATTTGCGCAGGAAGTGATGTCCTGGAAACAAGATAGGCATCGTGTGATATTCAGTGATAAAAAGGAATTAAACCTGGATGGTCCAGATGGTTGGCATTATTACTGGCACGATCTGCGTAACGATAGACAGATATTCTCGAAGAGGCAAGCTGATGGTGGTTCCGTTATGGCTTGTGCCCGATTCAGAGGGACAGGAAAAACTGATATAGCATTTGTAGACAATGGTTTGAATGCTGCTGGCTATAACAAGCTGTTTGAACAATATTTTATTCCACAATCAGAACCTATTGGGGGCCCATTCCTCTTGTTCCAACCAGACAATGCTCCTCTGAACTCAGCAAAGTCCACTTTTGAATGATTTCTGGATAATGTTGTACATATTATCTATTATCCACCTTACAGCCCCGACTTGAATCCAGTAGAAAACATGTGGGGTATACTCGCAGTGAGCGGTGTAAGCAGGCGGAAGACAGTACAGCAGTACTGCAGACTTAAAAAGGGCTATTTCCTCCGAATGGTCAAAAATCGGGACAAATTGTTTGCAAAAACTTGTAGAAACCATGCCAAATATGATTTATGAGCTTATTCAGAAAAAAAATCAGAAACATTTCTTATTAATTCAACATTTATTTGATGCTTGGTTCAGTGGACCTATCTTTTTGAAACAGCTGTTTCACCTAATTTTAGTTTTCCTCATTATTCCTATTATTTGTAAATTATTTATGAGCTATTTTACATTGAATGAAGTAATGTAGTTTATAAAATAGTACTTTGTACACAATACAACCTTTTTTTACCAGCATAACTTTCGTTTTTACTGGTGGACCTATCATTTCGAAACGCACTGTATTTCGTTTATATAAAGCATGTTTTGGTTTTAAATGTTCAATGCAATTAGTCAAGTGCATGCGGTCATGCAGGGCAAAGCGAAATACTTCATTTCGTTTGCTTATGCATTCATTTACTAATTCACGTACGCATTTCTTCATTTATTGATTCATTCACATTCTTTTACTTACTTATTAGTTCACCTTTTTACTCATTCATACACTTATTTTGTTATTCATTCTCTATTTCATTCCCTCATTTTTCTTATATATTAATTCATTCATTTATTTGTTTATTCATTTATTCGTTTTTTTTATCAATAATTCACTCATTTTCTTTTATTTACGTATTCCTGTGATAAAAATTATTTTAACTCATCAAATAGATACAGAAAATATTGTATTTTTCACTTTGCAACATGGTTTTTTGAGGTGAAAATTTTGCACCTTTTTTGAAAATGCAAAATAACTGCCAAAAATGAAAAAAAAAAATATTTCAAGGATAGTTGTATTACAAAATAAATTATTCTTTCTTTATGTACACTAATTTTTGGAGCAAAATTTCAATTTGTTCATTTTGAAACAGGTAAGTAAACTTAACTGTTTCACTTCACCCCACATTCCCTACAAAAATGCTTAAAATTAAAGAGCTCTTCTTTGAACTATGTTGCTTATCCTGCATTTTTAACAGTGTTCATTTGCCCCCCTCCCCCGCCCCCACAAATAAGGGCACATGTGAAAAGTTAAAAGGTATTTATAAAAACCATTTTTAAGAAAAGAAATGTTTAAAAAAAAACTCGAAAAAAAATCCATGACACAAAGAAAAAATCATTGAATAGTGGGGAAATTTTTTCACAAAGAAATTGATAATATTTTCGGAATATAAAGAAATTAAATGTTCTTTTCTGCCCATTTTTTATCCCTATTATCATTTCAATGTTACTCATTTTAAAACAAGAAATGCTACTTGAGAAAAATTTTAAAAACTTACTAAAATATATGAAAGCAGCATAAGTTTTACGCAAGAAAGAAATATTAATTAGTATTATCAGCATGCAACAAGCAATATCAATTGCTTTTCTTTTAATTTATTTCGTTCTTTCATTAGTCTTTGTAGTCTCTAATTTTACAGTGAATTCTTCACTGCATAAATATGCATTACCAAAAGCTGCACAAAATGTGATGAGCATTAATCAGGAAATTAAGAAAATAAATTGTGCCCTTCAATCTTTCTTCGCATGAACTTTCCCCTACTATTTCCAAAACAAACTTCCTACTTGGGAAAGAAACAAGATTTTTATCCAACTTAAGATTTCTGTCCTTCGTCAACAATACTCCAATATCCAGATCCGCTTATCGTTCTCTTTAGTAGCAGACAGGCAAGTTATATATCACAGATTCCTATAAAACAATTCTTCGTTCCCTCGGTATTAGATTCCCATTTCAATTTTACACTTTTCCTGTTCAATCAGAAAATGTTCGGGCCAATGCGCAATTTGGTTTTCATAAAGAAAAGCTCTGGAGAAAGCTTGCACAAGTGGGTTCGAGAAAGAGTAGCAACAAATAAATTCTCGGGGTATAAATCTGTATTTGAGCCGGGGCAGGATTTTCAGAAAAGAGAAATGGAGGAAGCTCCATCACTGCAGGCAGCGCACACATACACACAGACGGACTTTTAATATCGCAAGGAAGTTTAAACTGCCTTCTGTGGTAATACTGTATTTCTTTCTCGAAGTTGATTCTATTTGAATGCAATTTTAGATTTTGGAAATAACTTCCATGTAGTAAAATCTGGAGATTTGTGGTTTATTGCATGACATCACCATTTCTCTGACAGCCGAATATGAATGACTCTTCCTTCGACATGAAATCTTCAGAATGTTATAAAGTTTTGTTTTCTTTTTAATTTTGCCTCAAGGAAA
Organism: Uloborus plumipes; assembly: GCA_038373865.1. Classification (NCBI taxonomy): domain Eukaryota; kingdom Metazoa; phylum Arthropoda; class Arachnida; order Araneae; family Uloboridae; genus Uloborus; species Uloborus plumipes. The sequence continues at coordinate 212,135 of JAXGGA010000527.1, read as the reverse complement.
CTTTTCGTAAATGCTGTCTTTCTATTCTCTCAACAAACAAAACATATATGGTCTTGAAAGAAATAACATTTAATTATAATAAAATATAAAGATAGACACAGAATTACACAAAATTTGCATGCACAGAAAAAAGATCTGAATAGATGATCCTCGATGTGGCTTGACTTGGATAAACCTAACTATTCCCATTTACTTACATTACGCGGCAGAGTTGATTAACACGAAAACTTCTGTCGCGCGGATAGACTATCTCATCGCCTACTCTGAATCTCTCACTCCAACTAATCCGATTCATCTTGAAAATTTATTGTACACAGCTTTAGGTCATGGAATTTGTATACAAATTGCAAGTGGTTTCATATTTGCAAACTGCATGTAGTTTTAGCGTATAGAAAAATATGCATTAAAAATATTTTTAATGCATTATATTTTTTAACTTCTGTTCTATACACTACATTCCCGAACTAGTTTCCTTTTTTACATTTTTTTTTCAAGAGCTAAATCATTTTTATGTAATATGCTCATTAAGAAACGCAATTGATAAATTCAGCACATTTGAATCACGCTCCAATATTTCAAGCAGCAAGCAATTTATACTCCAAAAATGCTTAAAATACATTGTATTCCTAATTCAATACCACGCACTGTATTCTAAACTTAGTTTTCATTCATTCTTTTTTTTTTGGAAAAATTAAATCATTTCTATGTAATAGCTGCACTCCATGGCAGTTTTTACATGCTTCAGCTATGAAAAGAAATTTTCAAACTTATAACGCATGAATTGCGTTTGTTGGGTTATGGAATCACATATCATTGCTTTTCTAATTTTTAACAAATGGCCTGATAAAAGCAAACCGAGACAATGGTAGAAAATTTAAAGCAAAATATGGTTTTAAAAATAGATTCAGTACATATTACAGCAATGAAAAATACATACTACTAAAATAACTATTATTTATTGAACAATGTTACAAGTTAACGTAAATTGCTTGATATAGATGGTGACTGGTTCAACCTTCACAATAGTTTTATAGGTAAACAAACGAGCCTAAAAATATTTATTTTTTTATCATATAATTGTGAAAAGGTGTAGATCCTTTTACTTTGGCATAAATCGGTCAGTACTTTAAATTGAAAAAGGAGCTTTAAATTTCAAATGCTGCTTGATATCTAAACATCAAATTTAATATTTTTCTATAACCAGCAAGCAGACTTAAACAAAATAATAGAAACATGACGCATAAAATAATTGTAGCTTGATGCACAGTAAATTATTATGCAATTGAAAACTCAGCAGAAAGAACGGCAGCCAACTCTTAAATGTCTGCAGTGTTTCAAAATATTTTTTCAACTTATTTACATTGTATTTCATTGTGTTACATTGTGTTTCTGCTTAGGATAATATCCAAATAAATTGTTTTCATGTCCGTATTTCTTAGTAACATTTCAACCGTTTAAGAACCATTAGCTCCGAACTAGAATATAAAAGTTGCGGTGTTTTCTTAAAACAAGAAGGGGAAGAAAAGAAATGAAATGTTTTTTAAACCATAACATTTTTTGCTGCTGTTAAAATTCTGGCGTTTCAATGACAGGAAAAATATGTACATAATTTACAATTTGGAGCATTTGCTCGATTGAAGTAAAAGTTTTTACTTTTTAATTTAATTTTACTTTTTTTTTTTTTTTTTTGTACTCCATATCCGCAAACAAGTTATTTTTAACTCTTTAAGGACCGTTGTGGAACACATATATCAACAAATATCGAATATATTTTATAAACTATCCGATACAAATAATTTATAAATATATTTTTTCGTGTTATAGAAACATCAAAATTTTAATGTTAGTAAGAAGTAAAAGTTAGCGTTTAAAAAAACATACTGTTTTCTTTCCTTTTTTTCTTTTTTTCCTTTTCCTTCTTTTCTTTTTCTTTTTTTTCCTTTCTTCTGCCATTTTTTCTGGAAACAACCTCAAAATTTTATATTTTACTTTAGAACTCATGGTCACAGAAATAGCCTTGTTATGGTTTTCAAAGGTTTAAAATGCTACTATCATTACTGAAACTAGAGCAATTTATTTGAGTGTTGTCTTGAATGGCTAAACCGAAAATATTTTCAAAATATTGATTTAATTTCTGAATAGCTTTGTAAACAATATACAGTTAATAGCATCGCCAATTCAAGATTATGTGCCGTTACACTAAAAGCATATTATATTTATCAAATATATTTTACAAAAATCGTAAATTTGAGATTTAGTATGCGCATTGGTAGGCGCTGATAGCATAAAAAAAACATAGTATCTACCAACAACATATGTATCAGTAATAAACAAAACTCCCCCAACAATTTCCCAGTTTAGAACTAAAGCCTACTACTTTTTATACTTGTCAGTTATCTAAAGTTATAATTTTTATCTATCTACATATATATTATATTTTCTTTACGTAATATGTTTAAAATTATCAATAGAATTCTACGTTTCATCATAAGTGCTGTAGCCCTAAGTGAACAAAAAAAGCATCTCCTTTTTTTTTTACAAGAAAAATGTTGTACGTGTGTTTATGCGTATTTCACAAACTGGTAACAGGTTTCACTTTTCACTTATTGATACAGAAAAGAGAAGATGGTTGTGTCATAGCTGTAGTGCGTTCCAACTCCCCCCCCCCGCCTCTTATGGTTAACTTTTGCTTCTAAATTCTAAATTGTGCATTTTCATAGCTTTGAAGGTAGCGCTGGATTTTTCTTCATAGCATGTTGCTATTGAATCTGTCTGTTATTGCTAAGCTACTAGAAAGGGGGGAAAGAACATTTCTTTCGAAAAAGAGAATGCCTCAAGGTCAAAAAAGTTAAATTTTAGGAGACTTAGAGTTGAGGTAAAGAAAAACAGGTTTTTAATCTTTTAAATTCAGCTACGTCTCTTCTTTTGAACTGAGATATAAAGTTTTGTGCATTGTGTCCAAGATTGCACAATAATGGCTCTTTGTGAATAAATGTCTATGAAAAATTGGACTTTATAACGGTTTGTAAGCAAATGAAACCGTGCTTACATTTACTCGAGTGCATTTTCATTTACCTCCGAACCTAGGAGTAAGTGTAAACGCCTTATGATTTCTTAGGAGGTTAGTGTAGGTAGATAATCGAGATAATCGGCACTATACATAGTCAGCTACGTACAGTCAAGTTTCGATAACTCGTAGCCTTATTTCTCGAATATTCCGTTACATCGAAGTTTTCATTGAAACCTAACTCTTAAGAAAGTTGTAAAAACTTCCTATAGCTCGAACTACCAATAACTCGAAGCTTTTATCTAGTTCCTTGGGACTTCGAGTCATCGAGACTTGACTGAAAATTTGTGCATGTATGTATGTTTGTATATACATATTTATTTCATAGTAAATTAATCAACGTATTAATGTAGTATCCATAATTATATTTTTTAATTAAAGGCGTTTGAAATTTTTGCTGCAAAAAAATATTCACATTATAAAATTCATAACTGTAAGACAAGTTGTTTTAATTTTAAGTGCAATCTATAATTAAAATAAGCATCCATAAAAATTTCACAATGGTTGATTGGGGGAATGGTAGGGATTTCTAATTTACAATGACAAAATTTCAAGCTCTCCGTAAAAAAAATAGAAAATGAATAAATAAACTTTCCAAATAGATTTTTTTACCTCATTATGCTGTACTCTAAAACATTAAATACTGTAAAGCATAGAAAACATTGATAATGGCTTCGTAATTGTGAAACCACATTTAGTTTTATAAATGGACAGAATACATATAAGACATTTGAGTTCCTAAAATACTAAAGTATTTTAGTTCTTATTATAAATTAAGATTCGTAATAAATAAGCCAATGCTTATATCAATGGCGCAAAGAAAAAAGTGAAAGAAGAGTTTATATATCGACCCCCCTGATCCCCCGCCTTTCCCTCCACGTGAAATGAAACCCGGTTTCTTTCCACTAATGACAAAAACGTCCATCCGTTCGAAATTGAGCAGTATGAAGATTTATGCCTGCCATTTCAAAGTTTTGAAAACCCTCACTCTTTTCTAATCACGACGCCGAAGAAACGGCAGACAGGGGGCACGGGGCAGGCAGGGGTGGATAGAATATCCCAGTTGGAAAGCTTCCATCATTTTCGCAAATTTCGAGAGCATTTTTCATTCGAAATGGAATGATACAGCACTGAAAGCAAATTTCGAGCTAGAACTGAATTAAGTGGGCTTTAACAGTGCTAGAAGCCTCTTTTTCAATGATTAATGGCTACTATAGACAATAAGAGTTCATTATTCAAGAAGGCAGCTTGCACTAACCTGTGCTGCTACAAATGGCGCGGAGTTATCATTACTCATCTAACTGTGTGTTCCCCCTGCATATTTTTTCTACCCATTGGAGGGGGGCTCCAGACAGGGTATCGCAGCTTTTTGCTGTCATCATTTTTTGACACATCATCATTTGGCCATTCATTACCGCTTAGAGCTGAGATCTAATATTTATACCTACGCACTTCCTTCATTCTAGCCTTCAACATTGGATCCTGGGAAAGGATACCTGGTTTCTTCACTTAAATCGTCAGGTTGGACATAAAAGCTACTATTCACTGGCTCAACTGAGTGAAATATGACGGCACATTTTTTTTTTTTTTTTACAAAATTTATACTCGGGGAGATTTTTTTTTCCTTTCCTGCATAAATCCGGTTGATATGTATCGGTTATCTTTTCAATAGAAAATTAACGCCATGCTCTAGACAAGTGCATTTTTCACTAATCAAAACATATTTGCACGTCAGTTTTGCGTGAATATCGTTAATTCAATAAGCTCCCAACAATTTGCACCACTTTTGGGTTAGGTATTTAACGTTTAAAAATATATTTAAGCCAAAGTATTTTCATGTATACCAGTACTGAACAACATATAAAATCGTATTATTTGAGCTACAATAGAAATATAATAAGTGAATATTTAATGGAAGTGTAATGTGTGTTAAAAGTAAAAAATAAAATTAAATGAAAATAATGCATTTAACAATATAAAATGCATACTTGTTGGTTTGGTTAAAACCGTTGAACATAAAAAAAAAAAAAAAATAGTGTTGAATCCTTTTAGTAGTTAAAAACGAGTTTCAGAAAATGTTTATTTGGAGTTTTTAACGTTCGAGTCAATTATTTACTGCACTACGGATTTCTTAAAAAATAACTTTTATTAAGGCACTTTTTGCGCATTAAGATATTATTTTTTCATGAAAATAATTGCTTGTGTTTTATATGAATACGTTATTTTATTGCAAAATATTTTTATACTATTTTATTTCTTAATAAGAATTTTGATGTGTATCAGCTTTAATATGATTGCACTTTACAATTTGAAAACTCATGAATGAATTTTTACATGAGAAGATTTTTGTTTTAATTGGATGTAGTTTAAAAACTAATTTTTTAAACTTGTTGCGAAATTAAACGTGCCGAGTAATTATTTAATCGCAACAGTTAGAAAGGGGACTGTAGGTACGGCTCCAGGAGTATAATCTCAGCGGTGTCGACGTGCCTATTATTGCCTATAATAGAGATAGGAAACCTTTTGCCATTGGAGGTAGCAATTAAATTATATAAAAATGAAGAAGTCCGCATACGTTTAAAAACCATGAAGTCAAAAATTATACAATTGGCAATAGTTTTTATATTATTTTATATGTGTATTGCTCTATGCAGAAATAATAATTATAATTTGAAAAAGCATTAAAGCGTATTAATATTTTAACACAATCAACAATTAAGCGTGTTTCTGTTTTTACGCAAATATAATAACTTGTAACGAGATTAACAATAAATTGTTAATTGTTTGTTTACAAGCAGCCACATATTTAATTGCCGCTTGAAATAGTATAAGAAAGAAGAAATACTTTTAAATATTAAACTTAGACATTAAGCAAAAAAAACATAATATTTTTAGTGATAATTTTTAATATTATTGTTATAAAAAGCTAAAACTTTATAGCTATATGTCAAATTTTACATTTTAATGCTATTAGAATGCGCAAAACTGTTATATTACAATAATGTAAACAATTTAAAAATTCATTAAAAAAATTAAAACGCCCCTTTGCAGGATATTTCTTCCTTTTCTTTCTTTCTTTTTTTTTTAGTTTCTTTACTGGGACTCCGTTGTCCTTATTAACAGAAGGAACTAGAGGAGGATGTAATCCTGTGCCACATATGCTGCTCATATGACTTGCGAGTGCCCCAAATGTGACGATTAATTTTTCACCTTTCCATTGAATTAAATACAGAATTTTGATAAAGTTTTTAAGTTTGTCAAAGGGGTTAATTACCTTTTTATTATAAAAATAAATAAATTTTCCATTTTTTTTTTTTTAGTTTGATAGTACTTTTTGGCGATTTTCCAATGCTAACCTTATTGCGGACCAGTGTTCCTAACAAGCCAGATCATTTTTCTTTTTTAAACCACTAATGCCTGACATTTTTTCCCAAAGATATTTTGTATACTGGTTACAAACGGTGTTTAATGGACAGGAAAAATAATTTTAAAAATATTATGTAAAAAATATTTTTTTTTATTAAGGAAAGAAAAATCGTCCTTTAAAAGTTACGATAGACCCCGGAGGGTACATACTTTTTTATTAAAAATTTTTTCTGCCTACGATATAATATTTAAAAAGACATTTTATAAGAAGAAATAAAATCAGCAATTAACATAAACTGGGAAGCCGGGAATAACTTTGAAAACTTTTTCTTGAGATTATGAACGATGTAATTCTTGATCATATTAAAACTGCTGCAGAACACACTTTACAATGGTTATGTGCTGCAATCCGTTAATAACGAGTTGAAACAATACCAAGGTACTTAGTGAACATTATTATTTGGTTGAAATGTGCATTTTGGGGAAATTCAGACCCTTTTTTGGACCGTCCCTAAAAAGGGACGCTAGGCATTAATGGGTTAAAACTGATTAAAAATCATAGTAGAATTTTAAATTTTCACATAAAATGTTTTTTTTTTTTTTTTTTTTTTTAATTTCTAAGGAGATATGTGATAAGTATAAAATTTGGAGTCAACTGTGAATCATAAATAAGCGATATACTATGCCCTATCAAGTAACACATTAACATTCTGGAAAATCGTTATTTACCATCTAATATTCTAATAACATAATTTAAGAGTTATTATGGACGGACTTGGAACTTCCGTACCGCATAGTGACGAACCATGAATAGAAAATAATTAATTCAAAAGCATTTAAAATATGTCTCATTACGTGACTATTCATAATTGTGATTAGTTTGGGGTTCAGATTTCAACAGCTCTTCATTAAATGGGAATACCATACCCACATATTAAATATTTCAGAAGAATCAACGCCGTATTTGATTTCATGGTTTAATCCGAAAGCATTAATGATAGTGCATTCAATTAAATATTTATCACTATGTGGATAATTGCTGTAAAATTATATTTTGTAATTCATAACTGAAAATTCGTTTTCGGATGCTATTTTTTTGCAGATATTTACTGATAAAGAAAAAACACTATCAAGAAAGCAGTTTAATTAATTTACAAGAATGGCATTAGCTTTTATAAACAATAATTTCCACTTTGACTGAAGTAATTTCTCAGGCTACTTTAAAAATTATGTTTTCAATCTATTGAGGAAAATTGTTGTATTTCACTTGAATTATATTGATTTTCGTTTCAGGTTAGTAATTTTAATTTGTACAAGGGTCGGCTACCTTGTCTGGCGGTCTGAAAAGTTTAACTGAAAGGGGAGGGATCTAGGGTCGAATCCCGTCTCGAAGCATGGATGTACTTTCAAACGGGTTCGTAATTGCTGGTGTGTACTGTAGACGTCTTAATTCAGACCAAATTACAGTACAGTTGGAAAAGCAGTGCACCTTAAATTCTCAGCCTAGCTGGCACAATGCAACAACAATAACTTGTACAAGGATCATTTTTTTTCAATTAATAAACATTAAAATAATCATTAGTGACTGGGTTTCTTCTTACTACATACATAGTAATAAATTTTTGCTTAAACATGAAATCGCTCGATTAAATTGCTAATTTGAAAAATACAATCAACTTTAGATAACACATTTTTTTTACAGAAAAAAACGTAAAAACGTTTTAATAAGCTATAAATAAACGTAATAATGAAATCCATAGTGTATTCGGCGAGACTTTACTTTCAGTGAGATACGTATGCAAATGTTCATGCTGATCTAGGCAATAGTAAAGTGATGAGTCAGTTGCAGAGAATGAAATGAAAATATTTTATTTGGCATATGCTCTTATAATGCACAATTGCGCCATGCTTTCTCCTCTTCGAATGTCAGATTTAATTTTATGTATATTATGATATAATACTGAAAAGTTTGTGGGTGTAACGTTTAATGAATATTTGTCTTCCCATCGTGCTCATTTAAAAATCAAACAAGAATTTCGATATCTGATCTACTTATTTAACTTGCGGCTTGGAATGTAAAAAAAATATTTCGTCTTATTGGCCGATTAAGGAAGCGTTTTAACAACGCAATGGCCTCTGGATTGAATCCTTCCGATACGACATTCCACTGAACATAACAATAGATTACGTGGGGGTAGTTTTTGTGTCATTCCTTGATGCACCCTTGAGAGCCCTCCACTTAACAGCTCTTATATATTTCTTAAATCAGTGACTGCTTAAATTAGTCATTTTGACTCTTTTCACTGAATTATACATGTACTTAACACTTTAATAGCAATTAATCGCTCAAAACACTTTTTTGATGGAAACTAGTGTTTAGTTCTGTCACAAAAAAATCGTTCTTTCTTTCTTCTAGTAAAATTTTTTTGTAACTTTTTCCATTTTACTTATATAAACGATGTTAACTTATTTTAATTTTTCATTTGCACTTCTGTGACCTATTGCTCTTTTGCTTTATTGTAGAAACTTGCTTATTTGGTTTTCACTGAAAATAAAGCACGAAAAAAAAAAAACAGCTGACTCCAATATTTCCCTGTTGTTAATACGGCGTACAAAACCGTAAAATGCTTAAAAGATATATTTCGGCAGATAATACCCGTTGTCTTCCCCATCTAGTTTTGTCCTTGAACTAGCCTGTATTGTTTGATATAAACTGACAAATAAGAACATGCGATGAAAAATAATTTATACATATTTCTCCTGAAGGCTTCTTGATCTTGCGTCTCAATGATTTTGTCCCTCTTCCTTTCGTTCATATGTATGACCACCCATCATGCTGTTTTTCATGTAAGAAATAATTATTCTCATTATGTTTTAACTTTAAAATCACAAATAGGATAAGATGAAGCGCAACCGCCAAACACTAAACTCAACGAACACAAGTCACATAAAATACATTCCCTATAGAGATATATACACTCCTCTGCAGAAACCTCTGCGACAGATGGACTTCCTCATTTTGGGCGATCAGACACACATTCAACAATAATACTCTAACCAATCGTGAATGGAGTTAACGCCATTCCGATTCCCTCCACAATAGATTGGATCTCATATGTACCTGATACCGCCGAAAAGGGTAGGAGAACTTTCCGGTGAGGTATTTAAAGCGTTTTTTCAAATACCTCAAAAGCTCATATCTGCAGATACTACCCTTTAACCGCAGTTTTTTTCCTTGAACTAGCTAGTGTTTGATATTAAACCAGCAAATAATGGTATGCCATGGAAAATAATTTATGTGTATTCCTCCTGAAGGTTCCTTGCTCCTGTGTCTCAACATTTTTGTCCCTTTTGGTCCCTCTTCACGGCGCTCATTCTCACTTAAAATATACTTATATTCCCATTATTATTTAACTGTAAAATAACAAATTGAATAGATTAACCCGACCATCAAAGCCTAAATTTAACGTACACAAGTCACATAAAATACATTTCCTATTTTCCTCGGGCACACACAAGAGATATATACACTCCTCTGCAGGAACCTCTGCGACAGATGGACTTCCTCATTTTGGGCGATCAGCCACACATTCAACAATAATACGCTAACCAATCGTGAATGGAGTTAACGCCACTCCGACTCCCTCCACAATAGATTGGATCTCATATGTACCTGATACCACCGAAAAGGGTGGGAGAGTTATGCGCATATATATGACGGATGAAAAATGAAAGAAATACGGTTCAATTCCCATGGAATACCACGTGATCCAGGGATGGCCAGGTTTTTCTAAAAGGGAAGCTATTCCACCCTCTCTTCTTTTGTGCCACTCTTGGAGTGTAACAGATTGGAAGGTCTTTTTACTTGAAGTGTCCGTTTAGGGATTTATATTTTATTTCGGGTCCCTTTTGGATAGAGATATTCTAGGCGACTTGCGGCGCATCAGCTGGCCCGAAGCTCTCGGGAAACGTTGATCCGCCATTTGCCATTTCCTCGCCAACTGCATTCATTTGGAATATTTTTAGCATTCGTCATAAAAGTATAAGCAAATCGAGTTAGGGAAATAAAGGTAACAGTCAAAAAATTCTTTTATCAGACTTTTTCACTATGTTAGATGTGTTTTTTTTCTTTTATATAAAATAGTAACATCTTGTACATGCAACGAAGATTTTTTTTACTAAAATTTTGATCTGACGCTTTTTTATCCCTTATATGTAATGTAATAGTAACCATGGCTGCAATTGTTTAATTGTTTTTTTTTCCGTATAATGTACCCGTATTAGTTATAGCATTTGTAAAAAAAGTTTTGTTTAATTTCGCTCAGTTTATAATTAAAGCGTCGTTTTTTCTGTGTCACATTTTGTGAAAAAAATAGGATAATTTTTTCCTCTGGCGCAAAAACCGTGGGTTACTATTTTAAGCTAGTTAAATCTCACGTTTTAATCTTGAAATTCATTAAAACTAAAACGTCAGCGGGTTAGTAGGCATTTGGAATAGTGCTGGAAATAGTTTTACTTACGATGGGGGGCCAAAAATTGGAAGTAGACTCTCGATATTTCACTGGGTTTTGATGAACTTTCTAGGATATCTGGATCGGTTTTCACTTTCGTATTTGTATATAATTAATTTCTTCGGGAAATAAACTCCTTTTATGCAACGTTATAAAATAAACACTCACACACACACACACTGACACATTACTATCTAACTTTTTTTTCTGAAATGCATCCTATCAAAAGTTGAACTATAAAGATATTTCTAAGAAAGATATCTATTTGGAATAAAATGACAAATATTGAGCGTATACTATTGGTTGGCAAAAGTACATTTTTGTACTGCATGGGACAAGTTTTGTGTCCCAAACATTTTGAACTACGCATAAAACTCCTCCCTCCCCCCCTCATAAAGTGTGTGAATTGTATATATTCAACGATTTGTCAAGTGACCTCTACGAGAGACATAAGGTCTCCACGGTGTTTGAACATCACTGTTGGATAGAGTTCATTGCGCTGTAGTGTTCCAAAGTTTAAGAAAACGGTGGAAAGTTGGGAAACATGAGCACACGTGAAGTTAAAAGTGTATGAAGGTTTTTGTCGCTAGGAAACAACCCTTTTGGTCGAAATTGAAATCCTTCGAGTACGGGTGACATTGCCTGCTAGAAAACGACTTCAATAACGCATTATTAGCTGCACCCTCTCTGAAGGAAATTATTGAAGCACCTCCTTCAATAAACGGCAGCACCAAGTTTTCATTCCTTTCTGTAGTTAAGAAAATTCTTGCATATGAAATAGTAAAAATATAAATGTAATGTAGCTCACTGAAAAATATTAAAAATTAAGTTGCTAAAAAAATATAAAGTCATTAGAAATAATAAAAATGTTGGACTTATAATAAGAATTGACTTATTTGTAATTTATTTATCGGATTACATAGTACATGAAAAATAATTCAAATTTTCCCCCCGTCTCTAAATTATTTCCCTATATTACATCATTACAGTACATTACATCAAAGCATAACACAACTCAAAATCATTGTTTTTTTAGGTTGGTAAATACATGGGTTGGTATTACATAGTATAAAACTTACCATGAAATGAAACTAAAAAATGTGAGGATTAAAAAATACTCGCATTCGTAAAATTTATTTTGTTGTCAAAAGAGAGATAAAAAGTTGAACAAAAAAAGATCCAAAAATTATCAAGAAGTAAATTTCCCTCGGCTATTTTATTAACGCTTCACAAAATTTTACATAGAGACATTATATAAAATAATGCACTGATGAATTATACGTTTTTCCGGCATTTTACTTTAATCACAGTGAACTCGAAACAAAACATGTCACTTAAGTTAAAAAATGATGACTACTGAATAATTTGTTACATTTCTGACTTTAGAAAGAGCCAACAAATTCGGTTTTCTTGCTTATTTTTTGACAAAACCCTTTGCTACAACGTTGCCAGAAAAGAGAATGTGGGAAATAAATACATAATTCGCTTATAGTACGTACAAATGTGCTTTTTCCTCCTGTAGTGATACATTATCAATCAATTTACCAATCCATTTGATTCAGGGTACCAAGCGAATGGAGAAGGAGAAAAAAGGATATTTTCTCTTAACTTTCCTTTCTAGAGTTTCATCTTTTGTTTTTGGGTGATGATTTATAAACGATGTATGGACTCAATTCGAAGATTGACGAAACTAAAAAGCGAGAAACACTTACAGTAGAAGCAATTTCTTTCGTGCTTAGTCCCTTTTTTACGTTGGAAAAAAAAGGAAGAAAGCTAGAGAAAGAAAACGCACTCAAACAGAAAGAGAAAAATATCTGATCAATGAACAAACAGCTTGAACCTTTTTTTTTTCCAGAGTACCCATTGATTGAACCTTAAGCAAGAAGGGCTGAAAATAGAAAAAGGTCACGTAAGGTATAAAGAGAGACAGCTGCTTTGATGGACAGCCAAAGCATCAGTTTTGGAGATGGGATTTTTTATAGCTCCTGTGCCGATACATTTAGAAAATGAGAAATGATTTTAAGCAGTGTATTCAGAAAATGTTTTAATAATGGGTCAGATCCGGTGGGAAACATACCTCATTTGCCAAAGTTCTCTCAACTATTAGGAGTGTATCACGTAAAGAAATAATAAAAATACTTGGCAGTGAATGATGCCAATCTGACGTCAAAATGTGCTCTAAAATAACCTATTCTGATTTTTTGCGGCACAAGATTTTGCAGTTGCTATAGGTGCTGATATTCATTTTTCGACCTAAAAATGTTGCATTTTTCCCACGCAGTCACTTTTCTAATATTAATTGCAAAATTATGGATGTTCCAAAACTACAACACTAGACTAAAAAAAAGACTAATTTCGTTGGTCTTTAATATTTCAAATCTATCACAAATATTTTTAAAAAAGGAGGTTTAATGTGAGAATGTATTTCAAAGTTTCAAAACATTTCGTTCAGAACATTGGTTTTATAAATTCAGTTGTTAGTGTGCAAACACTTTTAACCCATTAATGCCTCGCGTCCCTTTTTAGGGACGGTCCAAAAAAGCGTCTGAATTTCCCCAAAATGAACATTTTAACCAAATAATAGTGTTCAATTAGTACCTTGGTACTGTTTCAATTCGTTATTAACAGATTGCAGAACATAACCATTGCAAAGTGCGTTCTGTAGCAGTTTTAATGTGATCTTTATCAAAAATTACATCGTTCACAATGTCAAGAAAAAAAGTTAAGTTTTCTAAGTTATTCCCAGCTTCCCAGTTTATCTTAATTGCTGATTTTATTTCTTCTTATAAAATGTCTTTTTAAATATTATATCGTAGACAGAAAAAAATTTTAGTAAAAAAAGTATGTACACTGGAGTCTATCGTAACTTTTAAGGGACGATTTTTCTTTCCTTAATAAAAAGTTATTTTTTACATAATATTTTTTTATTATTTTTCCTGTCCATTAAACACTGTTTTAACCAGTATACAAAATATCTTTGGGAAAAAAAATATCATGCATTAATGGGTTAAAATTTTACAGAACGAATGTTTAAGTTTTGTTTGTAGTCTATTGCAAAAGCAAACGTTATATTCAGATTGTGTTACATTTAACCAGCAGAAACACAGTGAAACTTGTATTTCTTGTATACTATTGGTGTTTCTGCTTAAAATCATCAGAGAAACTTAAAGCTAAGATTTGTAAGCAAGGCTTTGTAATCATTAACTTTCGGTGGAAAAAAATTGTTTTTTAAAGCGGAATTCTTTTTTTTACTATTCACAAAATTCAATAATTTGTGGATGAATTGCATTTTTTAAAAATAAAACCAATGCGCTCTTTTATGTAAAATGAAGTTAAAATTAATGGCATCTTCCCCCAATTCAACTTACATACGAATGAAAATTAATGATTAGTAAAAAATGTTATTAAGGGAGAAAAAATAAACTGATAATAATAAAAATAATAATAATAATAACAATCAAGGAAAATATGAGAAATTATCTAAACTAGGAAACCGGGCGTCAAGCTGCTGATAAACATGAAATGTGTTTAAGAAAACCCTCTAAATTAACCCATTAATGCCTGACATTTTTTTTTCCAAAGAGATTTTGTATACTGGTTACAAACAGTGTTTAATGGACAGGAAAAATAACTAAAAAATATTATGTTAAAAATATTTTTTTTAATTAAGGAAAGAAGAATCGTCTCTTAAAAGTTACGATAGACCCCAGAGTGTACATACTTTTGTTACTAAAAATTTTTTCTGCCTACGAGATAACATTTAAAAAGACATTTTATAAGAAGAAATAAAATCAGCAATTAACATAAACTGGGAAGCTGGGAATAACTTTGAAAACTTAGCTTTTTTTCTTGAGATTGTGAACGATGTAATTTTTGATAAAGATCATATTAAAACTGCTACAGAACACACTTGACAATAGTTATGTGCTGCAATCTGTTAATAACGAATTGAAACAGTACCAAGGTACTAATTGAACACTATTATTAGGTTGAAATGCTCATCTTCGGGAAATTCAGACCCTTTTTTGGACCGTCCCTAAAAAGGGACTCTAGGCAGTAATGAGTTAAAGCGGTTTCCCCGAATATAAAAATCTTCCTAAAATTTAATGTTTGACGACTTTAGTCATTTTCATGTTGTAAAAGTTCAAGTCTAAACAGTAATTCGAAATCCGCCGATGGCACGAAATGCTTGCCCTATATAATTTCTGTTTCTAAACGTCCGGTACAAACAAATAAGCATGAAATTAGTATTATTAAAAAAGAACCAAACTGTAATATAAAATAATCCAATAAATATTGCAATGATGAAATGTTTAAAATCATATATTTATAAGTGTATTGCAAGTTATAATAGCCAAATTGCCCTTATAGAAAGAATAAACGTTCTTCGTAAATAAAGCATGACTAATAACCGAAATTTGAATGAAGAAAACTAAATCAAATAATGAGCAACGCTGTGAGATCGATTCATTTCCCTAAAATTTTGCACCTCATTTATCTAGCCCTCGACGAAGACACGTGCCTCCCTCGTCATCTAGATTATTCATCAAACATTTTTAATAGAACTGCTTTGGAGCTGTTTCATTTTCCAATGGTTCTTCGAAAGCAGATTACTGTTCAATTCCAAAGAAACAGTCGGAAGATTAGTCTAATATTTGGAAGGGGTTTCTGATGTTAAATACTTTTAAACAGCTTTTTTTTTCAATTTTTGTTTGTGCATGCGTCGAAATTTAAAATCGTGATGCTTTTGACATTGAGTTGTATGCTTTTACTTACTTTCTATTGGAAATGATAGCTTTTGATATTCATTGCTTTTCAACTTTGTAGACAAATCCAAACTAATGCCGCATCTTCCAAGGATTGTATCAAAAAGTAAAAGCACATTACTAAAAAAGTACTAACTAGAAGTTTCTTGGCTTTTGGTGCTGTTTTCAGCTGGAGCATCGCAGCTTTAAGTTGCACCATAATAGAAAACTTGTATGCTCAAACATAAAAGTTTTAGAACATTACTGTTTTTCATAAAATGACAATGAATTCGCAAATTAACAAATGAATTATACAATATTTTCTTCCTCTAAAATTGCTATAGCACTGAATGTCAAAATCTTAAATTACATGTGTGAAAATTTTATTAAAAACACTTGGCTTATTTTCCCGCTTTAACTGATACTGTTTAAATTGAAAGTTCAACGGGCTACGAAGATACAGAGTGCAGTTGAATTAATTATTGAAGCATTTTTCAGCTTAGGTATAATTCGCAAAAATTTTCTTTTCCGTCCAGTTCCTATTAAAATGAATGATAAGTCTCGTTTGAAAGAGATCTCTTAATATGTGAAGCTAGAGGGGAGCAATTGTTTTGCTAATTCCCAGAAGGCAAAACTTTGAAAGCTGTATCATGGAGAGCAAATAAACTGAAAATGTGCTAAATATTTTTCAGTATGTTACCACACCCTAATCATTGTTTAAAAGCTTCCTTTCCAAATAAGAAATACTACTGAGTAACACTTTAATTCCATTTACACTGAGAATTAGAAGGAAAAAAAAAACTATTTTGCTCAAATCCCTTGATTTAAATTAGAAAATAAATACCTCCTCTCGAGTTTTCATTTAACGGGCCTTTAATAACAGCAATCTTTAAGCGAGGAAATTTAGAGCGACAAATACAGCAGAAGTGCATCGTAAATTAATTGAAAGCATTTTTGCAGATTGCCGCTTTGATGGCCGATCTTTTAAAGACGTGATTTAGTGCCCATTAAGAAAACCGATTCTCTACCTGGGGTGCCGTAAGATATTAGCTGTCAAAATAAGGTAAAGATAAACAATCGATTCGGGCATTGTGATAAAAGTTATTGTTGGCAGGTTATCTGGGTCCTACAGATTGTTAAATAAAAATTAGTGTGCTCTGGTATTCTGAACAGCCGCGTTAGATTTAGTATCTTGCCAGAGGGGACATACCGAAATTATGCCATGGGGATTTGACTGAGGCTTTAGAAATCCGACAAAACCACGGTCATAAACTTATAGTTACAACAATTCTCTGGGGTGGAAGAATTATGCCACAAATTTTATTGTGTCCTAGCTCCGTAATTGTTCTTTGAAGTCAAATAAAACATGTGCGTTTATTGTGGTTTTAAATGCTTCGTAATCATCATTGTTTGATACTGTAAGGCGTAAAAAGTCGCTCTTTAAAAAACGTTTGTTTTGTGGTAATTTTATGAAGTTTTGCGTGAGTTATTACTTGTTGAGATGGTAACCAAATGTTATTTAATGCTTTCATTTTACAAAACGAGTATTAGTTCGCTGTGCTACAAAGTTTTACTTCAAAACATCTATTACAATACATAAAGGTTCACTTAAAATGCATCCCCCGTATCGATCTAATTCAGCTGAAAACCTCCTTAAATTGTAGAAGCCAGTATTTTTTAAACGAAGACTAATCTGTATTTTCTCAAATCAAGTATTATCCGAACCTTGATTTGCTTTGTTTTAACACGTATGGTAATGTCCCAACTTTTCTTGTGTGATTGTGATTTATTGTTTGCATTGAAATTTGTACCTAAAGGGATTCTTAGTTTCACTTAAATGGTTATATGTTAAATCAATTCGATTTTTCTTGATCTTAACTTGTTATTTGACTATTATTGTGCTGTTTACATCAATGCAGTAAATTTGCATTACGATAAATTCCCCATATTATGCAATGTAAAAAAGTATTACGGGTGGAAAGTAAAAAGTTTGAGAGGTTTTTTTTTTTCTAATGCAATAGAACATTGTTTATCCCTTCTCTTTATTATAAGTTGTTTACATTTATAAATCATTTTTATGAAGTCCCAGTTCATTACAGTTCCTTTCAATACGAAAATGAATGGTTTATAGATTGCGAAACATCAGTTATACATCATTTTTTGTCTTCCTAAAGCTTAAAATTTACTGCTTGGGTATTTTCTTGCTTGAAATCTCTTAGACATGGACAAAGTGACACCACCTTCCTTTAAACACATAGTAAACTGCATTGATAAACTTAAAGCTTATAATATTTCTCAAAACTCATGTGAAAAAGATTTCATGAGCTTAATTAATTCCCATTGCGGTAACCAGTGCTCAAGGACAATCAGCACTAATATGAGTACTCACTCATGGATTATCAAAATCTTTTTTTTTAAACACAAGGAGGATAGCATTTATTCATTTGAATCTGAATAGTTTTAGCTAAAGCCAACGAAATTTTAAAAAAATTTCAAACGTGCATTTAACTGTCACTTTTTTTTTCCTTTCGCAGGACACATCATAAATGAAAAAAAAATTCAAAACTTCCTTATTTTTTTTTATAACATCTATCTTACCCTTTCCCTTGAAGAATAGCAAAACGCACTATGCAATCCTTACACACCGTGTAAGCGCTGCGTTATTTATTAAGAGCCTTGTATATAAGCTTACAAAATCAGCAATTCCATTCCCTCCATCAATACAAGCCTTCATATTTTGAGGTTCCCATTTAAACACATTTTCGAAGTTGTTAAAATAGCACTATTCGATTGTAAGCCTTTTAATTTCGGGGTTTATCGGAGTTGGAGCAACAAGGATCCCCCGTAAAGACAAATGGAAGGAAATGTCAAAGCTTTGGTAAACAATTTCCAGAAATAGAAAAAATTGTAGGGACTTCTGCGGTGAACTCTTTCTTATAGGGTGTGACAGGAAAACGCCCTAGTTTCGAAAATTGTTTTGCTTCTGCCCTTCTCTATTCTAAGCTATTGCAGGGGCAGTTCTTCTGTTCGAATGATAATGAACAAATAAGGATTACAAAATGGCCTTATTACTACCACAAAATTGATCCATTCACAAAAGGAAGAATTTCGATATTGCTATCGTTTATGCTATCGTAAAGTGGAAGAAAAAATAATTTGTCTTTTAAACATTCCCCACCCTTTTACTATTTATTCTGCATTGCATCCCTAAAGATAATTTTTCAAACATAAAGCTTAAAAGTAAATGCATTCCAGCAGTGTGGGCCCTGAGGGGAGAGAATTAATATTCCGAGAAACCTTTGTTTTAAGCCCCATTGTCAATTCTACTATGGCAATATATATATATATATATATATATATATATATATATATATATATATATATATATATATATATATATATATATATATATATATATATATATATATATATATATATACATAAATATATGGATGGTATTATGAAAAAAGGAGTTAACCCACAAAGCATAAAAAAATGAGTTATCCAACTCTGATGGTAAAAAAAGTTGCTTTCTACATTAAGCAAAAATGATTTAAGGCCTATCAGCGTTTCAAGGACTAATACAGATAACATTTTAACCCACAATCCTTGAATCTTCAATATACCATTAAGTAAAAAACATTCAACCACTGAGTGAAGCTGCAAAACACTCATCCAACAGTTTGATGTTTGTAAGCTATTTTGCAACAAACACTCAACCAACTGTATCAAGAGAACTGTAGAAAGAGAATAAGCTTCCAGTAAGTTTTTCTACCTACAAAAAACATTTCTATGCCTATTTCAATTTACGTTTTCAGAAACCTAAAAAGGACACCTGTTTGAAGTGTGATAAGTTCCACGCACAAATTAAAGGCCTTACAGGCGAGGTGGAGGATTCTCTAAGAGAACAGCATTCCAACCATACTCAAAAAGCAGAGACTTTGAGGGATCAAATGAAAAAAGATCTTGAATCTGCTAAAGAGAACCCTGAACTGGAAACTTTAACATTTAACCCTGCTACTGTGTTCGGGTCCTTTTCGACCCAAAACAGATTTCATTTGCTTATAAATTTTCGAGTAACGTTGGTATAACGTTGTAACTTCATGAATGTGTTCATTTTCATGTTATATTACACACATATTTTTTTTTGTTTTGATTGAAGCATAACCCTACTTGTCAAAAAAAAGTTTACTAATACTGTGTTCGGGTCCTTTTGGACCCATATGATTAAAAAGCATGTATCAGAGAAACAAAATCATTTTATGCTTGTTTATTTTATGCATAATTTATGAAACAATAAATAAAACATTTGTTCATTGTTTTTGTACGTTTTTTAAATATTTTTTAATGGTTTATCTTCTGTTTTTCTTTCATTCATTTTTTTTTCTTTCTGAATACCATTTCGTCCTTTCTATTAATTGAAATCAGTACCAGTGAAAATGTTTCAAGGTTAACTTTCATAGAACTGCAAACTCTGCAATTATGCCTATCTGAGGGGAATTCCCTTTTACCCCCTCTCTCCGCCGCTTCCCCCCCGCGCATATGATTCTGTACATAAATCTGTACATCTCATACAAATGTTGTACTGTTCGTATTTCTATTTTTAACACTTCTTTTTAAGCTTAAAAATTTCTAGTAAATTTCTTAAAGTGACAGCTTACATAATTTTTTTAGTTTTCTTTAGTACGAAAACTGGAATTGCTATAATGTTTAAATTTTATTTATGTGTTTTCTCGGATTAAATATGTAAAATAAAATACAAAAATTGAGTGATTTATGTTTGGAAGTTCCTAATAAAATCAAATATAACAATTAAACTTGAAAAAATATAAAAAAAGCGGTGTTAGGGAATAAATTACATATGTTGGGTCCATTTGGACCCGAACACAGTATACGTATGTTCGGGACGAACACAGCAGCAGGGTTAATCTGCAAAAACCCCATCCATTACCTAAGCTGCCAACTGGTATTGTGTATTATACACGGCAATTAAATTTCTACAACCTTGGCATCCACGTTGGTAGCACAGGAAAGGGTATATTCAATGTTTGGTTAGAAAATAAAGCTGGGAAAGGAACCCAAGAGGTGGGATCTTGTCTAAGAAAATATATAATAGAACATGTCAATCCACCTGTCAAGCACTTGATTCCGATTCATGCGGTGGTCAAAACCGCAGTATCAACATAGCACTATTAATGATGCACACATTGCATAACCATCCTTCTCTTGAATCCATCAATCTAAGATTCCTGCTTTCGGGACACAGCTCTCTGCCTAACGATTCAGAGTTTGGAGATGTTGAGCATTCTTTAAAAATCCAACAGCGCCTATACACAGACATAGACTACATTAATGTTATGAAGGAGTGAAGAAGGAAAGATAAATTTGTTTTTAACAAAATAGAAAGACAAGAAATGGTTTCACAAATTATTGGAAAATACTACAAACAGAAAAATCGATTTAAACAAAGATAAAGTGCGTTGTCTGAAGACTCATGAGATCAAAATTTTGAAAAGTGAGCCCTTCAAGCTCTACATGAAAACTAACACAACAGAAAGAAACATGCAGATAAGAGATATAGAAAAAAGAAGAAAAGTCGACAACACAAGTCGTTTAAAGATATACAGTTGTATTCCTTATGGCCAACGGGTAAACCACTGTCAAAAGAAAAGACCAAAGACCTCAAAGAAATTTTGAAGCTAGTACCACAAGTCTTAAAATATTTTTATAATTTCTTGAGAACTGCTCAACAGGGGGAATTTTCAGATGATGTTGACGGTTTTGGAGTTTCAAATGTAGACTTTGACATTGATGAAGATGAGGATTAATATATTTTAAACAATTTCAATTATTTCTGAAAGACTGATTTTTTGTACAGCATTTTTTTTATCAATAAAACACATGCTTCATCATTAATAATGTGGGTTACCTTATTTTTTTAACCCTCCATTCTTTAATAACCTATAAAGCAAAAAGCATTCATCCAACATTTTCATTTTTTTATACAGAAACACTTGAAATTTTTAATTGAAAAATACATGAGAAAATAAGTTTAAATATTGCGTTCATGGTAACATATCATTGGTATATTGATAAAGAGCTCATGATTTGCCAGAGTTTGTTGACTTTAAAGCCCATTATCTCAAAATCAGGTTTTTGTGGGTTGAGTCGTTTTTGCATAACAACATCCATATATGAAGGGGCAAGTTCTAGAAAAAGTTAAAAAAAAAAAAAAATTTGTGTTATTTTTTTAGTGGATTTTTCTCAACGGGTAAAATGGGTCATATTCTTAGTTACCAACCATTTCTGTGACTAAGGGGACATGATACTGATGGACTTATCACCTTCATCCACGATAAAAAGTAAGTTTCAAAAATTGTCACATATCACCTTTATCCACTTGCCTCTTCATATGTAAAAACTAACTAAAATTAACACCCGAAGAAAATTCTGACTCATTAAGACAGAGGAAATTCTGGCTGTACAAGTGTTTTCTAGTAAGCTTAAACCTTCTCAAGCAGCCAAATAACCCCTTTCAAACTTTATCTTTTATCGTCATCTTTTATGAACTAGCTTTGGAATTTTCATGGATTCTCTTATCTTGAAACAATTTTCAAATGTTAGCTTCTGTTTTTCATCCAGTCCAAAATCAAGTTTTCAGAATTGAAAGGCATCTGCCCGTTCAAGAATTGCAAAAACTTAAGTATTTTGTAGAAACACTATGTCATGTTAAATTTTCTTTAAATTTGACCAGAAGTTTTGTAAAAAACTATCAATAATGGAAGATAGAGCAGTATCAAAAAAAAAAAAAAAAAAAAAAAACGAGTAGAGTAGAAATTTTTCAAACCTTATTTTCAAAAGTTTTCCGTTATTTGCTAAAATATGGTTATTCATTTTGATGCTAATAGCTGTCTAGGTAATGTATAAATACAATTTTAGTTGTCTTTGCACGTGCTTTTTATTATCCCTGCGTGCTATTTTTTGCTTAGAACCTCCTTCGCTCTTTGAAGAACTTATTGTTATTCTTATAATTAAAGAGCTTAATGGCTAAACATATTAAGAGACACTTTTGAGGAAATGGATTTTTGGGTAACTTAAACAAATGCTTTTCTCCCAGAATGTTTCTTTTTTTTTTTGCCAAATCTATTTTTTGTGGAGCAACTAAAACCGTTGAATTTCATCAGAACCCGTTTGAAGCTACTTACACCGCTGCAAAAAATCAGCAGATAGAATTGAAATTTTGACAAAACAATATCCTTGTTTCAGCAATACATGTTTGTTATGTAACTAAAATGCTGATTTTATGAAGTAGAATATTTATTGTTTGTTTGAATTTTATATAACGCTGCCCTATTCCAGCTCTGTTGCAGGAATTACTCATCCCTTCTTGTATAATGTTTGCTTGTATATCAGTAAAGAAAAACAAATTGGTATTAAAACCTGAGAAAGAAAATATTGATGAAAACTACGTATGATATCGCAACACACAAAATTGCATTGTCCGCACCTAATCATAGGCGGCCCATACAGGAGCAATGGGGCGACTGCCCATTCACTTTTCAGAGTTAAAAATTAAGAATCGATTTGAAAATAATAAATAATTTTTCATTCGGTGGATTTATTCATTTCACAAGAATGAAAAAAAAACTTAAGAAAAAGAACTTTTTTTATATTATTTCATCAGAATAGAACTTTGAATCTGAAGGGATACCATCTGTCTAGGGATACCATCCTTCATGATTTTAAAGACCATTCCTCCTCATTTTTGGAGGTCATTCAATCAGTAATGTTAAAATCCTACATCAAAGTCAAACTTTAAATCTTTAGAAATGATTTCTCCAACCCCCTTCCCCCTCCATATTTTTTGACCCCTTTCCCCTTTTTCTTTGATACACCAGTCGCATATACACCTAATACATAAACTTTATCGTTTTCTTAGACGGATTGACATCGTGTTCAAACTAATTTAATTTACGATGTAAATAACACTGTTAATATTGTTATAAATTCCAAAATACAGCTCTTTGCAAAATACTTTCTTCTGACCTTCATTTGAACTTCTGAAAAATACTATTGAATATTTAAAGAAATTTTTAAATTCCTTGTCCAACATCTCAAAGAGTACATTGTCTTTTCAATGTCCAAATAATACTCATGTCGAAAGAAACCCAAGAGAAAATGATTGATGTGTTTGAAAGCGGCTCCCTCCCCCGATGAAATACAAAAATTCAGGCCATCCATAAATCACACTTCCCTTATCAGTGCGCAAACAGATTTATCGTTGGCAACATTGTTATTACGTCCTTTCGATGGCCCTGAAGTTGTACTTCCCCATTCATCTATCTGGGTAAATTCATCTGATTGCAACAGCGCAAGGTGCAGATCTATCCATTGTCCAGGTGCCGAACGGATGGATTCGAATTGTTGGATTCATCTATCTTACTCGAACGTCTTACTGAAAGGTTCTCTTCCCGCGAACTCCCTTTGGCAGTTGTTATTCATTTTGTTGTCGCTCCCATTCCTCGTGTCGCCAGAATCAACTTTTGCCATTCATCTCGAAGTCCGAATCATGAAAACAAATTTCAGCTCCCTGATTCCACTGGGCATGGAGCTCAGGATTTTCTTCTTCTTCCATTGTCCCTGCTAGAAAATTGGACATTGTCCCCAACTGGTGAAAGTTTTGAAGTTCCCCTCGGAGACCTTATTCGGCGAGACCGCATTGTTCGCAATAATCCAATTTCTGGGGACGATGAATATCCATTGAATTTAGTGCCCAAGAAACAAAAGAAACAAGTTCTGCTTTCAATCATGAGACTGTCATGGCTGATAAAGATTTCTTGATATGTTTTTTCTGGAGAGAGGAGTTTATTATTTTGTTTTCTTTCTACGTTAATCTTATATATTGAAACTATCATTTCCTTCCAGAAGGATTAAGCTACTGCTTCTCCCATTCTCAATTTTTGTTTCTTACTTATATATACAAAGTAATAAGGAAAATAAAAGATATTTACACAAAATGAATGTTATAAAGGAGAAAGAATATTTCTTAATATATTAATTAAAAGAGAAAGTTTTCTGGTGAAAATTAGAAATATAAAGTAACGATTTTTAATACAGAGGAGGAAAAATACTATTTCTTTAATTTCTTGTTGAAAGTTAAAAATTAGTGCTTTTAATTATGCATTGTAATTTTTTTATGAATTCTTTGAAAATAATTCAATATTCTTAAACACTGCTTAAAAAGCAAAATCAAGTTACTTGTCACTTCAATGGGTTTATTTTTTTAAAGTTGCCATAAAATATTAATTTTCAACAATCGAATACAGAAAACTAATTCATCATTTTAATTTTTTTATAATTTCTTCTTGCAAGTAAACATTAATAAAGATTATACTTTCGCTTATTTTTGAGGTAATGCTTGAAAAAATCAAGATTGCTTAATGCTTTATTAAATGTGAACTTAAAAAACTGGTCGAGAATTAATAGTATTCTATGCAAACATTTTTGAACATAAAAAAAGTAATTTGCACGGGTAGTCCTCTTATAGCATGTTTGAAATTAATCAAACTGAGAAAAGGAAATAGTGTCATTCTTTCATGCTTCTTCTTGTACATCATTCTTGTACAATATATTTACTCCGCTTTTAAATGAAATTCATGTGTATCGGAAAACAACATTAATAAGTAAAGTTCAAAATTTTCAAGTTTTATAAGGAGTATGAGAAACAAGTCGGTTGGAAACAGTATAATGGAGCAGTACGAAAATGTAATACTAAGATGAACTTGAATGAAAATACGACGAATCTGTCTTGGATCACAGACAGCACACATCAAACTTTTAGCCTCTTTCTTTTTGCATAAAAAAATCCTTTATTTTCACAGATTTCAGCTTTACAAAGCTGGACTGATTTTTCAAACAATATTGCTAATAATATGCTAATTTATATATATATTTTTTAATTTAGAATTATTATTAATTAAAAAAGTATTGCAGTAAAATATTATCATTACCAACAATAATGTTACTAACTTTGATATTCTTATGGTAAAATATTACTAACAGCAAAGCAGTTATACAATTAGTTTTAACATGATTGGTTATTAATTCTTCCAAACTCGATTCCAGCAAGACTTTCCTCCCTCACCGCAAGATATATGTCTTCGCCATATTTAAGAGACATTAAATCCTGTTCCGTCTCTTTCCTCTTCCCAAATCAAACAAAGTAATCGAGTTTAACCTCTGTTTGTGAGAATGGTGTCACATCCAGAGAACAAGAGAAGGAAGCCCCGGCGACTCCATTAAATCCCATCCCGTGATTAGGGTTAGGAGGGGCGAGAAGTTTTGTCAGTTGTATTCCCCATCCCCGCCCCCATCTTTCTGAAGGGGCCCGTGATTTACGACTCATTACATTGGGAGCGCGACCCCTTGCCAAGAAAGCGGTGGAAACTACCGCAATCTGCCACGTAGACTTTGTTGTCACTCGCAAGTAGCGCCCTGCTGAACACAGGCTGGTACTTGTAGGTATTCAGATGGAACCGAGCTATTTTCTGCAGTTCTAGTTCAGTTGCGCTGGGGTGTACTTTTGGTTCTTAGATCCTATATATGTGCAGGAGCATTTATATATATATATATATATATATATATATATATATATATATATATATATATATATATATATATATAGGGAAATGTGGGGCAAAGTGAAGTAGTAAAATTACTTACATTTATAAAAATGAGTAAATTTTATTTTATTGTATTTCTTTATTTTTTATTTTATTTATTTATTTATTTTTTTTTTTTTTTTGAAAATTATACTACATGAAGAAAAAGCAATGTGTTTTATTATAAAACTTGGATTCAAGCATTAGTTTATGTTTTTGGGAGTAAATTTGTATCTTTCTTTAAAAAAGTGAAAAATAAATATTTTTCGAATGAACTGCTTTCTAATTGATTATCAGAAACATGTTTAAACAAATTAATGAATAAACAAAAGTTTTGATAAGTAAATAAATAGAGAATGAAACAAGAAATGATTAAATAAATTAATTTAATTATCTAGGAAGAAATAAATGAGTGAATAAAACAGTGAATAAATTAGAAAATAGGTTAGTGACTGAATAAATAAGTAAACTATTTAGTGCACGTTCTTGAAGTGGCTTATTTCTAAATAAATATGTACCTGATTTCTTAAATTATTGAATAAATTAGCGAAATAAGATATTTCACTTTGCCCCGCATGCACTTGACTAAATATACAAAACACCAAAAATAAGCTTAATATTAAATAAATAAATGCTAGAAGTTTTGTCAGTTGTATTCCCACCCCCGCCCCCATCTTTCTGAAGGGGCCCGTGATTTACGACTCATTACATTGGGAGCGCGACCCCTTGCCAAGAAAGCGGTGGATACTACCGCAATCTGCCACGTAGACTTTGTCGTCACTCGCAAGTAGCGCCCTGCTGAACACAGGCTGGTACTTGTAGGTATTCAGATGGAACCGAGCTATTTTCTGTCGCTCTGGTTTAGTTGTGATGTGGAATATAGGTTTGGTTTTTAGGTCTCACATATGTGCAGAAACATAAGTATATGTAGGGGAGTGTGGAGCATATTGAAATGAAGATTTCTTACATTTTTGAAGTTTTTAAATTTGTTTGGAAAATGGCAGAACATAAAGAAAAAACAATGTGTTTTATAATAAAATTTGCGTCCAAACTTTATTTTTTTGTATTTGGCAATAAATTTGTATATATTTTTAAACAAAGTGGAAAGTCTTTTTTTGTGGGGCAAAGTAAAAAATAAAATATTTTTCTAATGAAATGCTTTCTATTTTATTATTAAAAAGATTAAATTTATGAGTAAATAAAAAACCTGATGAATAGAAAATGAAACAATAAATCAATAAATAAATGTATTTATTCATATCAGAAAATAAATAAATGAATAAAGTAGTGAACGAATAACAAAATAGGCGAATGAATGAATAAATATGTGAATTATTTCATGGAGGTTTCTGGAGTGGCTAATTGCTAAATAATTCGCAAGTGACTTCTTAATAATTGAATAAGTAAACGAAATAAGGTATTTATTTTACTTTGCCCCGCATGCACTTGATTAATTGTGCAAAACATTAAAACTAAAAATAAGCTGAATATTATATAAATAAATACTACACCGTCCAATTATTAGGTCTCAATTTACTTTCTAAATGTCACTAACAAGAACTTTAAATTTTATTGGAACTTTTTTTTTTATTTACAACAAAATTTTTGATAATGGGAGAACAGAAAAATGTCACGCAATACGTGTTCAACACTACCTAATAACCAGTGGTAGTGGAAGTAGCGCGCTACAAGTAGCGAAACTACTGTAGTAGCTACATTTTTTAGTAGTTTATAGCGTAGCGCACTACTATAAAAAAAGTAGAGTAGTGAGTAGCGTGATACAAAAAATAGTAGTTTGTAGCGATTTCAGGAAACTACTTTTAAATTAAAAAAAAATAAATAAATAAATGAAAAAAAAAGAAAGAGAGAGAACGGAGGAAAAAAACAAGGTTTAATTGACTCTGATTAGTGCAAAACTTGCTCAAGTACATCAATGGACACAATGAGAAATAAAAACCAAAAAAGTATGAGCTGATCCTTAGATACATCATTTTGACGAAATACATTCCGTCTGTTTGATGTCGTTCATTTATTTGGCATCATAATTTTTATATTTCTTCAAATAATCTTCAGATTCCTAACTATTCCCTGGCAAGAAATTTAAAAAAAAATGAAGGTAGAATTCTTTCAAAATTTCAGCTTTTGAATCCTTGTGGCGAATATTCGTAAAAATTGTAAAAATAAAAAAAACTGAAAATAAGCAAAACATTGTTAAAAATTCCGATTAGAAGAATAACATCAACTACCTGAGAATTCCCATTGTTTAAAAAAAAAGCAAGTAATAAGACATCCTCCTTAAAATGAGATCAAAAGAAGCTGCAGCTAAATACGTTAACGGTCCGTTAAAATCCATATTATAATAATTGTTCTCGGAAACAGTCAATAGTACTAAAACTTCCCTTGAAGACATGTTAACTGTTCTTAGGCGAACCTCATTGGAATGAAAGAAATTCTCAATATCTGTATGAACCCCCCCCCCCCCCCACGAGAGAAACTATACTAAAAAAATCATTAACATTCCCTCAACCTCTAAGTAGTGTCTTTATCAACCAACACTAAGCTTCATTTTTAATTGAAGAACTATCTACCACTTTATTTACATGTTGTGTACTCTTAACCCTAACATTTTAACCTTAACCACTGTCTTCCATCGTATATGTTAAAGTTAAATTTATTCATCATTTTTCTTTTATTATAACTTAAATATGATAAAAGTACTTTTTAGATGGGTAACACTTTTCAAAACGGGAACTTTTCTATCGTGTTTCTCAATATAAATTTATTTGTGTATAACTGTTCATGTGTACACAAAATGTGTCTTCGTATGTTCGCGTCAACACTAATGATCAACTCGTTTTGCTGCATGAATACATTTTAACGAGATAAGTCAGTGCTTTTTTTAACAAAGAGATGAAATGTCCTTCTGCTTGATAACTTTCTAAAAACCCATTATCGAAATAATCCTTTAAATGCGATTAATTAATTCCGTTGGAAAGGAACGAAATCAAAAATACATTTCTGTCGGGTATCTGTGCGAATTAACCTTAATTACTTATGGCAGTAAAAAAACGTACAAAGTAGTTAGGAAATGTGGTAAGAAGATTAAATATAGATAAGCGCTTTCATGTTAACTAGTGTAAATCTTCAAGGATCCAGTTGTAAAAAATAAGGGGAATCGATACATGTCAAAACACCATGCTGTTGACAACGAAAAAAAAACTTCTATATAGTTTTTTCCTTTATACACTGAAGACGGAAAATGGATTTCATTAGAAATGTTGTCTATTATAGGTACGGCTAACTAAGCTTTTCTTTGAAGTTTTGAGTGCTTACAAAAAGCGTAAAGATGGGGAAAGACAAGGAACAAAGAAAGTCTTCTTTTGCTTCTCAACTATAATTTACGGAATTCAATTTACTGTGTATCCTGTAACTGAAGCTAACATAATTAGATAATACACAGGTAATGTACAAGAAGAAAAACTGAAAGCGAATTTTCGAAAGATATTTTTCTGCTAGAAGTATTTTTGCTCGATGGTTAACTGAAAACGGATGCAGCAAAATCTCGTTGTTTTAATCTTGGAAGAGTGGTTAATGGGATTTATGAAAGTGCCTTGAAATAAAAGAAAGTCATCAGCTCTTAACAGAAAGATGAGTTTAGCCAAGTTTTCTATAACAAAAGTAATATTTAGCAATTTAATTATATATGTTTCGGTGAAACTAATGCATAGTTACACCTTTTATATTAAACTCCTCAACAGTTACATATTTCATTTGACACATTTTTAAATACGTCATGTATTAAAAAATGTTTCTGAAAGAGTTGGGAATATCGTAAAAATACATTCTTACCATGCAGTTCCTTTATATTTTCTGTCTTCAAACTTGTACATCTTCGTTAAAGAGTTAAGGGTCATAATTATGTCTTTGCCTCACATTTTTAATGCTATAAGTTGGCGCGATTGATACGTTTATTTCGAGAAGTAGTCAAACGACAAAGTTTTTAATTTTTAAAAATCATTTATAGTATCCTATTAAATTATTCAGTCACAATTACAGCTCTTTTCACTGAAAGAAATAGATCTAATATGTATACATTCTAGTTTTAAATATTGTGACCCTTATCGAAAAAATTTTAAATGAGGGTAGAAATACTCTTTTGAACTTTTAGAGTCTGGAGCTTGATTAGTTTTGGAAATAAACGGTTCCATTGTCGCAGCTTTTAATTTAAACATGCCGTGCAACACGATATTGAATTTGTAACCTACAACTTTCTACATGGAATCCTACTTTGGCACAAATAAAACGTTAGCGTTTGTCTTGTGATAATTTTAAAACCACACTTTACTTTTCATAACCTTGCTTTGCTTTCCTTTAGTCACAAAATTTGGCACCCTAATTCCATCAAGGTATATTTTAAAAGAATACTTTACGATTTTGCGCTTCAAAAACATTTCGTATATGTGTCATTATGAAGTAAAGAAGTAATTTCAATCAAGTTCAACAGCTATTAAAGCATTCATGCATTGCGAATTATAGTTTTTAAAACTTAAATAACGTATATCTGAAGAAAATGTCCTTATTTTCTGTATAATTATTTTCTTTAAACATTTACTGGCATAAAGAGAGTGAAATATTGGCTGTTTTAAATGGTATTACCCCAACATTTGTCTGCAATATCTGAGGTAAAATAAATTTCGCTTTAAACTTGTAATGAGGTATTTTATTACTCAGCATTTATTTTAAGTCTGAAAATTTGTTATAAAACATTTTGTTATTAAATATACTAAAATTATTATCGGTTTTAAATCTATTTATGACGCATTTTCGCTTGCATATCATTTCATCTGCATTTCCAGAAATTATGTGTTCTGAAGTTTACTTTCTAAGCTGAACTTGTTTTTTTCAACATTTTCCGATAATTTTGAACTAGTAAAATACCGTAATATATGATTTAGTTTTCTATGCAATTTCTAACACAAAAATAAGTAATATCTTCTACACATTATAATCCAATAAGGTTAAAGAACTTTGAAAAAATAAAGCGAAAGTTAAACAACAAAATTATGTTTCAAAATAATGAAACTGGAATTGAGTATAGCTTTTAACTAAAATGTGCATGCTCACAGCCTAAGTTCACGTGATTACTGGCAATATGGACGATTAATCATTTCCTGTTACCTTCATTCGCACTGAACATGTGTGTTTTTTTTTCTAAACGTGCGCATTTTAATCATATATATATATTCTATATATATATAAACCAGAAAATCACTATTCAAGATATGACAGATGAAAACTGTTTTTCAGGGAAGCAACTGCTTATTAGGGTATATTTGAGATTATGTGTTGCCAAACCCAAGTAGCATCAACTCATCGGATTTTGCTCGGCCGATCAACAAACTCATCGTAAACTGATCCTGTAACGCACGATGACATCGTTCCGATCAGTATCCGAGCACGGTTTTCGATGAGCTACTTTTCATCGGAAAGCGATATCCTTCCGATCAACTTTCCCGATGAAAATAAGCTGATGTATATTTCATCGGAAAACGATATCCTTCCGATCAAGTTTCCCGATGAAATTCCTCGACACGGGACTGTTCTGCTCGTAAATTGCTCCAAATCTCATAGTATTCTCATCGGATTTTGCTGCTCAGATTCTGCTTGGCCGATGAGACATATTGGATCATCGGCCGATTAGAATTTCATCGGGTTTCGATGAATGGCCGATCATCGGCCGATGAGATGATGCTGCTAGGGAATGCTGGACAAAAATTTATTCTGGAAAATCAGTTAAGTCGAAGTTCATTAGCCCTATCTAAAAAACAGCTGAGTATTTTTGCCGAAATTGTGCGTCAAGTTAACTTTATTGCTGTTCAAAAGCTTAAATTATCGACAGAAGAGTTTCGAAAAAAATTGTTCAGGGGTATTGTTTAAGTGTTGTGATAGGAAAAAAGCCTGGCATAGCTTGGCACGATTTTTTTTTTTTTTTCACTTAAATCATTTCTATGTGAAATTTAAATTTCATTATCATAAAGACATATTTAAAACCTCCACACATTTGATCATTAAGACTTGAAATAAATTTAAAATCACAAATGAAACTGCAAATGATTTCATACATAAATTCAGTTTAAACCTGCAATCTGTTGGCATTTTTGAAAAGGCATCTTTCAGCTTTTTGAAAAGAAGGTTAGAATCTCAAATAAATAGTTAAACAAATGCTTTAAATTTTTAGAAGCAACGAAGAAGGATCCCATATTCAGAAAAGTTTAAACATCGCCAATATATATACATATTATAAGAATATCTATAAAATGGTATAATGGTTTTTTATGTCACAAAATAAAACAAAAACGTTAGAGTGAGAATAATCTGTTAAAGATACAAAAACCTAGGAGACTTTTCTAGCTAAAAGCTTTAATATTTTTTCTTGCTATTTCTTTATCATTCGTCTCCAAATACAAAGTGTAGTAAAGCTTCCAACATAAGGATAAAAAAAGTTAATCTTTATGAAAATTTTCCTGTGAGCACTTTTCGATAAATTAATTTAAGAAATGTGAATAAATATTAAACAGATTCCTATAAATTTCTTCATGTCTTTAATAAACCACTTTAATCCCTTCGAATTTCTTTAATCATTTTGAATTAATTAATTACATTTTTTAATCAACTTCGCAGAAAAGTTTTATTTCTGCTCGTGAAGTCCAGGATTATTTCATGAAAAATTACCAGCTCCGCATCGTTAGTAGTACGCAAAATATTATTTATGAATTATTTCTTTTTCGCAGGAAAAGGAATTGTAGCAACTAAAATGTATCCCCATTTTATCGAAATTATAATTGATTGGTCGACACACATTAATTTTTACTATTCACGAATACAAATACTTTGGTTCTAAGAGATTAACTAACTATGATACTTTTTAATGAATTAACTTTTCATAGGATGCAGTTTTCTATTTATTGCCATACACAACATAAGGATTCTAAGTCTAACATTAAAAGATCAGCAAATTTTCATTGTCTCAAAAACATAGTACATTTGTTCACAGAAAGGTACTCAACCTTATGAAGTAGAAAATGTATGTAATTGCATACATTTCCAAGGAGAAAAGGAAAGTGCATGGACAGAGAGACCAATAGTCACATTTCTTCCCATCTCAGAAGTCTTCGTTTATATATATATATATATATATATATATATATATATATATATATATATATATATATATATTCCTTTTTTTTATTTTATCTTTGAACATTTTTTTCGCCAAATTTCTTTTAGGAAAAGTAAATTGACGCTGTGAAGCTTCTTATTAGGGGGGTGACATAAAAATCAAAATTTTGCAAAGAAATTTATTTGCAATGGTATATTTTTTCCCCTAACTATACTGCAAAAAGTGAACTGTTGTTTATACAGTATAATACTGGCAGCTGAGGTTTTAATTTAAAACTGTAACATGAACAGTAATAAACTGTAAAACTAGGAATTTTATACTTTCTTACTGCTAAGTTAGAAATTTTACAGTTTATTGCCATAAAATTTGGCCGTATTTTACTGTAAAAAAACAGTATAATACTGGCAGCAGATATTCCAAATTAAAACTAAAATGCACGGCAATAAACTGTTAAATTAGCAATTTTACATTTCATTGCGCTAAATTTAGCAATTTCACAGTTTAGTACTGTAAAAGTAGCCATTTTACAGTTTATTATTGTAAAATTATCAATTTTTAGTTTATTACTATAACAATAGCAGTTATATACTGTAAAAGCAACATGTATTTTTACAGTGTAACACAGTGAATCAACGTTAGTTATAAAAGTAAAATATAAAGTTTAAAAATTAGCAAACTTGATTTTGCAAATAACATAGTGTTTTATTTTAACTGCAGTTTGATATTGTTTCTATTATCCTGAAAAAGAACTGTCGTTTACTGCGAAGATTGCTTTCAAAACATTTTATAATTTGTACTACGTTTGTTTGAAACAGTTTTCTCGAAAACAAAGGGAGATGTCTTTAGCAGCAATGATGAAATTAAACAATCCTGCTGTTTTGGAATTATACCAGAATGAACTCTATTATCTTTTCAAATGTCTAAAACAGAGATATTTTTCAAAAATCTAACATCTCCAAAAAGAATAACGAGTATGTGCGTTAGGGAGAATCCATCAGAGAGTATCTTTCCAAATTTTTCCTAAATTTTATTCGTAGTTAAAACTCAGCGATATCTCATATAAATACAAAAAAAAATGAAAAATTAAATGGTTATATTTTTCAGAGTTATTTGCATTGACAAATCCAACAACATAATTGCAATGTATGCAAGTTTCATTTTCTACAAAACTTGTTTCAAAAACATGAAGTTTTAGTTTCACTGAGCAATGTTTTTTAATCTACTTTAGGGTCATTCCATGACAAGTGTACAAGGCGTCCCCACTCGACCCCTCCGATTTTGATGAAAATTTTTTTGGAAGTACATATAAGACTTGCATGAAGCCATACCAAATTATAGCTCCATAAGTCTTATGGTTCAGCCAATATAAATTATTTTGTAAAGGCCTCTTTTTCGTGTCTTGAAAAAAATGACCAAATCGTCAAGTTTGTGCTTTTATTGCTCGCGACCTAAGACGATTATACGGCTCAAATTTGGTGATTCTGATCACTGTTTAGGGTAGAATAGCCTACTTGTGAAACAAAAGCTCAATGCACTGTAGATTTTTTGCAATTTGCTGCCAAAGTTGGTAAAAAATCGTATTTTGGCAAATTTTGACCATACGTTATCAGCTTGTATCTGCTGAGAGAATGACTTTCTGAAGCTAATTCTTTCCTCGTTTGTAGCCTGATAGTTCGTCCGAAAGGTGTGCAAGTGGCATCTTGATAGCTCAAATAATTGCTGAATTATGCGAGTTGAAATTCCAGTCAAAATTTTTTTCTCAATTTTTTCTCAAATTCAAAGAGGCAATATCTCAAAAGGGTCATCTTGAATTTCAATTTTCTTTACATCATTGGAAAGAACACACTTTTCTTAACTAAAAAACGTTGTTCTTATTTTTGAGACAAACTAGTTTCAAGGAGATATTGTAGATCAAAAATGTGTACGTTATTCCACGTGAAATCAAAGAAAAAAAGGCATAGACCTTAAAAGTTCATGTCAATTTGCTCTAATAAAATTTAAAGGAGCCATTGTACTTATGTTCTGATGCAAAGAACCTTTATTAGATATTTTTGAGCTTTAGTTTTTGTGTGCGCATTCATAAAAACTCCAGAAATGGCAAAAAATAAAGATTCGTTTTTAACAAAAAGAATTATCCTTTTATCGCTGCTATAAAAGCTTGAGTCTTTTAGTATGTGTTATTTTATATCTCTTGAAATGGAATTTCGGATGATATGTTACTTGGCAAGGTTGTAAGTCATTAATATTTCAAGGTCATTAAAAGCAATTTCCCATTTTTCATCATTTTTCTTTATGGGCAAATTACAATGATAGACTGAATATCCAGACACATCCTCGGCAGTATAAAAAATGGATTTTCAATTACTACTTACCATATTTTCAATTACTATTGTTATCATTTACAGGGCGCACATAATTGCAATATTCAACTCTATCGAAGACTTTCGTTATTGCTTTTTAGAATAATGGTTTTGCAGTCCCATTATACATATTTTTTATCACACACACACCATATAAATTGTCTATTTATTTATTTATCTCATTTATTAATTATTTTTATTCTTAATTTTTGAAAAAGGAAACAATGTTTTTATGACCTTAAAATATTAATGACACCTTGCAAAGTGACATTTCATCCGAAATTCTGTTTCAAGAGCTTAAAAATAACACATAAGAAGAGACTAAAGCTCTTATAGTAGCGATAAGAAGATAAAGTTTCCTTTTTAACAAAAATAATTATTTTTTGCCATTTCTTGAGTTTTTACGGATGCGCACACAAAAACTAAAGCTCAAAAATATCTAAAAAAGGTTCTTTACATCAGAACATAAGTACAATAGCTCCTTTAAATTTTATTAGAGCAAATTGACATGAACTTTTAACCCTTCACTGCACGGTGTGCCAGATCTGGCACAACCAAATAAACCCTCAAATACTCCTATGATTTTTAAATGTAGTTAAACTGAGCTTTGTGCCCCTTCTGGAACATTGCTATAACAGTTTAGTGTGATTTTTATGCACTAGTTAGTTGCACTAGTCTAGGTATTACAGTTCTTGCTTTTGAAAGAAAGAGTGTCTGTATTTCCGTTAGAAGTGTGCTTAGTCATTATTTCCTTTGTTCTAAAAATGTTTAAATACACTTAGTGGAAAGTTTGTTTATACCACTTATGCACAAAACACATTGTAGATTATTACACTTATCGTATACAAAGCATATGCTATGTGCTTTGTGCCATATATAGAACAAACAATTAAAACATCATTTTTAGTGCACATTATTAAGATTAATTTTTTTCTTCATTTTTCCTGAACTCAGGGCTATTTAAAAGGTAAAAAATGATTTTTTTCATGAAAATATAAAAATTCGTGCAGTGAAGGGTTAAGGTCTATGTCTCTTTTTCTTTGATTTTGCGTGAAATAACGTACATATTTTTGATCTGCAATATCCCCTTGAAACTAGTTTGTCTCAAAAATAAGAATAACATTTTTTTAGTTAAGAAAAGTGTGTTCTTTCCAATGATGTAAAGAAATTGAAATTCAAGATGACCCTTTTGAGATAGTGCTCTTTGATATTGAGACAAAAATGAGAAAAACATTTTTTGACTGGTATTTTAACTCACATAATGCATCAATTATTTGAGCTATCAAGATACCACTTGCATACCTTTTAAAGGAACTATCAGTCTACAAACGAGAAAAGAATTAGCTTCAGAAAGTCCTTCTTTCGGCAGATACAAGCTGATAACCTGTGGTTAAAATTTGCCAAAATACGATTTTTTACCAACTTTGGCAGCAAATTGCAAAAATTTTACCGCGCATTGAGCTTTTGTTTTAAAAGTAGGCCATTCTACTCTAAACAGTGATCAGAATCACCAAGTTTGAGCCTGATACTCGTCTTAGGTCGCGAGCAATAAAAGCACAAACTTGACGATTTGGTCATTTTTTTTCAAGACACGAAAAAAAGGCTTCTACAAAATAATTTTTATTTTCTGAATCGTAAGACTTATGGAGCTATAATTTGGTATGGCTTCATGCAAGTCTCATATGTACTTCCAAAAAAAATTTCATCAAAATCGGAGGGGGTCGAGTGGGGATTTTCTCTAAATTTGGGACACTTGACATGGAATGACCCTATATGTTTTTTATGGGACATACCATAAAAAAAAGACATTTTGTCTCACACGGTGAAAGCTCTATACTTCATTTCAAAGTTTAAAGTAAAAAATTTTTTGCATCAGGAATTACATAATTATGTATGCCTGATTTCTCATGTTTTTTTGTTTTGCTTATTACATTTTCTATTCTTTCCTTTTTAATTTAGTCCATCGGCTGGGTGGTGTGTTGGTAAAGTGTTGGCTTTCGCGCCTTGGACCTGGGTTCTGACCTGCGGGGACCAGTTGGTGCATTTTCAAAATGCAAAAATTGGTCAGTTCCCATGTCGTCATGTTCCGATTCGTCAGTTCCCATGTCTCCCATGATTATACCTCCTGCAAAAGAACACATAGGTATTCGTTTGGGGTCCGTCTGGAGAAAACTGGGGTCCAGTTCGAGTGTACCATTGACATCCACGTTTTTATATTGACACATGAAAGACTGGACGCAATATAAGGAAATTGCACTGGATTTGCAAAAAGCTTAAAGTCTCCTTCGCAGTTTAAACTTTGAAACAAACAACTACAGAGCTGTCACGTTCGGGACAAAATGTTTGGTTTTATGTGAAATGACCAATTGTTTGTTTCTTTTTTTAAAACTAACTCTCAAAATAGTTTGTTGGAAAGCAAAGTATGTGTAAAAAATTTCAGCAATAGATACGAAGGATGTATTGCGGAGTTAAGAGCTAAGAAGCTTAAGTCCAGAACCTTGTCCCGCATGTGACAAGTAAAATTCATTCAAAAATTATAATTAAAAACGAAATTGGTAAAAAATGTTTTGCTTTGAAAGTCTTGGAAGTAGATTGCTTTCACTACTTGCAAGGTTACAAAATTTAAAGTTTTATTAATTTTTACTCTTGTTATTTTGTACTTTCAAAAATGCAAGGAAAAGTTAGTCTAAATTGTTTCGCACGTGTCGGTGGAATAAATCTTATAAGTATTTAAAATAAAAAGTATCTCAGAATTAGATTACCTTTAGCATTTAGATTACTTAGTGCAGGATTTGACAAAAAGGAATAACATTTTTGAAATGAGAATAGCTCAGATGTTCTTGAAATTAAAAAAAAAAGAAAAACAAATTACAAACGCATTAAAGCGGAAGTTACCATTTAACCATAAACACGTGAGGGTACGTCTGAAAAAATGTCATGCATATGAAGTCCGTTTTCTGCAATGCGCTATAGTCCCTCCTCAAAGCTCTATATCACCCTCTCACGCAAATCAATATACATTGGTCTAACTTGTACTAAGATCGTTCATAGTCTTCCAGTTTTCTTTAACTTTAACTAAATGTACTAAAAATCTTCAACTGGAGCAAATTTAACCAGCATGACTCATAGTTACCCTGAATAAATCTACGGATTTATTATACATATATATATTGTTTGGGTGCTGCAGAGTACTTTTCATATTAAGTTAAGTTTGCTAAAATAGTAGTTCTGAGACAAAGCAGTTTGTGAAATAATTCTTAAAATGAAATTTTTTCTTGAAAGAAACACCAACTGTTAGTAATATAATACTTACAATTGTCTAAAGAAAAAAAATTAAACAAAGTTGAGAAGGACTATCAAAATCACATCACATTATCCTTTAAGCCATTTGAACAAAAGAAATATGTGTGACATGATCCATTGGAAACGAAAAATGGTCCATTTTCTATTCGGGAAAGATCAAAAAGCACTCGGAAAAAAGAGAGAAAAAAAATCGATGGAAAAATAATGAGGAACCGTCAAAGTATGGAACGGAAAAGGGCTTTAGCTACGTGGGGAGTATTTTCAGGTGGATAAGACATGCTCTACAAAACGTCTTTCTTCAGTTCTATGTCGGAGGTTAGACTTGCTCCGTAACTGAAGGCTCGTTAGTTGGGATTCCATTTTCCTGCAATTATAGCAGAAAGAAGCTTTCTGTGGCGAACTCTCCTGCCCTTTGTATTCGCTTTTTTTTTTCTAGTGAAGGACTTACGCCTAACAGATTCTTTTTTTCTTCATGTAGTTCACCTGCATCATAATAAGACCATTGTTGGTAGAAGGTCCAATTTGCGATTCAGAAAGGAAACTTTAAGCAGATTGGTCTATTTTGTTTTCTAAGGGAATTTGATTTGTTTAGTATTTCGACCTGTTCTAAAGATGTTTTCTGTAAGCAGGATGTTTTGCTCGCAGCGTTTTTTGACGTTATTTTTACTTTTATTTGTATTTTAATTCGTTTAAATTATTTACACAGCATGCATTATAAAAGTAATGTATATATGAGCCAATATTTTGAAAAGTGCCAGTTTGAAATGGGAGTTTCGTGATAAAAAATATTTGTTGCAGAAAAAAATTAATATTGGATTCTAAGTGTCAATTGGGTCTCAATGCAATGTTTAAACAAGAAGCTTTTAATCGTGGAATCCTTTTTAAATTCTTTTTATGAAACACTATTTTTCATTTGCTCCATCATTCTATATTTCCTAATAATTTCAGAGGAAACTAAATGATTAAACATTCGTTTCTGCTTCTCATTTTGACAAACCTTCTTCTTTGCATTGAAAGATATGACATTAGAGCAAAACTAAGCCGTAATTTATTTTTAACGGCAGATGAAACGCGTTTTCTTTCTATAACCTTCTTCATTTTTTTTCGAGGATACAGATTAGTATTTTGAGGAGTATTCATACGATAAACTCGTTTTCTTAATGTTTAATTATTCTTGTTTTTCTGCTTAATTGTAGTTTTAATTGATTCATTTTTATGTAACAGAATTTTTGAGTCTGAATAAAAGAAAATGAGAAATTGAACACCAAAAAACTAAATAAATAAAATAGTAATAATTAATTAACTGAATTTCTGCAATGTTAATTTGTCTTATTTTTTTAACTTCTAGTTAGGTCGTACAAACCACTTATTTAGCAATTGTACTAAAACTAATTGCTTTTCATTTTTTAAGAACAAAAATATTCAATATATATGGCTAAAACCTATACTTTTTACTTTTTAATAATTCTGAAACGTGAGAGTCAGTTCAGTAACATATTCACTATTTTTCACTGTTACCGCTCTGACTTACAGATCTGACAAACTGACGAAGTTTTTTTTTTATTGCGGAGGTGATCGCACTAAGCCAAAATCAAACATATGATTTTTTCACCTGTAATCAAGGACTGTACTCTATAAAATAACTTTTAAAATAATAAAAACTGCGCATTTTAGCTTGTGTTACCGATCTGATGACTTAAATTACACACATTTTATAAAATCACTTTAAAAAATCTTACCTGTAATTTTAGATGCAGAAATGAAATTTTTAATTACAATGCGATAAAAGATCACACCAGCTACTCAGTATCACGTTGTATCTCTGCAGGAAATGAATTTGGGAGTCTAAAAATGGATCGGAATTTATTGTAACCGCTCTGACGCCGAACTAAGGGACATGCTTATTTTGCTCGGCTAGAAAATCAGAAATCGATTAAAACAAACATAAAGAAAATATTAATAGAGGGAAAAAAATAGAATCGTTTTTTGTGCAATCGCGTTTTGCTAGGAAGTTAAAAACTGCGCATGACCTGTTTTCATGGTAAGCTTTACTAGTGGGGATACGTTACCCATCTGATTTTTGAAAAATAAAAAAAAAATAGTTTTTGAAGATTTTTTTTTCTCCTGATGTTATTAGATGAAATGAAAGCAATACCTTAGCCTCTTGCTGGGGAAAATTATTTTTTTGACAAGTAATTGAAATACTAAAGAAAATTCACTTGGGACTCAAATTAGGACTTTTCTAAATATTAGCTCATATATATATATTTTTCCATTTTTGAAAACGTTTCAAATTAGTTCTTTTCAGTTTACTAAAACTTTAGGCTACTTATATATCTTCTGTAGAAATATTTTTAGCTTCTTACAAAGTTGAATGAATGACTTGAAATTTTCTCAGCATGCTTTTTTATTCCCTGTCCAAAAAGTAAAAATGCATGAAATCTATCAAGTTACCAACTTCTACTTCAGAGCAATATTTCCCTGTTTATTTTCTACTGAGATATTTCTGTGTTCTTCAATTTATTTTTATCCATAAGGCACTCATAACATTACCCTTAAGACATATTATGTGAGTTGAAAAAGTCCCTCTCATTTATTGAGAAAAAAAACTTTATCTGGGACTGCATGGGAACAAATGACTGCACCCGTTTTGTCCCTTAAACTATATCTTAAGATAATTAAGTGTAAAATCATTTTTGATTTTATTCTTAAAAAAGCAGTTGTATTCACCTCTCTGGATATAATGCATTATAAAACTTTCTTTGTCTTGACTTCCGTGCCCATGTAAAATGATTGTTACTGATACTTTGTATACCTTGTCATAAGAGTAATTATGACGTCAAGGGTTCTTGGCATTCATGGAATTTATCATTAATCGCTCAAATAGAAACGGAGCCATGTTTCATCCAGGTTAATTTCGCTCGACTTCTTGGGAAGCTATAAAAATTGTATTATTTTTCTTTCAGCTTTCTTTTATTGCTTTACTGAGGAGCTTTTTAATGATTTTGGTGGCATGTATGTAAGAAGTTGTTTTGGGTGATGAGTTTTAAGCAATTAACTAAAAGAAAATCTAAAATATGGCTTCTCTGTTACACATAGTAAATAAAAATTAGAAACGGAATGCTTTGTTTGTTGTTTCATGTTTTAGAAACGGAAATGTATTGTTGTGAATGATTAAACTGAAGTTTATTTGACAAACATAATCTCGGAACATATAATACATTACCATGAAAAAATACCCAGTTGCAATTTTACAGTAGATTAAAATCTATATTGAGTAAATGAGTCACTTCAACTAGACTCTCAAATGTTCATCACAAACTTCTACAAAATTTTCACGTTAAAATACACTTATACATTGAAAGAGGAAGCAATCAGGTTTTTTCCTATTAGTTTTTTGTGAAATACTCGAAATATGGAACAAAGTCAAGTTCCAGTACTTTCAAAAACTTATCTTTCTCAGCCCCTACAGGAGCTGGAGTGTTTTACTAGACGTCATTTAAAGTTGTAAATTTAAAGAAGGGCATTTCAGGTTACTTTCCGCCTTTCTCGGTATTTTAACTTGTATACTAATGGTGAAAATCCAGGTTCGCAGAGAAATGTGTACAATAAGTAATAAATCCTCAGAAAAAACAATTGGGGATGGCAACCTATGAAGCTTAAATTAGTCAGATAGTCAAAAGTTTGAAGTCCTACACTGAAAAAAAATA
Source organism: Uloborus plumipes (assembly GCA_038373865.1). Taxonomy (NCBI): domain Eukaryota; kingdom Metazoa; phylum Arthropoda; class Arachnida; order Araneae; family Uloboridae; genus Uloborus; species Uloborus plumipes. The sequence goes on along the minus strand of JAXGGA010000527.1, from coordinate 169,232 downwards.
AACTGTTGTTTTTACAGTATAATACTAGCAGCCGAGGTTCCACTTTAAAACTGTAAAATGCACAGTAATAAACTGTAAAACCAGCAATTTTCCAGTCTCGTGCTGTAAAATTAAAAATTTTACTATTTATCGCCGCATAATGTAGGGGAAGACCGCCTATATTGGACCCCCTAAGAACAGGTGGCCTGTGTCGCTCAATGAGAAGCAAAACAAAAATACAAAATAGGGCATCGTAAGCTAAATTTAATCAGGAACCGCCCTAGGAGCTTATATTTTCTAAAAATATGGAAATTATTTTTTAAAAAATTATCTTACAAAAAGTTGCAAAAGTCCAATTTAGGAATATATGCGCCTATATTGAACCATGCGCTTCTTAAATTGAACCGTACCAGGAAATAATAGAATAATTTATATTTGAAATATACATCTTTTTTCCAGGATTTGCATTAGAATTTCTTTTGCTTCGGTCTCATTTAGGCAGTGTTGATACACTCACCGATAGCATTTCATGCATTTAATCCTGTTTTGCGCTTCATCTCTATGACAAATATTGCAATGACAATTGTTTTGTGCAGTTTCTTGCTTATTCTTGTGTGACTTTTTCTCCTCTATGCTTCTTTCATACGGCGTTAGAATGATTGCTGAGATAGCCTTCCTTTTTGTGTTTTCTATTTTTTAGTTAAATTGATATGTGATCCTGGCCTTTACAAAATCATAGTTGAAGTTGACAGTCATGCTTTGATGAGAACTATCCGCTGATTATGCAGAGCTTGTACTAATTTAAGTCGTAGCTAGTTCTTGTACATGGTGTACAACAGTACAACTTACACCGAACATGTAGCCTGCTCACTTTGAGTTTTATCTGGACTACTTACATCGAACTTTGCTCCAGCCAAGTCAATGCCGCTAAACACATGTCAATTAACAGGCCAAACTCCTGTTCTTTAGAATCAACTCACAACATTTGCCATGGCCTTGATTGAGGTTTACCCATAAGAGTTACCAAACAGTTCTTCTATTCGATATTGGGTAATGGATCTCATTGGATGTTCTCGCATCCATGTATCACACATTCGATTAAAATATGTAGACAGAGGCTGAAAAAAGATCTTGCATGGTGTGCTTTAAGAGAAAGCATTATTATATCGCTCTCGTTAACCAAGTTTATTGCATCTATGCTCTTGGTTTAACGGTTTTGATGAAATATTGTATCAATTGTGTGAGTTATCGTTTGTGATCCAACCTTTTTTTAAGCAAGCATATTGCTTACCAGGGGGTGCTTTTACGATAAGCAAATACATGGAACGTATTCTTTTGAAAATAAGCATGGGGAGGGAGGTTTAGCAATTCTGTTGCACTTATGCAGCAAATAGCAAGTGTGTTTCTAACACGTTCACCACACATTACTGCTCCAAACTGGTTTTCACTTTTATATGTCGATATATTTTGGGGCTTTTGAGCACTGAAAAGACCGGTTTCATCTACATTGTACATTTTAGTAGCATATTAATTGTTTCTTTTTAAAATCTTTTCGAGCAAATCGAAGAATTTCATTTTTTTCCTCGATAAACCAGCGCAAATTGTATTTAAATTCATAACTGTGTTTAACAACCTGAAACTGCAACTTAATGGAAAAAGAGAAAAAAAAAACAAATATTTCAAGAATTTGCAGCTTCTAGAAAATGTGCTTGATAAAAAAAATGAATATCGTGAATAGGTGTTAAAGTATGCTTAAAATAATCTTAACTACGCTATTAAATCAGATGAGTCACTTATTTAATGTTACAATTAATGAAAAGTCTTGCTTAAGATCATATTCTTAAATTGGACCACCGGTCCATTATAGGAAAATTTTTTCGGTCCAATAAAGGAAAACATGCCATTTTTTATTCTTCAGCTTATTTCTCTGTCAAAAATTATCACAACCGCGCATGTAAATACATAGATGTGATCCTTATTAAACACAGATTATCATGCTATAACAGCAATTTACCTCAGCTTACAAGTTTTAGTACTATCTTACTAGGTACAAGTCCGCAAAATAAGATTTTACACGTTTCCAACATAAATCATGCCGTAACTCATGCTGCACAGTTCGAAGACTGGTGAAACTTCATACACATTGATTTTATTCCTAAAACTTTATGTATCTACCGTTAAAGTTTAGCATAGATCTCAGTACTTGATTTTAAGCCCGAAGTCCAATTTAAGCAGTGGTCCAATATAGGCGGTCTTCCCCTAGTTGTATTATACTGTAAAAACAACAGTATAATACTGGCAGCTGAGGTTCCACTTTGAAACTGTAAAATTCACGGTCGATTAAATTAGCAATTTTACAGTTTATTACCAAAAAATTAGCAATTTTACAGTTTATTACTAAAAAATCAGCAATTTTACAGTTTAGTACTGTAAAAGTAGCAATTTCACAGTTTATTACAATAAAATAACTGTATTATACTGTAAAAATAACATTAATTTTTTACAGTGTATCTGTTTTACGATTAAGTATTAACGTACCATACATTGTACACCCTCTAAACTTCTGATAGTATCATGAGTTGATTTCTGATTGGATGCAATTATTCCTTCATGCTCTACTGATTCATTTTGCTTTATTATTTACTTTTTTAACAGGAATTTGCTCATTATACCTTCGTTGCGAGATATCTTAACCCCCTCCTTTTTGTTTCATTCTGAGATTTCTATTTTGTTCTATGCTCACCTTTTAGTTTATATTTTTAGCTTTCATGATGCTTATCCGTTTTTGTCTTAATGATTACATGCAATGTCACATTATAAAAGTTAGTTCGTTTTCAGTTAATACAGTGAAATTGTTGATTTTAATCTTAAAAAAAATTAGCATTTTTCAGAACAGAAATCAAAAAGTTGGCATCTATGTTCATAACTCTAAAAAATGTGACAATCAACTAAGGAAAAAAGCAGAAAATTGCATGGTTGAACGGTGTCCGACTTTTTGAATGATACGATTTCAGGACATAGCATTTATTTTGGATGGCTTTAACCATTTCCGCTTTTCTATAGCCAACTCAACATGAAAGAACCAACCTTTGACAGTTTAAAGCTCGCTGGAACTGCTGTCTCTTAGCTGCCATTCAAACGATAAAGCTCTTCGAATAAATCAATGCAAATATACGAGTGCAAATGGCAAAAACGATTTATTATATCCGAATCTGTAAGATTTTTCATGGTGGAATTTAAAATCTTGATATACAAATAATGTTAGTTTAATGCATAGCATTTTATTGTTCTGTTGCATACAAATCCACTTATTGCCACAACTTAAGGCCCCCTTCCCTCCTTGTTCTGGTACCAATACATAGTAACAATAATCGATAATATTTTTCATATAATGGCGTATTTTGAATAGAAGTGATGAGTTTTTGACAGGGTAATGGGGTTTATAAAAACAACTTGGTATTCTTCTTTTAATTTTTTTGCTTTCTGTATTATATAATTTTTTAATTTATTTCTGAAAGATTTCAAAATCATTATAATATATATATATATATATATATATATATATATATATATATATATATATATATATATATATATATATATATATATATATATATATATATATATATATATATATATATATATATATATATATAAACTGCACAACAAGATTAAATACAGTAATTATATATTTTACAGTACATTGAAAATATGTTCATATTATTTTTGGGCACAGTAATAAAGAAAATTTTTTACGGGCAATTAGGGCCATGCTCCACATCAGCGTAAAACGCGACCGAAACTGAAGGCAGAAACCGAAAATCCGGGTACTTTCCATAGGAACACCATTGAATCCATTTTACGCTTCTGCCTATTTTTTCTGCTTTACGTCGATGTGGAGCATGGCCCTTACTGCACTAAAAACATTAAAAAACGATTTTTTTAGAAAAAGGTGTAAAACATTTAAATACTTAAGAGGAAGAATGAAATTCTCCAATGTATTTCGAGAAAAGCTCTTCTTAAATTCTGTTTTATTTTATTTATATTGAATTTAATATTACTAAAATTTTTTCAACCACGAATTAGTGAAAAAATTTGATAGTTGAAAATATTGAAAACAAATATTTGATCTGTTGCATATACAAACGAACAAGGAATTATTCCAAAACTAAATGAGCTTTTTTTCTAGTGTACCAACATCGACTTTAACTCCCTCTCTTTCGTTCTCTCCCTTTTAGCTCTTAATTGTTTCAACAATACTTTTGGATCCTTATAAAAATTAATATCAAAAGAAAATATATATCTTTTAATGACAAGGAAAACTACCTCTTCTGTAAACCGTATAAAAATTCCTTCCTTTAAAGTGGTACGCATTGTCTATATGTGTGTCGATAAAATAATATATGTATATATTCTGTCAAAAATAATTCATTGTCTGTAATATAACTATTCTTTACAGTAATACTTTTTGATTATGTTCTTTGTTTGGATTTTTATCACAAAACTCGTAAACAAAAATATTTTCGAACGTTTTAACCAATAGCATTTTAATCATGCAGTTATAGGATTGGTAAATTGTTTCTTGCTGTGACAGATATTTCTCCGTGACAACAAGAATTTTTCCTAAAACATAGATGTTGTTTTGACAGTATAATATGCAGCTAATGTTATTGTAACAAACTATAAAAATTGCTAATTTTACAGTAATGAACTGAAAATTGCTGATTTTACAGTAATAAACCTTAAAATTAGTAATTTTACGGTTTATTACTATGTATTTTACAGTTTTAAACTGGAACCTCTGCTATCAATATTATACTGTTTTTACAGTATAATATACAGCTAATTTTGTGGTAATAAACAGTAAAATTGCTAATTTTATGATATATTACTATGCATTTTACAGTTTTAAACTGGAACCTCTGCTGCCAGTATTATACTGTTGTTTTTACAGTATAATACAGCTAATTTTGTGGTAATAAACAGTAAAATTGCTAATTTTACGATAGATTACTATGCATTTTACAGTTTTAAACTGGAACCTCTCTGCTGCCAGTATTATACTGTAAAAACAAGTTTGTTTTCTGCAGTGTACGGAACTTATTATAAAATCAGGAGTTTAAAACATTGAGGGAAAACACCGCTTGCCTTCATGAAATTCTCTAATTAAATTTATTTTCTAACATAGGATTCCTGCTTTGTCTAAGCCTCTGATCCTTAAGGGCGCTCTCAAAAAATACAAAAAGCAAATGTTAAAATAGTAAAATGCTTTCCGAATATTCTACTCGTAACATGTTTGTCTTGATGTTTCTTAAGATTTGTTTTAATAATTGGAGTGCAGACCAAGATGTTCTTCAGTATGGTTTGAGAAGATTGTCAGAGTGAAAGAGGTTTTTTTTTTTTTTTTTTTTTTTTTCAAATGGTTTTTACCATTTACTTACTTTCAGCAGTTGTTTGAAAACCCTGGCTCATTTATTTTCAGAAGATTCTTCAGAAATTCTGGGAGTATGCAAAATACTTGAAGATTTCAATAAAATTTATGTAAGATCTGAATAGCTGCGAGATTACTTCCTATTCAAGAAACTTCGGTGAAAGCATTTATCTCTAAGCTTCCTTGCTGCGTTATTATTTAAATAGTTATGTGCAACTGTAATGAGTTATTTTATTTCAACTCAAATTAGTTTTGAGAGAGAGTTCCAAAGAATGAAATTACAATTTCAGACGCAATTTGTGAAAAAAATCAAAGCACCGACTCAACGTCCATTTTTAGATAAGTTACGTTTTGGCAAAAACTTTAATTCATGCAACTAATAAGGCAGTGAATCTTGATACAAAGTACTAGGTGGACAGAAACTTAATGTCATTTTTTCCCCAAGTAAATTTGTACCAAGTTCATTTATTTTCAACACTAGCTTGCCCAAGTAGTCATTTTGATTGCTTGGACAATTTAGGCATAACACATACCGTAAAATGGGGTGAATCGGAACACTTTATAGCTTTGATTGTAAAAAAAGCAGTTAAAAGATTTTTTTAACTTGATTTTCTGGGTAAAAACTTCGGTCTTGCTTTACTTTTGATATTTCAAGTAAAGACAAAACATTTTGAACAGTTATTATTAAAATATATAGGAAATTATGGGTGTTCCGAATCACCCCGCTGATAGGGGTCAATCGGAACACATGTTAAAATTTTTGTTTTTTCCATTTAACCTGTAATAGGTCTCATAAACATGAGTAATATTGATGGGGGAGAATAAGAACAGATAATTACTGTCAAATAAAAGTATAATTTCAATACCAGTAAACGTTTATAATTTGTCAAAATTCAAAATAATTTTGAACTTATGAAAAACGAAAAGTAATTTTAAGAAATGCTCTTGAATTGAAATACAAAGATTTAACATGAATGGAAGTCCCTCATGTCGTCCACAATTATCTACTTGTCCTTAAAACTAGCAATTGTGACTTGGATTAAGTTTTTTATAGCAGCTTCTGGAATGAACTCTGCCTTTTCTTTAGTTTCTTGAAATCTCTGGTTTTCGGGGATTGTCCTGAAAGATTTTTTCGCTTATTCATCACTCTCTGTGTGCTGGCCTTTTGCTATATAAAGTCCATATGACTTTCCCCCTCGTATTTTAAGTAAAAAGAAGTCTCCTGGAGAAAAAAGCTTTTGAAATCTGCAACTTGTTGTCATTCTAAGATCTAGTTGCTCACGAGAAGGGATAAACAGTAATAAATCCTTGTCCTTGTCTTGATTAGAGGAATTGGGGATAGAATCTTGATTTTTCAAACAGTTTCCTTCAAATTAGTTTGAATTGGAACAACAGAATAAAGTGTTCCAATTCACCCCGCATTTTTTTTCCTATGGCATTTTTCAGAATTCTTCATTTTTATGACACAATTTGCAAAAAATATAAATTCTAATGTGGTATTCTGTTGTTCAGATACATGTATAATTGAAACATACCACTCTTAGGCTAAAAATATAAGAAGGTTTGTTCTTGCATATGAAGTTTTGCAGTCTATGAAAATGTGATGTTTTCTAGCATTCCACGTGCAGCCCTCCTTAGAAGCCAGTAGCGTTGCCAGATTGACAAAAGTAATTTTTTCGTACTTCCTCGGATCTTACCTTTCTAAAAAAAATGAATGGCGAAAAATTCCCAATAGTATACTTATGAAGAATTTCTTTGTACGGTCGGGAAGTTTTGTTCCGATTGACCCCGCTGTTCCTATACACCCCATTTTACGGTATATATATTGGAAATAAAGGAGAGGGGAGGTAAATACGATTATTAATAAACGCATTTATATGTTCTATATAAAGAATGTGTGTCATTATATACATATAATTGTACTCTTAATTGAAATTGAAAAAACGTCAAAATATCTGCTTGAGCAATCTAGTGTTAATAACGATTTAACTCATAATTGTTTTTGAAGCAAAATGTTTGAGGAGGGCATTTTGAATATCAGCAAAAGCTTTAAGTTTTATTTACATAAAAAGTGTTGTAAGGATCGAAAAAAAAATTTAATCTAATGGTGCAATGTCGGGCTAGTATATTTAAGCGACTGTCAACAGAAAAGTCGTGATTCTGAAACATGGTTATGCAAGACTGCACTTTTAAAAATGAACGCCGAAAAAAAATAACAAATTAGTTCATTAAATGCTCAAAAGATACTTAAAAAAAGAGACCACTCTAAACATTTCTCAACAATAGAAAACCAATAAAAATTTATATATTTGCTTTAATCTTTAATTTTCGTGAATGATTTAATCTATTACTTCTTAATAATCCTTTAATTATCGGCACTAAATCACGATCTGTACCAGTAAAACTCAAAAATAAATCATGTACAAAACAAAATGAAAAGTAATCCATTTATGAGTTGAATATTGAAAACAAGCATTGTCTATTCTTCATTAGTTTTCCTCTTTTTTTTTTTTTTTTTTCATTTTTACGCCTATAGGAAAGTTGTATTTTAGCTCGTTTTTGTCAGAAGAAGGTACACACTCTGGTATAGTAAAACAAAACGTTCTATCAGGAAATTTGAAGTAAAACGAAAGTTATTGATGACTAAGGGCTTTGAAGTACTTTATCGTACCATAGTCCCAGAAGCAATTTATAATTTTTATCTGCAATTCCGGGACTTCGAACCTTATACAATCAACTGTATTTTTTTATTTGCTTTGAAACTTACATGTCATAGCACAATACATTTTATTTTCTCAGTTTTTTTCATAGTGGTATCATCCTGACTGTTCGCTTTGTTTGCACAGTATTATTATTACATTGCAAAAGAAAAGGCTTGTGTTTACAGCACTTTAAAACAAACACTAATAGACTGAAAATTTAGCAGTAATATACTGTCTTAAAGCAGTATTGTCCATTTAAACCTAATAAACTGTAAAATTAGCAGAATATACTGTCTTAATACAGAATTATCCTGTAAATTTTAAAATAGCAAACTAAAATTAAAAGTAATATACTGTTTGATAACGGTATTGTCCTGTAAATTTAACAATGATAAACTGTAACATTAGCAGTAATATACTTTTTGTAGAGTAACTGCCCAGTAAAATCAACAGTAACTAACCATAAAATCAACAGCAGTAAATCACAACTTTAATAGTAATGAAAGCTTTTGTATAAAAGGTGTTTTTTTTTCTTTTATAGTCGTTTTTCAAAGCCGAAATCGCTGTTTCTGTAGCTGAAAACTATAGAAAAGTTAAACTATATATTTTGTATGTACGTAGTAGAAAGTAGACTACGTAAAAAATCAATTAACTTCCTTTTCTTAAGCTCTTCAGCTATAAAAACAATTATTTAGGCTTAAAAAGCGACAACGGCAGAAATCTATAAATTTTTTGCATAAAAATCAAGAACTGATGTTAAATACGTGTTTTATTGCCATTAATTTCATAGTGTACTTATATAAAGCAATACCATAAAATGGGGTTAATCGGAACACTTTTCAGCTTTGATTGTAAAAAAAGCAGTTAAAAGATTTTTTTTTAATTTTATTTTTTGGATAAAAACTTCGGTCTTGCTTTACTTTTGATATTCCAAGCAAAGACAAAAGATTTTGAACAATTACTATTAAAATATTGTAACGAGTTCGTAGCACCTTCAACTTTCTTTAAATGAGCATTAAAATCTTGAGGAAGTAACTATAAATTTATTTACAAGTATTTACACTATTTACAATATGAGCAGAAAACAATTGCTAAACATCCAGCAATTAGGTAGCAAAACAGTACACTGTACTCTCAACAGTAACTCAGCACCACGTATCAAACGTGAACAGTAATTAAGCAATTACAAAAGCAAAAACAACATTCGCCCAAAGCGAATAAAAACGAGCCTCTCAATAATCCAATCTGAGAAAAACTGACTGACTTGTGTTCAAGGCCAGCTATTTATACACGGAAAGAATTCCCGACAACTTTCTAGTAATATCTGGAATATTCCAAATCATTCATAACTTTAAACAATTCATTCAAGAAAACGCTAGAAATAAAAAGAAAAACACCACTCCGAGCGAAAATGTCTTCACGCTTATTAAAGTTAGGGCAAGTGTAAAAACTACAAAGTGTTACGGGGCCGGTATACAAGTGATAAAAGTGATATCTTCAGATACTTTTGCAACATGACGTCAGATAAAACCAAAACTAATGAAAATGATGCAAGGCAGGAAAAACAACAACTATTTACAAGATTTGTAACATTGCCCCCTTCCCAAGGACTGCACGTCCCGGGCAGTACAATCCCCAGAAAGGAAGCAAGGGAAGACTTACAGATGCACACATTACATGATGACCAATCATAAACATGATAAACAATAACAATGAGAACATGAACGAAATAATAACATTAATAGAGTAATATTACAAACAATTAAAGGCAAAAGTTATTTACAAAATTTACAAACAAGTTACCATGGTAGCTTTAGATTTACTTTACGAACTATGGCCATAGTATGGGGCTAGCCGATCATAATGTACAACCCTAGGTTTTGAATGTGATGACTTCTGGATCCTCACTACGACGTCGTTCAGCCGGTGAAGGACTGTGTAGGGTCCATCCCAATGCGACTGCAATTTGGGTGACAGACCTTTACGTCGGATGGGATTCCATAGCCACACCTTGTCACCTTCTTGAAAGTCATGGCCAGTGGACCTTGTGTCGTATCGGGTCTTCATTTTCTCCGTCGCGATGTTGATTCGCTCCCGTGCGAAGTGATGAACGTCCTCCAACCGGGCCTGGAGATCCTGGACGTACTCCTCAGGCGATGAAGGCGCATCTGGAGGGAGACCGAAGACGAGATCACAAGGTAGCCGAAGCTCTCGGCCGAAGAGCATCTGTGATGGGGAATATCCGGTGGTCTCGTGGACAGCACTGCGGTAGGCCAGCAGAAACAGAGGAAGTTTCTTGTCCCAATCCTGTTGATTTTTGGAGACCATAAGCGAGAGATTATTAAGGATTGTCCTGTTGAATCTCTCCACCATGCCGTCCGATTGTGGGTGTAGTGGTGTCGTTCGAGTTTTCTCAATTTTGAGGATATCACATAGGCCCTTAAACACAGCAGAGATGAAGTTTCTTCCCTGATCGGAATGGATCTGCAAAGGGGTCCCATATCTCGAGATCCAATGCTGGACTAGAGTCTCTGCTACAGTGGTAGCTTCTTGATCCGGAATGGAATATGCTTCGGGCCATTTGGTGAAATAGTCAATGGCAACGAGGATGTATTTGTTCCCATCAGTAGTTTTCGGTAGAGGACCAAGAATGTCGATCCCGATTCGTTCGAAAGGAGCTCCTACATTGTAAAGATGTAGCTTCCCGCGGCTTCTTCTCTTCGGTCCTTTACGGGCAGCACAGGCGTCACAAGAATGACACCACTTCTCCACGTCATCCTTCGCCTTGCTCCAGAAGAAGCGCTCTCGAACCTTGTGGAGGGTTTTCAGGATACCAAAGTGTCCTCCAGTCGGACTACTGTGCAATTCCTTTAGAACGTCTGGAATTCTTGATCTGGGAAGGAGTAACTGCCATTTGAATGCTTTACCATCGTCAGATTCCCATTTCCGATACAGGACGCCATTTCGCAACTGGAGAGATTTCCATAGAGCCCAGTATCTTTTCGTTGCAGGACTGTAGATAGAAATGTCTTGCCAGCTAGGTCGCCGACTGTCCTTTTCCATTAACTCTATGATAGGCTTTAGGTCTGGGTCTTCAAGTTGATCTTTTCTTACTTGGTCGTCACTCCATGGATCAGGATCTGAAGATGATGAAGTAGCAGTAACTTGACAGGCAGTAGGGATTGTCGTCCCGTACTGTTTCTCTATTCGGGAGCAATAATGGCAGTTCTCGGAACAAGGTCTTCTTGATAATGCGTCAGCATTACCGTGTGACAAACCTTTTCGGTGCTTAATCTCGATGTCATATTCCTGGAGCCGCTGTATCCACCTGGCTACCTGGCCCTCTGGATTCTTGAAATTCAAAAGCCAAGTTAAAGAGGCATGATCTGTCCGGAGCAGGAATTTACGGCCGTAGAGGTAATGATGGAAATGTTCTACAGCTTTAACTATGGCGAGCAATTCCTTTCTCGTGACACAATAATTTCGCTCCGACTTGGATAAGCATTTGCTCCAGTAGGCGATGACATGCTCGTTACCGTCTATTTCTTGAGATAAAACAGCTCCAACGCTCTCGTGGCTCGCATCAGTGTCAAGTATGAAGGATTTTCCAGGCTGAGGATAAGAGAGAATAGGCGTTGATGTTAAAGCCTCCTTCAGTTGTAGAAATGCATCCTCGCATTCTTTGGACCATTCAAATTTTTGTTTGCTCTCCGTCAGCTTATGCAAAGGTCGTGCAATGTTGGAAAAACCCTTCACAAACTTCCTGTAGTACGTGCAGAGCCCCAGGAAACTTCGCAGCTGATGGACATTTTCGGGGCGGCTCCAATTCTTGACTGCAGATACCTTATCTGGATCGGTTCGTACACCCTCAGAAGAGATAATGTGACCAAGGTAGTTCACCTCACGGCGGAACAAATTACATTTGGACGGGCTTAACTTCAGGTTGGCTTCCTTTAGCTTTTGCAGCACCCTCCTAAGATTAACCAAATGTTCCTCAAAACTGCGTCCTATGATGATGATGTCGTCCAAGTAGACAAGACAGGATTCATAAGAGAGTCCTCGCAGCACTGATTCCATAAGACGCTCGAACGTGGCTGGTGCATTGCAGAGGCCGAAGGGCATCACTTTAAACTGCCACAAGCCTTGTCCGGTTGTAAACGCCGTCTTCTCTCGGTCGTCGGGGTGTATCTCCACCTGCCAGTAGCCGCTCTTTAAATCCAGGGTCGAAAACCACTTGTGTCCGGAAAGGGTGTCCAGAGTGTCATCGATCCGTGGAAGAGGGTAACTGTCCTTCTTGGTGATGTCATTCAGGCGTCGGTAGTCAACACAAAATCTGGTGGAGCCGTCTTTCTTTCGGACCAAGACGATAGGGGATGCCCAAGGACTGGATGAGGGTTCGATGACGTCATTCTCCTGCATCTCTTTTACGAGGATCTCAACCTCTTCCTTCTTGGCGAACGGTAGTCGTCTTGGATGCTGCTTGATAGGGGGATGATCTCCAGTGTCGATCCTATGCTGCGCTAAACTCGTGCGACCAACATCTTCGGGTGTAGATGAAAACACCTGCTTGAAGTCGTCCACCAATTTTTCCGCAGCGTATCTTTGATCCTTCGATAATGGTGCACTCCCAATTAATTTCGAAGTCAAGGACTCGGAAGACACAGTCTCGGAGGAATCAATTCTTCTGATGATGCAGTTTACGGGAGTACAAGTTGCCAACACTTCTCCTTTCTTAATATTCCTCGGTCTTTCACTCACATTGGCGACTCTCACAGGAACTGCATTCTTTGAAAGGTCCACAAGTGTAGATGCCACTAGTACTCCTTTTGGGCTATTATTCTGGTTAGGATATTCAATTAAGCCGAATTTAAAGCTGTTGTTTTCTTTGATGGAGCCAGGTATTAGTACTTCTGATCTAGAGGGAATCAATGAATCAGTTTGGGCTATTATTTGATGAGCAGATTTTAAGTTATTTTCGGTATTGAAAATCACTATGTCTTCCCTCATCGAGTGCAGCTCATTATTTCTACAGTCAATAGAAAAATCAAATTTTCTCAAAAAGTCCAATCCGAGAATGAAGGGATCTGTAATGTCAGCGACGAATGCCGTGTGATGGTAAGTGGCACTCCCGAACATTATTTCTAAGTTCACTTTTCCTTCAATCTCGATTTTGTCACCTGTCACAGTTTGGAGAGTAACGCAGGGCGGCGTCCATAAGATCTTGAGTCCAAATTGACGAGCCACATCAGTCTTAATAATGGTAACGTTGGCTCCTGTGTCCACAATCATTTCGCAGGGAAACCCATTCACATAAGCGTAAATGAAGAGTCCGTTGCAGCCGCCACTTCTTGGGGAAATCTGGAAAACTTTGGGAGACTTCTTCTTTTCTTGGCGAGCTTCGCAGTTCTTTCGTACGTGGCCCTCACCGCCACATTTCCAGCACTTCAGTGGTTGTCTACTTTGGTCTTTACGAGCCGTAATCTTCTTCAGGATCTCCTTGACCTGTCGCTCAATTTCCGAGAGACGAGTCGAATTCGAATCCGGGGCACTCACTTCCACGCTCCTGATTGAATGGCGATCCTTGCGGGATGCTTGCTGTGCAGCCTCGAACTTCATTGCGTAGACTAGACCAGATTTAAGATCTTTAATGTCCGCCATCCGGAGAGCCGTCTGAATTTCTGGACTTCGCACTCCGTCTATGAAGTAGTTCAGCGCCAGGTTATCGCGAACATCCGAAGGACAGTTCGAGAAGGCGAGATGGGAAAGCCTCTCGACGTCTGCTGCAAAAACTTGCAAAGTTTCTCCGGCCCTCTGGAGTCGGGATTTCAGCTGGAGTTGGCTGAATTCTTTTTGACATGCTTCGCCAAAGCGGAGCTCCAAGGCCGATGATAAGGCATCGAAGTCGCGGTGCTTGTCCTCTGGGAAGGTCTGTAGTATGTCAGCTGCATCCCCTCGCAGCGAGGCTGCAAGGTGACAGGCTTTCGTGGAAGAGTCCCAAGAGTTTGCTTCTGCAACGATGAGGAACTGCTTCTTGTAAATATTCCACGAGGTCTTCCCGTCAAATGTGGCCAGTTTAATGGATGGACGAGAAGTCCCAGCTGCAGCTACACAGTCACTTGAGTTGTTGTAGGATGCTGATAACTTTGATTCAAGTTCTTTAATTTTCTTTTCCACGTGATTCTCTACTGTGGTGATTCGATTCTCAACACCGTCTGAGTTGTTGCAGGATGCTGATAACTTTGATTCAAATTCTTTAATTTTCTTTTCCACATGGTTTTCTACTGTGGTGATTCGATTCTCAACGCTGTCAACTTTTTCTTCTATAGCCTCCACTTTATTTTCCATATTGGCAAATTTATTTTCCACCAAACTTTTCATCGACGTTAGATCGCACTTAATTTCTTCTTGATTTGAAGTTATGCTCGCGGTTAAATCACTCTTTAATTGTTCTTGATTAGTAGCCAGAGTCGCCATATCATTCTTGATTTCTTCTTGACTTGAAGTTATGCTAGCGGTTAAATCATTTTTTAATTGTTCTTGATTCGCAGTCATGTCACTTCTAACAGCGTTGATCGCATCAAGGAGTTTTGTTAGTTGTTCCTCCATTGCTCGAGTAATCACCATAAAATTCTGAAGTCAAAAAGTCCTCAGGAAGAAAAGTCCAAGTTCACAGAAAGTTCCAAAAAAGTCCTTGAAGATGCCCCACGTTGGGCGCCAAAATTGTAACGAGTTCGTAGCACCTTCAACTTTCTTTAAATGAGCATTAAAATCTTGAGGAAGTAACTATAAATTTATTTACAAGTATTTACACTATTTACAATATGAGCAGAAAACAATTGCTAAACATCCAGCAATTAGGTAGCAAAACAGTACACTGTACTCTCAACAGTAACTCAGCACCACGTATCAAACGTGAACAGTAATTAAGCAATTACAAAAGCAAAAACAACATTCGCCCAAAGCGAATAAAAACGAGCCTCTCAATAATCCAATCTGAGAAAAACTGACTGACTTGTGTTCAAGGCCAGCTATTTATACACGGAAAGAATTCCCGACAACTTTCTAGTAATATCTGGAATATTCCAAATCATTCATAACTTTAAACAATTCATTCAAGAAAACGCTAGAAATAAAAAGAAAAACACCACTCCGAGCGAAAATGTCTTCACGCTTATTAAAGTTAGGGCAAGTGTAAAAACTACAAAGTGTTACGGGGCCGGTATACAAGTGATAAAAGTGATATCTTCAGATACTTTTGCAACATGACGTCAGATAAAACCAAAACTAATGAAAATGATGCAAGGCAGGAAAAACAACAACTATTTACAAGATTTGTAACAATATATAGCAAATTATGGGTGTTCCGAATCACCCAGCTGATAGGGGTCAATCGGAACACTTGTTAAAATTTTTATTTTTTTCAATTTAATCTGTAATAGGTCTCACAAACATGAGTAATATTGATGGGGGAGAATAAGAACAGATAATTACTGTCAAATAAATGTATAATTTCAGTACCAGTAAACGTTTATAATTTGTGAAAATTCAAAATAATTTTGAACTTATGAAAAATGAAAAGTAATTTTAAGAAATACTTTTGAATTGAAATACAAAGATTTAACATGAATGGAAGTCACTCATGTCGTCCACAAATATGTACTTGTCCTTAAAAGTAGCAATTGTGACTTGGCTTAAGTTTTTTCATAACATCTCCTGGGATGAACTCTACCTTTTCTTTAGTTTTTTGAAATTTCTGGGTTTCGGGGATTGTCCTGAAAGATTTTTTCGCTTATTCATCACTGTCTATGTGCTGGACGTTTACTACATAAAGTCTATGTGACTTTCCCCCTTTTATTTTAAGTAAAAAGAAGTCTCCAGGAGAAAAAATCTTTTGAAATCTGCAACTTTTGTCATTCTAAGATCTAGTTGCTCACGAGAAGGGATAAACAGTAATAAATCCTTGTCCTTGTCTTGATTAGAAGAATTAGGGTTAGAATCTTGAGTTTTCAAACAGTTTTCTTCAAATAAGTTTGAATTGGAACAACAGAACTAAGTGTTCCGATTCACCCCGCAAATTTTTTTCCTATGGCATTTTTCAGAATTCTTCACTTTTATGACACAATTTATAAAAAATGTAAATTCTAATGTGGTATTCTGTTGTTCAGATACATGTATAATTGAAACATACCACTCATAGTTTTTAAATATAAGAAGGTTTGTTCTTGCATATGAAGTTTTGCAGTCTATGAAAATGTGATGTTTTCTAGCATTCAACGTGCAGCCCTCTTTAGAAGCCAGTAGCGTTGCCAGATTGACAAAAGTAATTTTTTCCTACTTCCTATGATCTTACCTTTCTAAAAAAAAATTCATGGCGAAAAATACTCAATAGTATATTTATGAAGAATTTCTTTGTACGGTCGGGAAGTTTTGTTCCGATTGACCCCGCTGTTCCTATACACCCCATTTTACGGTATCATCTTTATATTTTATAGCACCAGTTTCAGGAGAAAACAAAGTGGTGTTTTTTTTTTTTTTTTTTTTTTTTTTTTTTTTTTTTTTTTTATTTCTACGAGACATTTTTAGTTTTGGTGTAAACTTTAATTTACATAAGCAGAACTAAATTTTGAAGATTTCCATGACTAATATAAGAAAAAAATCGTATCTCCAAAAATACGTCTATTACTGAGCCAAAAAATATGATTCGAATAATGTTTCGAACAATATTCGAATATTATTCGCATTCTATAGAAGTAGAGTCTACGTTCTTTATAAGGTTCATGCAATTTGGAGTGTTTGCTGGATATTTTGTGGAGCAAATGACTAATCTATTAAAATGGAATCTCCCTTTGACAGTGATTAACTGAAAAAATTTGGGGCGAATACATATGGGAGAGTTTTGGGGTTGATTCATTTTTTAAATTCAAATTTGAATATTGATACTGACAGCTAAGTCAGTATTGACTTAGCATACATTCAATATTTTTAACAGCTAAAGAAACCACTTTTCTCCAAACTACAGACTCCAAACCTTATTGTAACAAAATAATAAACATGCAAACAGTTTCAGCGTAAAACACTGCTCTTCGAAGTTTCAATAAACCGATTCAGAAGAATTCTACTTTTCAAGAAAGGATCACGTTAAACAAAGTCTACGCTCCCATGAAGTAAATATGTCTGCTTCGAGATTGATTTAGTTGACCCCACGAGAATTCTGTCCCTCATTTTCTGAAGCAAAACTTCAGTTGCGTAAGTGCAGCTCTTACAATTGCATCAAACGAGTTTGCCGAACTGATGCGCTTAGTAAACTCATTTAGTTCAATGGGCTCGCTGTTGCCTCTTTCCCCATTTACTCTGCGCTTTTACCAGAGTCAAAAATATATTGGGCGTTGAGAAAACTCTAAATCTGATGTTTCAGGTACTGATGGATAAGTGTCTTTGTGATACGTATGCTTTCTTTTGTTTTCCGTTGTGATACCCATTTTTTTTTTTTTTAGAAATGGAAAATTATAGTTGTACGTTTGAAATACTAAATATTTTTGTGTGATGTTTGCTTGTTTCAAATATTGCTTTTTGCCATTTGCAGACCTAGTGCATTCCCCGAAACCGGCACCCACTCTTTTCATGTGGCACCACCATCGGTCGAATGCCATTGCCACAGAATTTTGACGCCCGATTTCCTCTCTAGATGGAAGCACCTGAGCTCTGTTCAATGCGAAACTGCACGAGGAATTTAATTTTGCCAAAAAATACTTAACGCCAAACAGGTTCTCAAGGGATCTTTTACATGGCGCATAATCATACGACATGGACGCTGTCGGTTTTCTGCATCATGAAAGTCCACCGACTGGAGTCTGGTTTTTGTGTGATGTTAACACAAAGTTTTTGCCTCAAATCAGAAATAGTAAGTAATATCATTGAAATATGATTTATCGAAGCATTGTCAGGACTTTTGGCTGAGTCTGTCCTGAAATGCACTTAATTGCTACAACCTCATCTGCAAATAGGTTTATAGACTCTCTTTTATTATTCAGATGCCAGCATTAATTGCACAGCACTGCATGTGGCAGGATTCTAGTGAATTAAGGTCCAACGAGATCAAGTTTTGAAACTTAGAAAAAAAAAGAAAAGTCTGAATGTGTCTCAAGTAAACTCCTTGTCTTGAAAATGTGTTTTTTAACCAAAAGAACAGGATGAAGTATTTGCCCTTGACATCAGGAACTCAAAAACCAGGTTTTTTAAAAGTAGTTTTTCGAATAACAACCAAAATGTGACTTGCTTATTTTCGCTGGTAACGGTGAAATATATTTTAACTTATTTTAACTCATGTTTTTTCGACAAAAAGAAAAGAAAAGAAAACATTGAGAACTCTTTATGGCTAAGCTATCCAACTCGCTTCTCTGACAATTCTTGAGGCTTTTTCAATTTAACCAAAATAAGCAGTGTTTTTTTTTTTTTTAAAAGTATACTATTTTTTAAAAAATTGGCAAAAATTTTCTTTTGCCGAAAGTGACTCAAAAGACCGTTGAAATTATACCTTACATTTGATATTGCATGACACTTTGAAGAAGTTATAGCGTTGTCACAAAAAAGGATGAATTTCACTTTTTATTGATGACTTAATCACCTTGAGTCGCAGTTTTGTCACAAAGGACCTTATATTATCCTTGATGTCACGTCATCCAGCATACAGCCAATCTGAAGCCACTATTCAACGAAAATAGATGCATACATACATACATACATACATATAGCTACAATCGGACTTCAATAGGGTGCATTTCAAGAAAATCTGAATGTTGTCATTAAACATACCTCAACTTAATCATTGAAAATAATTAGGTCCATAAAAGACGTTTCTCTGCTGAAATTTACACAACTGTTGTTTACACGAGTTTTAGTGTTATGCGAGACTCCTTTTTCAATGCAGAAAGGGCTTAGCCTAGATTATATGAATATCTGTAAAGCAAAGGTAGTTTAAGCTTAGATATAATAAATTTCTCCCATCCAATCAAACGACATTTACTTCCATCCAGAAACGACCAGAATCAGGGTAATGCTCCAACATGCTTTACAGTTTTCTACATAAGAAAGTTGTAAAACTAATTTATTCACCGCTCCCGTATTTCTATCGTAAAATACAAAGAAAATTGGTACTTTTTTTCGCATATATGACAGCACTTATGTAAGAATTGGGAATTTGGTAGCAGTATGGACTATGCCATTGAAATATAAAATTGAAACATAATTAAAAGCCGAACAATTACTTATATTGTGGTTAAAGTGATTGCAATTTACAAAAACTGTCTTGGATTTGTTAAGCTGAACATTAGAAATAGTTTTAGTGATTTAAATGAGACACAACTGTGCAACTCTGATACTTATGACTGCAACGTTTGCTGCCGGTACGCAACGCTGAGGCACGGGCATGCAAGTTTGAGTTATGCGTACACATTTAAACGCCACCATTGTAAGCACGAGAAGTCAATATAATAAACAAATAAACATGTGTATATAAAAAAAGAAATAAACTTCCGAAAATCTACAAGAAAGACAATTTATTCAATTTTACTTATAAACATCACCTTTTTTTTAGCTTTTTATACAAATATTGTTTGAAAACTTTTCTCATTAGCTTTGAATTAAATGTAAAATTAATTTGCTTCCATTTTCAATTCTCGAGCATTAAGATCACTTCAAAATTTCTCCGACTTTCTAGAAAACACTTCAATTCCCGGCTAATTGAAAAGGTTTTCTTTCTTTCGTTTTCTATTGCGAAGTAAAAGCATACAGCCAATTGTCCCGCTCAAGATCTTCAACATCAAACACTAACACTCTTCCTTTGTAATTTCAGAAAAATTGTTGAAAACAGTGATAGAGGCATTTTTCAACGGTAGTATAAAGCACAATGTTTTTGCCAGAAAACCTCTTTCATAGGTGGATTCTTAATTTTTTGTACTGATTATTTCTTTTAATTAAAGCACAAATTACTTTAAAGTATATATCTGTTGGTATTTGCTCCTGATTGATGGATTTGTTATTCTTCAATTGACATTCTTCTTTTAGGTTTGCGTGTATATCAATCATCAAGACTTCAAGTAATATTTTTCTTTCAGGGAGCATGTAGTTATGCTTCTTGAAGTCCAAATCAATGGTTTATAAACTTAAATTACTGCAATACACAGTAAAAAAATATTATTACGAGATATTTAATAGAAATTATCCATTTTTTTCGCACAAATAGGGATGCAAAATCGTTATTGTTGTAACTTTTTAACCTGTGGCTGCGATAAGTTATAGTCTAGTTATTGGTGAGCTTTATGTTAAAAATATAAACAAAAATTTCTGTTTCTGGCTTCGATTTGTAATTTTTAACTTAAATCCAGCAGTTAGCCTTCTAAGATAGATAAACTGAATTAAAGGGCACTGACATTTTAAGCAAGAAATCTTCGCAAATGCATGTCAAAAAGGTTTAAGTTTTGTGTGTTTCAAAGATTTTTTTCATTATTAAACCACGGATTCCTCATTCCTCAAGTCTCGTGCGTCAAACTGGGTTGTTACGGCATTACTGAAAAAGTAAAAGAAGTTTTAATTGTTGAATTAATGTAAACTGAACAACTGCTTGCTACACGGATAATATAGTTTTTTAGAATTTTATGCTCACGATAATTTTATGGCCCATTTTTTTTACAGTTACCTAAAGATGTGTAGTATTATTAGTAAAACATGAGTGAGTAAACTTTTCGTTGCATTTTGATTATCTGACGAGAATAAGTGTACATTTATAGCTATGGCTCGGAATATTAAAGAAAATATTGCACCTATGTATTATTAAAAGTCAATAGACTTGTCCACCAGCTTGAAGTACTATAAACAGCACAATTTTGTTAAATGACTAAACTATATCGGTAAATAGCGAGAGGAAATCATCTTATACTTTGTGTTAGTAACTAATTTTTCGCTTGTAAATGATTTGATACAAAGCAATTTCAAGAAACAGTATCACTGAATTTCATTTATTTCCATTGAATAAGATTTTGGTCCCCAATTCACTTGCTATACAGTAAACACAGTATGTTCTTCAGTTTAAAGGCTCTCTGTAAATGATGTCACACTTCTTTTTAATATTTTTGACTCTCTCCTCTTTGTCATAAAGTGTCATACTTCACTTAAACGTCATTTCTCTCTACACTTGTCACATATGTTGTTGTACAAATGCTTTTTTTTCAACCTAAATGTGTGATGTCTTTTTTTTTTTACCCCCTCCCTTCAAAAACTGTCTCAATTTCACAACCGCCCCCTTAAGGGCACAAATTATTTCATGATGACCCCTTTGAGTCATATTGCTTGTACTAAAGTAAAAAATCAAATCGGAAATAGCTAGTGCATTTTCCCATATATGTATATGCAAGAAAGTAAATTTACACTACACCGATACTTCAATTTTCCTAAAGGTTTCGTTTTTCCTAAATCTTAAAGTCTATAGCTTTAAAATATTTGGGCATAATAGAAAGAGCACAACTTTATTTCATTTTCTAAATATAAAGCAATGGAGAATGTCTTCTCTAAGAATGTTCCTTACTGAAATTATACCGTTCATTTCGAGCACTTTGAATGTGCTTTTGTAAAACACATGCGATTTAATGGCACTATATAAAACGCTCAGTAAATTGCTTTTATGACCATATCAAAACTTTAATTTAAAGATATTTTTTCCCCAAAAGTGCGTGGCTACGAGATAATTTTAGTGTATTCTGATATAAATCGTATGGAGTTTTTATTTAAATGCAGTAATATTTTTAAAAACATCTTTCGTACGGTTCGAAAGATACATTTTGTAATTTCTTTGCAAATATAATAATTTAAAGCACATTAATTTGGAAATGAAAATGTCTTATACAGTAAATTACATCATGACACATTACATTCAGCAGAGTAATGTAAGCAAAATACTTTATTATATTTATATATTGTACTTTATTATACTTTATTATATTTATACAGGGTGTCCACTCCAATCGTGGACCAATAGCTAATTTCTAAACCGTTAGAGATACGCATTTAGTTTATTTAGGAAAAAATCTCCAAATTATGAAAGGAATTTTGTGTCTATTCAATGTTTTTCAAAAAATCAAATTTTGAAAGAGTTACGAAATTTAAATTTTTATACAGCCCCCCAGTCCTATCAATCATATTTAGTAAAACATTCTTGACACTGTAACGTTTAAAACTAAAAAAAAATCACTCCTCTACCACAAAAATTGACCGAGTTATGACGTTTTGAAAAATCAAGATTTTCCATTATTTCATGACGTAATCGAGAGATCGCTTAAGGGACCGTATGTGAAATCCTTCAAAATCTTGATTTTTCAAAACGCCATAACTCGGTCAATTTTTGTGGTAGAAGAGTGATTTTTTTTTAGTTTTAAACGTTACAGTGTCAGGAATGTTTTACTAAATATGATTGATAGGACTGGGGGGCTGTATAAAAATTTAAATTTCGTAACTCTTTCAAAATTTGATTTTTTGAAAAACATTGAATAGACCCAAAATTCCTTTCGTAATTTGGAGATTTTTTCCTAAATAAACTCTATGCTTATCTCTAACGGTTTAGAAATTAGCTATTGGTCCACGATTGGAGTGGACACCCTGTATATTGTACTTTATTATACTTTATTATATTTATATATTGTACTTTATTATACTTTATTATATTTATATATTGTACTTTATTATACTTTATTATATTTATATATTGTACTTTATTATACTTTATTACTTTTCTGGAAGGATGGTGTAAGTGTAGACCAGTAGGGCATAATCTAGAAAAAAAATGAACTAAACTTATTCACACTCTATCTATGGCTTTTACTTCGGTAATTACTCTTCTCTCGGCTTCATTATTAATGCGAAACATTTTACCATTGGCAGCAATGTTCATGTTCAATCAAAAACAGAAACACATAATGTTAAATCGGTGCCCCCGTGGCTCTGTGCTAGAAACTGCGTCTTCTGAGTCAGAGACAGTGGGTTCGATTCTTACTTCACCTTAAGTGTTCTTTCCTTCACTTGTATTGTAAAATCTGTTCTATATTTGTCTGAAGACAAGTCTCCTGGTAGCAGTCTTCTATTAATGTGATGCTAATTAACTTCTAAGTGCAGAAATAAATAACATTAAATCAAATTTAAAACACAACCATGATTTCTATAGAAAGCCTTTTAACGATGAATGAGTTCATCTTCTACCATTAAAGTGTGTTGTTTGATGAAACCCATGATCACTTTGCTTTGTTTATCAAGAAACCAGAAGATTATGTCATTACAAAAAACAACAAAATTTTCCGTCAGATAAATATTTAAAAAATATTTTCATCTTCTTAATAGTACTTTGCACACTCGCAACGGTCTACAATGAAGTAATGCGTTATCATAAATATATGATGTAACTATTGCATAAGTTTTTTTTTTCTTTCAAGAAAGGATGTTCTTAAAAGTCTCTTTATGTCTGGCATAAGAAGAAATTTTTCCGTGTTCATAGAAAAAGTCTTTAAAATGTGGCATATATGACAATCAGCCAAGGAGGATAAAAGACAGATATTCCTTGGATGAATGGTCTTTGAGTTTTTGAATGATACGATTTCAAAGATATAGCATTTATTTTGAAGGCACTTCGCTTTTCTTCAGACTAAATTTTGACAATTCGAATCCCACTGTCTATGATTTCCTTTAAGTAAAATTTAAGTGAAAAATCTGGGCAATGTATGTGTAAAAATAAATATATTTAGTATAATGATACAATGCCAAGCTATTCCATCCTGCTTATTAACTCCTCTTCGGTATTTCATCGAACAAGTTACTTTAGTTATACAGTGAAATCTCACTTATACGCCGCCTCATTTATGCGCCTTTTTCACTTATATAACGATTTTAAATAGTCCCAGCACATTCCATAGCAAAATAATGAAAGTATCATTCGTTTATGCGTCGCTCGATAGATAAATATTTCACTTATGCGCCGAATTTTCCCTAAAATTTAAAATTTTTATTTATTTTCCTTAAGAAATAAGCATTTTTCTTCACTTTCCTCTTAAATCTTTCGCCTTTATTGCTCACGGAAGGCATTTTTTCCGCATGAACTTGAGTTTGGAGAGGGACAATTATCCATTATGCATCGTTTTAGAGGGAACAGTTTGTAATTAGGTATGCTGTAGTTACGTTATAGTAATTGCCAAACCGTACAAATATGTCCCTTTTGTATAGAAACTTCTTATTCATTCTCGCATTAGAACCTATGTTGCGTTTTAGTCCTGTAAATAGACTTGTTCGCTTATACGTCTCTCTCACTTATGCGCCTTTTTCTATTGGTCCCTTGAGCCGGCGCATAAGTATTTCTAGTATTTCACCTCCAAAGTCTCCAAAATAAATAAAAAATAAATAGAGTCTAATTAGATTTATGTATGTATTGTTCATTGTAAAAATGATGCATCTCCATATTATTAAAATGCGTATTGTTTTACTAAATGGTAACACTACATGGGCAAGAGGCATGGTAACACTAATGGCAAAGAGTGGCTGAACAATTGTATTTTTTTCTCTAAAGATAAATTTGCAAAGATCTTTATATAATAAGGTGCTGTAAAATCCGTTACAAGAAAATAATTCACTTTTAAAATGAGTTAGACATAATTTGGTTTCCCATGGTGCTGAAATGAGCTTAGGAGTTGGCGAGTTTTATCACTGAAAGATATTGCTTTCACTCCTGTTTAACACATAAAACGTCAACTTAGGCACTGAGCTTTTACATAATAATGTATTTCAAATGCGTTCAATTTACTACGCGAACATTGTGTCAGTACATTTAAACTAGTCGCGTGTGTGTATCTAAACAGTATAAACAAATCTTGAGAAAAACGATTTAGTAAAACAATGCTATCTTTAAATTAAAACGATATAACTAGAATGTCGCAAGGCTGTGGATTGAAGATAATTTTACGAATGAAATAAATATTTGCTTAGCGAATGGTTTATTTCGCTGCCAAAAATTCTGCAGAAAGGAGCACATTCGGAACTTTATTCTGTTATAAGAATTTGACTACAAAGCAAAAATCTTTTATCATTATTAAATTTTAAAGTTTAATGCATCATAATATTGAGTACCGTTTTATCAACATAACGGTATATTACAAACATAACGAACACAAATCATAAATTGTCGTTTTGATCGTATGGTTGACATCGAATTCAACTCTCTTTACTAAAATTATTCGGTAAAAAAAAGTTAACGTCCCATTTTATTAAAAAAAAATTATTGTTTATAGTAAAACAGCTATTATTCTAAATTATAAAAGCATTTAAAATTATGATAACTAATAAACAATCTATGTGTATGATAATATGATTAATTTGAGCTCATCCCAAAATTATTGATAGCAAAAATGCTCGAATTGCAATCGTTTCAGGAGCAACATATTTCATATGGTTCATCGACTACAACTTGAAATCCAATGCCAATTTGCATTTTAGTTAAAGCTTATTTACGGATTGAACAAAAAATACTTGAAATCACTCCTAATAAATATTTTTTAAATGTACGAGTTATTTACGTTCAAGGGCAATATTAGAATTAAGGTTGATGAAATCAAAGGTAGCCAATGCTCCCAAATTAGATCAAAATGTCTTTATAAGCCAATATATTACTTCTAATTTTACAGTTTATCATTGTTCATTTTACAATACAATTCCGTTATAAAACGGTAACTTACTGCTAATTTTACAATTTATCATTGTTGATTTCACAGAAAAATGTGTTTATAGAACAGTATATTACTGCTAATTTTACAGTACAATTCCATTAGAAAATTATATTTCAGCTAATTTTACAGTTTACTACTAATAATTTTAAAATTTTAAAATGGAGCAGTTACCAGTATTATACTGCAAAAACAATTTTTTTTAATTTTGTTTAGTGCGTTTAAACGATTGAAAAACTTGGCTAACAGTTTTTCCTCATGAGTTTGCATTTGTTTTTAGTTTAACCTCTTCGCTGCTATGCCATCTCTGAGGCGGTGAAAGCTAAGAACAGGATATTACTAGAAATACTTCAGGGCACTGAAAAGTTTAATAGGAAACACTGTTGAATCAATTGCCTGAAAAAGAAAATATGTATTTTAATGTTATTCTGAATTGATTATCGCATATTCAAATGCTAATTGATCTTTCTCTTATGAAAGATTTTCAATGTATGTTTTTATGAATGATATTTTGTAGATATATATTTCATTCCCCGATTAATTTTGTTTCAGTTCCTTTTTTATAACGAGAGGACCAGCATTTTCTCATTGTTTACTCTTGCAGGCAATTCTTTTCAAATTAGAACATTGTATCATTTATGATGTTTACATTTCATTACTTGTAAAAACTCCTCATTACTTAGGCAACAGAAAATATATGTTAGCAAAGAAATACCTGATATAGGTGATTCATTGCATAATCTTTACAAAATATTTTTTAAATATTAGGAAAATAGAACAGTTAGTAAAAGCAAAATGTTTTTCGTTTAGAAAGTCTCTAGTAAAACTATTTTATCGTAAATGCATGACGTTGCTTTGATCTTTATAAAGCTTAATATCTGGATAAAAATTGATATTTTGCGGAAAAAAATACTTTAATTGATAAAATTCTGAAAAAAAGATGCATTACAGTAAACTTCACAATATACGTAATTATCGTCACTACATGACACACTATTTAACATTATTTGGTAGATATATTGCTCAACAACTTTGTAAGCGAAAGTACACGCAACTTTCTTATTAATACCAAGATAGTATCTCGCAATAACTATCACCGGTTTGATTTATCGAGTGCAGCAGGAGTTTATGAAAGGTGACAAATAACCCTTGCTCAATCAATAGAAAACAAAATCGGTGTGGCGTAATTACCCATTAGAACAGCAATTTTAAAATGCACTGAAAATGAGAGTGTAAATAAGAGTCGGAAAAGAAGTGTTCCAATAAAACTAAAGCATGTATAAAAGTAGATAAAGATAAGAAAGATATTAATCAGTTAACGGTCGATAAAAAATAATTACAAATTTATCAGGAACATTAATAATTATAGTACGATCGTTTGTCATATAGGTACGTCGCATTGCTTGTTAAATGGTTCAGTTATTTTATTATAAACAAGTAAGGCTGTTAACCAGTCTATTTAACTCTTAATGGTACTTAAAATCTATTATTAAGAGAATAAATTCATCACACAAGCTTTAATGTTTTGGTCATAAAAATGAGGTATTATAATATAAAAGCGCATATTGGAAATCTAAGTGAAAAGTTTTCAATGCTTGGTTTCACTTTAAATCACTTGTAAAACTTTCTCAGTAAACGTCTTTTCATTTAATTTAATATTTTTTTGTTCGGGGAAAAAAATATGTAAAAATTTTTGAAAAATTATTTTTGTTATTTTATCAGAGTCAACACATTACAAAATTATTAATGTATTTTT
This sequence comes from Uloborus plumipes, assembly GCA_038373865.1. Lineage (NCBI taxonomy): Eukaryota > Metazoa > Arthropoda > Arachnida > Araneae > Uloboridae > Uloborus > Uloborus plumipes. Next base: position 141,617 of record JAXGGA010000527.1, on the reverse strand, counting down.
ATCTTATATATGCCTTCATATTTATGGAAAATTTCTTTGTACAATCGTAAAGTTTCGTTCCGATTCACCCAGCTATGCCGATATACCCCGTCTTACTGTAATGAATACAAACGTGTATATCAAAAATATTTTTTTAATGCCAACTTTCGAATTTTAGAATGCCAACATAAAAACCAGATTCAGAAACTTTTCAAGCAATATAAACTGCAAATATTAAGAAAAAAATGCTCTGTAAAAACTTTCCGTTTACTTTTCGGGAAAATCTTCCATCGGATGGTTATTAATAATACAGTTTCAAAAATTTATCTCTGTATAACTCTTCACTAGTACGAGAGAAGAAAGAAAAATTTAAATTTTAGCTTGCATAAAAATACACATGATCTAAAGTCTCATTAATTTTAGACGACAAAATACCGCCATATAAACACGTTCAAGAAGAAGATTCCAAAATAAATCAAATAGTAAAAAATGAAAATCGTTAAATTTTGGCCCATGAGTACCTCTGATATCGAACGACTACCACCCATTCTTCATTACTATTTTTTCCACCCTTTAGGAAATTTTTATTTTAGTAAGAAAGGCGAGAAAATGACTCAGAAGTACCGAAAAAATTGGAGAAAAAAAGATAAAGTTTGAAGTAGGAAAGAAAGTTATTATTGATGACTGAGGTTTGAGGCATTTTATCGTGGCACGGTCCCGAAAGCAATTTATAAATTTTTATCGCGATTTTGGAACCTTCAAGCTTTATTCCATCATCTCTTTATACTTTTTCTTGCATGCTTGCACGTAAGTGACTGGAAAGCTTATCATTTTGAAAATTCTTTTCCAACATGGAAACAAATAAATGTTTGCTTATTTCACAAAGAAAAAGTTTTTTTTTAATATTTTAATATATATTTCTGATTAATAAAGAACTTCTTAATGAGTTTGTTGAATCAACTATGTATAATACTTCCTGCATCCGCGATGTTAACTAGCTCTTACTGATTTCGAGTCTTTCCACTAGGATAAGATTAACTAACAATTTGTTTTCCCATTATGAGGAAACTATTTCCGTTGTTCCTCAAATTAGTGTTGTCTATAGCCAAAAAAATTTTAACAATACTTTTTTTCCAGTTACTTCTTTTCTACCTTATCGCTCCAACTTGCACATAAGTGGTTAATAACCCCGTGAAATTCAATAATATTCTCCAAGATATTGGAGAGAACCGGAAGAAATGGGACGGCGAAAGGAGTGGGACAGTTGTATTTATATACCAAACTAAACGTAGATGTAGCAGCTTACGATTCCTGGATGATATAGAAAATAAATCACATTTTATTTCGACACATAAATGCAGATGTTCCATTCCTGTCGATTATCTCTTATTCTTGAGGTAGTGTTTTTCTCATTCATACGATTCTTAAGTTCCAATACTAAAGAAACTATTTTTTTCATGTCGTATCTTTGCCGTGACTTGTACTAGAGTGCATGAAAATCTTACAAGTTTTATGATACTGATTATCTAAGAAATATACTGCATTTTATTTCGGCATGTAAATGCATGCGGCATATAAAAATTATTTTTGGCATATAATAAGTTCGGCATATTCTGTCAGCTGCCCCATTCCTCTCAGTTTTCTCTTAAACATATTTCTGAGAGATGTACCACTTTTTTAGTCAGACAGGTGTTAATTTCCAATACTAAAGTTCGTGTAATTTTTTCGAGTCCTCTCTTTGCCGTAACGTACGAAGTTTCCACAAAATCTTATCAGTTTTATAACACTTATTCTCTAAGAAAGGAGCAAATAACTAGTACTCTATTTTTATGACAAGCAACTTCTTTCTTATTTGAAAACTACGCCACTCCATTACTAAAGCAAGATGTAGTTATCGTATAGCTATTTTGTTGGTATGAGGACGTGTACTCGAGCAAAGGACGACCGTTAGACATGAGGCTGAAAAAGAGGGAAAGTTTCCCTAGTTTTCTGCATATGGCAAACTTCTAAACAACAGATGCACAATACTCTCAGGTAGACAGACTTAATGAGCACGCAATCGGTGGATTTTAAAGTTTCAAGAATCCAACTCCTACTCTCCAATCCAGAACCCGTTGTTTTAACCATTGAACTTGAATTTCCTTCTAGTTCAATATTCCTAGCTACTAGGGATGCACCGATAAGCAAATTGGCCGATTACCAATTACCGATTAATCGGCTGTTGATAATCGACCGATTAATCGGTTGGACCGATTAATGATAATTTAGATTGTTTTCCTGCAACCAATTTTACCATCACTGATTTTTCTCTCTTATACAAGTCCAAGTTTTGAAATAGTAAGTAATTTATTTCTGAGAGAAGATTTTTTTTTCCATTTTCCTAGTTTTCAAAAAATAATTTCAATATTTTATTAACACATTATTTTCAATAATATTATTAACACATTGTTAGTTATGTTAATTGGACACAAAAATTCAATAAAAAAAGGGGGGGAAGGAGGAGTCTGTGGTGAGCACTCCAATTTAGGAGTACTTTCAATCCATATTTTTTAATAATTAGTAACAATTTAATTCAGTAGTTATTTTCCTTGAAAATTAGAGGTTATCTAAAAGCACTGTGCTAAGGAGAAAGCTATCGCCACATGAAAAATGTGTAGCAACATTGTCTATGCGTTCGTATATCTATTCAAAGCAGGAGACTCAATTAAAAAAAACTTTATATCAACTGTGAGGATTATTATTACTGTTAATGAAATTATTCATCATAGTTTCTTAGTGAAGGTATACTTTAAAGAATAATATTTGACAAATATGTTTTCTGCCGATTAATCGGCCCGATTTTGCCGATTATTAATAATCGGTAAAGTGGCCGAATATGGCCGATTAATCGGTACTGCCGATTAATCGGTGCATCCCTACTAACTACTTAGGGTTCCCACTTCCATAATTTGTTTTAACCCCATTTTTAACGGTCATGCATCAAACGATACATTAATTATTAAAAATTCACTTTTATTTTTTCCCTGTGAATGCCGAAGTAAAACATCATATTCAGCTCTTGTCAGTAGATAGCAATTTATTTCCAGTTCTTTCGTAACATACACTTTTCATCTCGCAGCGCAAAAAAATTCTTCTCCTTTGCCTATAGCGGAATTTAAAAGACAAAAGAACATTCACGGCTGAAAAAAATTTAACTTACCATTATTAATAAAATTTATTGCAAACAGAGAGATTATTTTGATCATATTATTCAACTCTTGCGGCCATAAAGATAAATAATGCGAGTGGAAAGTGTATAAAGTACAACATACTTTCAATAAAAATGTACTACAAAATGATAATATTTATTTACGGCAGGAATCTGCATAAAATTCTCATTTATACCTAACGACCTGCCCATATATATTCTTAACCCCTGGATGACATTTATATGCTGTTGCATAAAAAAGGGATTAGATACAAAATGTATCTTTTATTGTTAATGATTGTTTCAAAATGAATAAATTTATTAAGATGTAATAGAGGAAAGTTCTTCTCTTTTTAATATTCTTTAGCATCATGCTGCAAGTGTAATACTGTGAAATGTGTACATTTAATTAGTGAGTACAGTTCATGTTTTCTTCTTTTCATACATTTAATCGCAATATTCATCAATTTTGTTATTGTAATTCAAATATTTTTTTTCTGGTTACTTGATCTAATTTATTCGTACTTAGAGATAATAGACAGATTCTAAGCAATAATCATTTAATTTCCAACAATACACTTTTTCGAGATTTCTAATTCTAATATTTCAGTTTTTTACAATTGTTGCTATCTCTGATAGGAGCCTTAGAATAATTAGGAAAATTTTAATGTTTTTTTCTGAATTACATGTTTACTATTTTCATTATTGATATTATTAGTTGAATTTTATTCATTTATTCATTTATTGCTTTAGGGCCATTCCATGAAAAGTGAAACCAATTGGTCAAAAATTCATATTGAAGTTATGTTGTTATGTTATACATCATTTTAAAGCTTAAAATGTATATTTTAAGAATCCTGCATTGTTTTTTTGGCGAGAGTTAGAATAATACTTGTTTTTTTAGTTGGAAGAACGATATTCACGAACTTGTAAAAAATCAGAAAAAAGAACACATTTTCAAAAGCATATTTCTCTTCGAAAAATAAAAACAAAAATAACTACTTGTAGCACAATTTTAACTACTAAGACGGTACTATAATAATATGCATTCATTAATTTCTTTTGAATTGATCTAAATGGTGTAATTGAAGTTTGAAAAAAAGAAGTTTGATGTTACGTCTGTAACAAAAAAGAAGCAAAAGTTGTCTTTACGTCCTAAAAAATCAAAATAAAAAAAAACCCTTAATGGTTCTTTTGGCAAATTCTTAGAGTAAGTGCCTACCATAGTTAAAAATATTGCAACTGATTTAGTTTTTAAATTAATGCTGTTACAGACGTAACATTTCGGACATAACAAATGGCTCTATGTTACGTCCGTAGCAAAAGTAAATTTCCAATTAAATAGGTAAAAAGCACAGGATGAGCAATACATGCATATAGCATAATATGGTACGAGTACTAAAGTTTCTGGTATTCTGATTTTGAAAATTTTAATTATGTCGGCATGTAATTGAAATTTATTTCTTAAGATTAATAAAATACACATATGGTATAACTGATTATAATTTATACCTCAACTGGCATTTTTTTGCTACGTCACATGGAAAGGGAGCTGTGAATGGAGTTGGGGGTATGGTCAAGCACCAGGTTTGGCAGAGAGTAAGATCTAGAACAGCATTTGTCAACGACGCTCTTTCCTTTTTTCAGTGTGCAAACTCCATTGCAGAAAAAGTTAAAATTATTTATATGCCCCAGGAAAATGTTTTAAAGCTGACGCCAAAATTGGAAGAACGGTGGGCTAACATCGCGAATTTGCCAAAAGCCCGCGAAATGCATTGTTTTCGAACAGAATACGAAAATGCCGTTCGAATTTCGAGAACGTCGGACGAAAAAGAACACATTTTTTCATTCAAAAAAAAAAAAAAATTATCAAAATTGACCAACTGTCACCAAGAAGGTTAAATTTTAGTTTGGTACTAGTATTCTGCTATATCATCCAACATTTTCAAATTTTTAAGTTCTCCTAAGACCAATCACTGATTCCAGGGAGGAATTTACTTTTCCCGATTTTTTTATGTAGCAGCCCCATTATGCATTAATTTTAAGAATACAAATAAATAAATTTGTGTGAAGGCCCTTCTAAACTTTTCTTGTGTCAATCTTTCTTGGAAATAATTGTCTTAAGATACATTAGTTTATTGTTACATATTGACATACCGGCATATGCTCTTAACTCTCCAAGACTTACCCAAATTTTCTAAAACTGTTACAGTATAACTTAAAATATTCAAATAATGTATTAATTAATGCTACTGTATTGTTTTAGCACAAAAATCTTTGTTTATTCCTGCTTTTAAATACTGTTTTCTACTTTCAAATCAGAGATGTTACGTCTGTAACACCACTTTCTTTCGTCCGTAACAAGTTTAGGAATTTTTTTCACAAATTCGGCAGTCAAAATCCACACAATCTTTATGGTTTTAGAAAGCTTGAAGTCTCTAGAACACGTATTTATAAAAAAAAAAGTTCAAAATTTCCGTATAATTCAGAGGAATATTGTAAGTTGTATAACATAGTCGAGTTTTTGCTGTTTTGTGAATTACGTCTGTAACAGGCAGTTTTTAATTTCTGTATTTTTTTGAAATTAAGCAATCTGCACGCAAATTTAATGTAGCATAAACATCATCAAGTTACACTACAGGAAAAAAAATTGAAGACTTTCATCAGCCCAAACCAGAATTATTTGTGTTCAAAGTCTGCGATTGTTACGTCTGTAACGGTGGAATTGCCCTTTAAGGATTTCCCCAACTTTTATGTGCCTCTTACTTCAAGATATTTGACAGGAAACTTAAACAACCGACAGAACGTTTATGATGAGGTCACCTTTAAATATAATTGTCTTTACTATGCATTATAATCTTAACAGCAAGACAGAGAATTGGAAAAAATTTTAATGTTATTCTACTGAAAATGCAATCAATTCCCATACCTATAAAAAACATAGAACTTCCGTTGAAATAAAACTCAAATAAATTTTATGAAAAGTATCACAATGCTTGTTAAAAAGAAATAGTGAAAGAGTAAAAAATGTGTTAATGCACTGTAAAAAATGAATGCTGTTTTTACAGTATAATACTGCTAATTTTACAGTAATAAACTGTAACATTCCTAATTTTACAATAGTAAACAGTAAAATTGCTAGTTTACAGCAGTTTTACAGTAATAAACTGTAAATTTGCTAAATTTACAGTAGTAAACTGTAAAAATGCTAGTTTACAGTTATAAACTGTAAAATTGCTAGTTTACAGTTATAAACTGTAAAATTGCTAGTTTCATAAATTATTACAATGCATTTTACAGTTTTAAACTGGAACCTCTGCTGCCAGTATTATACAGTTATTCTTACTGTATAATACAGCTAATTTTATGGCAAAATTGCTAATTTTACTGTAATAAACTGTAAAATTGCTAGTTTTGCAGTAAAACACTGTAAAATTGCTAGTTTTAGTTTATTACTGTGCTTTTACAGTTTTAAACTGGAGCCTGTGCTGCCGGTATTATACTGTAAAAACCACAGCTTTTTTTTACAGTGTACAGACAAGTCTAGGGTCCCGTGAAGTTCAGATATCCAATGGCAATATGAAAACATGCCTTTTAGAAATAAACTTATCACAAAGAATACCTGGGTGTTTTTATGCTCAGGGGAGGGGGGAGAGCAGTGTTTGGGCGGGAGGGTAGATGGGAAGCTAAAATACCAAGCTAAATGTGAAGTAGCTAAAATATCAAACTAAGGTTAAAGTAGCTTAAGTACCAGTATACTAACTGGAACTTTTATTTTTCTTTTTTTTCGCTTCATACAACTATAAAGTAGTCATTGTTATTACGATACCCTTTAATTTTGAGAAATATAATTTTTCTACGTTAATGGATACTGACTCAGTAAAAGTAACCATCTTTGCAAGTTTTGCTCTTTTAAACCAAACCTCTTAAGCACAAACACATTCCTGGATAACTTATATTGCTCATTGTTGAAGAAAAAATTGCTTTTATGTTATATTAAGTTGCTCGTATTAAAAGATTTACGTTTAGATGCGATACTTGTTTTTAGAAGGGGCAAGGAAGATTTTTCCCCTACACAGCGCATGTAAATGCCTATAAGAAAACTGGAAATTTCTAAATTCCAAAATAAAGATTTAACTCGCCTCTCTCCATTTAAGAAGGAAAGAAAAACGCTTTTCTCTGACATATACCGAATCTAAAGCCTGGGAATGCGTGTAGCAAACCTGTATTTCTGAAAGAACCTTTTCTTGGCCGGTCCCCAAACTTCTTTTGCGCGAAACTAAATTTGTATTTCGCCATATTTTTTCTTCAAATTTTCATAGAAATGTTATAGCATGAAAACGTCATTGCCAGATTTCATGGTTCATATATTTTCTTTTGAAGAGGATGATGGCTGTAGCCTTCTGCCACGCATATCATACCAACTTAATATTAATGCTACAACTACTGCATTGAAATCGGTTTGCGAGAACTAGTAGTTTTAAATCTCTTTTCATTTTGATTTCTCAGCGTACAATAGATAATAAATCAAGGAAAAATAATTTTTGAAACTTATGTTCGAGAATTTCATGAGGAATGAAATAAATGTTGCTTTAATAAATAACGCAATACTTTGTGACTGCTCCTTACGATACTTTACGAATCTCGAAATTTTCTATAAAATCGTAATACAATATTAATACTTTTCTTTAAAGAATAGTAAAAAATGTCAAATAGGATTTCGCTATAACTTTTTCTAACGGGAAAATATATTTGTAAGGGTTGAAGAATAAATAGCATCGACACATTACGTAAAAAAAGCTCATACAAATTTGTTGCATAAAAAAATTGTAGTTCCTATTAATTTCACAGTAGAACCAAAATCAATTAAGTCAGTGTGTTTTTCTTTTTATTTTCTTTCATTTTTTTAAAAATGAAGTTAGATTGTCTAAAGAAGAAAATAATTCATTAAACAGAATAGATACAGTGGAATTAACTTCAAATTCATCATGTTATTGGGGACAGAAACAGGAAGCAAAATAATTAAAGAAATATTCAATGCTATAAAAAATATATTCTGTGAAAATGGTTTTACATAAATAAGGAAAAATGTCTTATTAACCAAGTAATAATTTATCAAATAAACAGCAATACCTTTAATACAGATTTTTCATTGCCATAATACTTGCAGCAATAACAGGTACATTAACACTAGAGGAAACACAATGCTTTTTTTGGTCAATTAAGAATTCATAACATTCCTTGTCACAAGAAAAAACACCCTGTACTATATCCATCAACGTCACATGTAGAAAGAAATGTTATGAACTAGGGTCAAGACCAGGAGCTCTTTTATGATGCAGTCCACACATGTACATTATTTCTCTTTCTTCCTCTTTGTCGATGCAAGGAGCGATATTTGCTTGACTAATAATAGCACTAGATACTTTATTGGCGGATATGTTTCAGAAATAATATTTATGTTGCGTTAGGAAAATAATTGAAAGTAAATGTTTCAGGATAACTTTACCCATCCAATTATCATTTTTGTTCATTCTTTATTAAATAGCTATTTGTAAAAATAGATTTTTCTGCAGTAAGTAGACGTATTTTAAATGTCAATCATTCAATCGTTTCTTTCTCACAATTATTATCTTAATCCTTTATACCCCGGCGGGACTCAGAAGTCCTGCTTATATTAGTTGTATATTATGAATCCTAAATGACTGGAATCATGCTAAAGCTTTTAAGTACCACTCCCTGTACTTTCCCAAGTAGCACACTTCGTTTTTTAAAGGTTGTAAAATGGTTATTACCGTTGTAACAACCGCTTAAAAACGTTTATAAAACGTTTAAAGGTTATTTGTGCTACCTGGGTTGCCGAGAGACCGATAGATTGTACCTGCGATCGTAAACAGTTTTCTTATGGGCCCTAGGGTGAAGGGGGCCTTAGACCCTACTGATTTTCAAAATTTTTGTACTCGATATTTTTGTTGTTTGATGTATTTTCAACTAAAAAAAAACAAAAAAATATATTTAAAAAATCATTGCTAAATTAGTTTGGGACATAAAAGGTTAAAACATAATTTTGAAGCAGTTAAAAGTCGTTATAGTCAAGGTCTTATTAGGGGAGCTGGGCATTTGCAGCTTTGACAGCACCTCTATGAGGCGGCAAAACGACAAACACACTTATTTATTTTTATTTTTATAAAAATTAATAATTCAAAATGATATCATGAAAATATCACCAAAGATCGACTTAAAGACTTCGATTTCAAAGCTTTTTCTAAAGATACATCCAAACATGTGATCTGCTAACAGCAGCGATGATTGTCTAAACTTGTTCTTTTCGAGAACAGCAATTCAAAAAAATTCTTTGGAAGGGTTTCGGAAGCCCGATTTTTTCTTGTAACGTCACCAAAGGACTTAGTGCGTAAAAGAGAGCGGAAAAACCTCCCTGAAGAATCATCTGAAACGTCCTTATAAAACTATAATTTCGGAAAATAGATGGAGAAAAATCCCTGAACCCCATCTCCTCCCTTTCGTTACCCAGATGGCCCAGACTTTAGGACATCAATTTCGAAAAAGTTCCGCAAGACTGCCGAATGCTCCCGACTTCTCGTATTCTTAACATCATCGAAGTTTGTTTAAAAGTACGTTTCTAAGGCTGCAATTTAAAAAAAAAGTGCCTGGTATGATTTTTTGAACTTTTTCATTCCCGTAAAGCTATCAAAAGCTGCTTACAATTGCGTTTTTGAGAACTTCCGTTTCGAAAACTCTCTGGGTGTCTGCCCTTGATCATTGCATGTATTCTATTTGTTTGAAGGGGATTTGTCCCGAAGCAATTTTTAAAGTTGTAACTTTGACAAGAACAAATTACGAATAAAAATCTTTTGAAATTTCATGGATTGAGCTGGTTTTTAAACTAAACGCCTTGTGTATGGTGTCAAATTTTCGGCAAGAAACCTTTAAAAAAATTAAACTTTAGGTGTAATGAGTGTAATATGTGTATTATCTTTTAAGCATAATAAGCTGGTATTCCTAAAACATAAACATGTTTTTTACTTTGCTTTTTAATCGATGCCCAATTCAAAATACTTCACGTATTATACACGTCGAAAACTCATTAAATTTTCTCTATTCAACGAAAGTTAGAATTATTATTTAATGTGCACGTTGTAATTATTTCGAATATTTGGAAAGATATCACGCTAAAATGAAAGGTGGTTATCGTTGCAAAGCGTACATGGTATCAGGCAAGTTATTTCATTCATTTTTCCTTCTTTAATTTTCCTAGGTTAAAATATATACTGTCTAAGCTTTCTCTTTTGCTTCAGCATTTTAATAAATGACATTTGACTCCATTTCTTAAAAATGAAACACTTCTCTACTTCCATTTGCTCTCTGAATGTACAAAAGAATTATGAAAATCACCACTCGTGGAAAGCCCAAATCTGTGTCTTTTGGGATTCATTTTAACTTCTTGACATTTGGTAAAATGAAGATATGAAACAAATATTGGCTTAACATGATTTTCAGAGCAAAATAAATAGAGTTTCTATTATTTATTTCTCTGTCTTTCATTTTAAAAATAGCTGTGAAATGTAACTTAACATAATAAAGCTTTTGCACGCTTCAAAATAAAAGCAGTTGTCTTTGCAGTATAGCATTGGCAGCAGAGGTTCCTGTGCAAAACTGTAAAAGCGCAGTAACAAGCTCCAAAACTAGCTATTTTATAGTTTATTACTAAAACTAGCAATTTTCCAGTTTATTACCGTAAAATTAGCAATTTTACCATAAAATTAGCTGTATTATACTGTAAAAATAACAGTACAATACTGACAACAGAGGTTCTTGTTTAAAACTAAAATGCACTGTAATAAACTGAAACTAGCAATTTTACAGTTCATTACTGTAAACTAGCAATTTCAGAGTTTACTACTGCAAATTTAGCAATTTTAGAGTTGACTACTGTAAAATTAGCAATTAGGGATGCACCGATAAGCAAATTGGCCGATTACCGATTAATCGGCAGTTGATAATCCACCGATTAATCGGTCAAGCCAATTAATGAATAAAATGGTTGTTTTCAGTACTACCAATTTCACCGTTACAGTTTTTTCTTCGTTTTTTTTACAATTCTAACTTTTAAAATAGTTCCTAATTTTTTCTTCCATTTTCCTAACTTTCCCAAAATAATTTCAAAATTTTATCAAATTTCTCTGAACTAATTCTCATATTATTGTCAATAATATTGCAATAACACATTGCTAATTATGTGAACTAGACATGAAAATTCAAAAAAAAAAAAACAGTCTGTGTGGTGAGCAATCCATTTTTGAAGTTCTTTCAGTTTCAATTTTTCAATTACTAGTAGCTATGTAATTCAAGACTTTTATTCTTTGTGAAAATTGAAGATTATTTAAAAGCAAGGAGAAAAGTATCAACGCATGAAAAATGTTGCTACATTAACTATGTGTATTTTTATTCAAAATAGGAGAATTAATCTATTAAAAACTTTACATCAACGGTGAGGATTATTATTACTGTTTATAAAATTATTCATCATAATTTCTTAGTAAAGGTTTACTTTAAAAAATAATACTTAAAAAATATTTTTTCCGCCGATTAATCGGCCTGATTTCGCCGATTAATAATAATCGGCAAAGTGGCAGATTATGGCCGATTAATCGGTACTGCCCATTAATCGGTACATCCCTATTAGCAATTTTAGTTTCTTATTGTAAAATTAGCTGTATTATACTGTAAAAACATCGTCCATTTTTTAGTGTACCATTACACGAAGCTGCCTATATTTTAAGGCGCTTTTAAAAAATGTTGCTTATCAAATATAAATGTTTTTTTTTTTTTTTTTTTTTTTTTTTGACCTATGATTCGACTTAAGTGTATAAGTGTAAAAGAGTGCTTGTATAAATTGTATGCTCATTTAAATAATATACTCACTTAGCAACATATTTTCTCAGAAGCTTTTAGCACATTCCTTTTAATCTACACACGTGGTCATGTTGGGGTTGTGTGTTATTTGAGCCGTCGATTAGGCAAGGTGCAACATTTCAAATCAAATTATTTTATGAAAAAGAGAAGAAATAATTAAAATTGTGTATTATTTCTCGTTTTCCAGTATTTTAAATTATGGTATAACTTGTAATTACACGTTTTGAGCAAATTTTTAAAAAATGAACATAAATTGAAAGTAAAAATATTTTAGCTAAAATCTAAACTCGTGAAATTATAAACTAAAAATGTTTTGTGTGCGTTCATACCGAACTTTAAAACACCGATTTTTAGTTCTTTTTAAATTAATTTAGACATAAATTTCAATCGCCTGAACCCTTAATCACAAGATTTGTTAAATTTTTTTTTACTTTCTGAAAGGATGCTTCAGTTTTAAACCAATTACATATCTAAATCTAAAACAACCATTTATATACAATTTTAAACTAAAAGAATGCAGTCAAATGCCTATATCACAAACTTCAAGACGAAAGCAAAATAAGGGGGGTTGGACATTTTTGAAGTCACGCATATAAGCGTTCTTCAACAGAAGATTCGGGCTACTTTTGTCTTCCCAAACTGCTTTGATCATTGTTCCGCTGTCTGTTACATTTCGAAGCATACCTTTGAGAATGCTTCAATGTCTGTACTTTGCTGATAGATCTGTGCTCCTCCAATTAATATTTATCCTAAAGCTACAGATGCTCCTACCATTAAAAACAGACCGCCGGAATAAAGGGGGAAAAAAGAATATTCTTCATTTTATCGGGAAAAAATCATTGAATAGAAATCCCTAATGACGAAGCGGGCTTTGTTCTTTAAAGCTATGGTTTGAAATAATTAATTACAATGCTTACTTTTAGTGTAAGTCTTAACAAAAAGCGGTTTTATTCATCCTCCTCGATGTAATTCATTATGAGACTCAAACTGAGCCCAGACTAATGCCGATGCAAATGATTCCTCGAAATATTCCGTGCTCTAGGATGTCATATGAATAATTATTATGTCCGATGCTCTTGGCATTTATGCAATTTATCATTAAAAGTTCAAACAGAATATTAAAGCTCGGGTTTCATCTTGCCTAATTTAGCTCGGCTTCAAAAACTTCATAAAAAAGCTTGTCTTTTTTGTCCCTTGGAGTTGCTTTGAGTTTTTTAATGCTTTGCTGATGAGCTTTTTAATGATTTGGGTGATGCGAGTTTCATGAATTGTTTTTGGTAATGAGCTAGGAGCAATAAATTAAATGTGAAGAACAATGTCAAAAGCTTTTTCCCTGCGATTTCTTTCTCTGAGGGTGGAATTGTCAAAAGCTCCTTTTATTAAAGTTTTAAGTCGGATGAAAGTTTTATACTTCCGAAAATATTCAAGTGAAAGTTTTATTTTTCCATAAATATGAAGATGAAAGGTTTCTCCTTCCGTAAAGGTACCACTGTTTTCAGCCTGTTTTCGTGTTTTTTTTAAATGAAGGCCTCACTTATTGTAAAAATAACACTAAAAATTTTTGAAACATAATTTAACCCATTAATGCCTGACATTTTTTTTTCTTTTCAAAGATATTTTGTATACTGGTTACAAACAGTGTTTAATGGACAGCAAAAATAATTTAAAAAAATATTACGTAAAAAATAATTTTTTTATTAAGGAAAGAAAAATCGTCCCTTAAAAGTTGCGATAGACCCCAGAGGGTATATGGGTGATTCTATTCTAACTGTGATTTTTTATGTCCTATGTTGTTTATTCTCAATTTTCATTACTTAATAACCTATTAATGAGATGATTGTGTTTATTAGATGTTTAGGAACACATTTCATCATATTTTTTTTATATAATATAACTTGCATTAAGAGAAAACCTATAACATATCACCAAAATGTCAGTACCGTGTCATGTCCCTTTTTTTTGAGTTTTTCTGTAAATGTTGAATTTTTTTGGTCGCAATAAATAATTTGAAGTAATTACCTCATAAATTCTAATGTATATGATCGAAATAAAAGAAACGACCTGTATTTTGGTCAATACATTAAGTTAATATTGAGTTCTGGTTCAATAACTCTTGTCCCCAAAATTTAACGTTTCTTTAAAATTTGCATTTGTGTGACTCGAGCGCCGTCTACATTGAGATTTATGAAACGCCCTGTGAACGATGTTGAAATCACTTCACCTGAGTAATATGTACAAGCATAGAGATGACGAAATAGTGCAAAGAGGTTGTGTCATTTTAGATTTCCGTTTTGAAAAAGGTATGTCATAAATTTTCTTGTCAGTACCGTGGTATGGATTTCTTTAACAACTATTGATTTTTCCTATCCAAAATTGCAGATATTTGTACTTAATACTCACCTAAACTACACGATAAATGGACATTAACAAAACTACAGCCAAACAGGTACAGTATTTTTTTAAATAAAAATGTCAGTATCGTGTGAAAAAATTATAAATTAGTAATAAAATTGTTTTAATCATTAAGAGCAAGAATCTGAGAAACTGCCTAGCATTATGGGGTGATTCATGACCTCTCAGATTTTCTCTTAAAAATTACCAAATGTTTATTATCTTATTGAAAGACCAAATCCAGAATGTTTTGCTCTAAAGTTGAGTTGTTTAGTTTTTATGGACCCCTAAAGTTGAAAGTGCGGCATCAAAAATTAAGCGGATTTTCAAGACATGGAAGTTGCTGTGAGCCAAAACTCTTAACAGAAACGGTTGAACTCCAATTTTCTTTTTGTATATGAAATATAGAAGGTTGAAACTTTACAAAATGAATGTTAAATTTGTGGTAAGTTGTTGCCGTAAGGTCAGTGAAGGCCCTCAAAACAAGGCATTTTTGACGTTTTTTAGCGTTTTTGAGGTCCAAAAACAGTTTGTACATTTCAGTTGGCACGGCAAAAGTGGTATCGTTTGAAAGACCAGTGTAAGCACTTTAAAATAATGTATAAATAACCGAGGAAAGTTAAACGTACTTTTAGTTGCGTAAGGCCGAAATATGAAAAATGTCATATTTTACCGATCTTCAAACGGTCATAACTTCCTCTGCCAACAACATATTGAAATATTTTCTTTGCCAATGTCATACTCTATTCTTTGTCTTAACAGAACAGTTGAGTTCTTTGAGGCGAAATGTGAAAATTTTTTTACAAAAAATACACAGGAAAAAATAAATTTTTTGTATAAAAATTTTTTTCATTTCGCCTCAAAGGACTCAACTGTTCTGTTAAGACAAAGAATAGAGTATGACATTGGCAAAGAAAATATTTCAATATGTTGTTGGCAGAGGAAGTTATGACCGTTTGAATATCGCTAAAATACGACATTTTTCATATTTCGGCCTTACGCAACTGTCAGACAAAACAGTTGTCTTAACAGAACAGTTGAGTTCTTTGAGGCGAAATGTGAAAATTTTTTTACAAAAAATACACAGGAAAAAATAAATTTTTTGTATAAAAATTTTTTTCATTTCGCCTCAAAGGACTCAACTGTTCTGTTAAGACAAAGAATAGAGTATGACATTGGCAAAGAAAATATTTCAATATGTTGTTGGCAGAGGAAGTTATGACCGTTTGAATATCGCTAAAATATGACATTTTTCATATTTCGGCCTTACGCAACTAAAAACACGTTGAACTTTCCTCGGTTATTTATACATTATTTTAAGGTGCTTACACTGGTCTTTCAAACGAAACTACTTTTGCCGTGCCAACTGAAGTGTACAAGCTGTTTTTGGACCTCAAAAACGCTAAAAAACGTCAAAAATGCCTTGTTTTGGGTGCCTTCACTGACCTTACGGCAACAACTTACCTCAAACTTAACACTCATTTTGTAAAGTTTCAACCTTCTATATTCCATATACAAAAAAAAAATTGGAGTTAAACTGTTCCTGGTAAGAGTTTTGGCTCACAGCAACTTCCATGTCTTGAAAATCCGCTTAATTTTTGATGCCGCACCTTCAACTTTAGGGGTCCATAAAAACTAAACAACTCAACTTTAGAGCAAAACATTCTGGATTTGGTCTTTCAATAAGATAATAAACATTTGGTAATTTTTTGGAAAAAATCTGAGAGGTCATGAATCACAGGCGTGACACTCTCTCAGATTCTTGCTCTTAATTGCAATATTTTTTTATGCAGATGGCTCCAACACTACGTAGTAAAAAAGTACCTGATACTAGTAATGATATAAGTTGCCGAATTCCACAATTTATGGTACAACAAGTTATGGTAAGGCAACTAAAATCGTCCTACCAAGACTCAAACAGTTCTAAGTTTAAGCAAATATTGGGTCGAGCAATAAGCGGAAAAATTGTTAAAAAATATCGACAAATATCTGCCATTAGGAAAAATGTTGCTCCTATTATTTCTTCAAGAGTTCATAGGAGTAACTGGAGTATGTAAAAAATGCAAAAAGGAATCAAAAATTTATTCAAGATCGGGTGATAAATTTTTATGAAGAAAATAATAAGAATTCCTGATAAAAAAGCTTCAATAAAAATAAATGGAAAGCAAGTAACAAAGCGTTATATGAAGTTATTGACAGAAAGTACGCCATATAAAATTTTGAGCAGTTTCTTATGTGACAGTAATTCTGAAGGGTGTCTATCAAGAAAGTGTGAGGAATCTAAGTTAAAAAATTTAGAATTTAACATGAAAGATACTAACCCTATTGATAAAATATCTTACATGAAATGGGAAGTATCTTCAGAATGAAGAATTAATGAAAAAACAAAAAACCAATAACTGTTAAAGTTACTGCAAAAACAGAAATTTCTTGCACGATAGGACAAGCAATTCAGCATTTTAAACACGATCTAGATTTGATTATGGTTCATGAATACAGAATTATTCATCAAACAATTCCATGAAAAAACTTACTCAGTTTCTACAAAGCAATGAGTTGGGACTCCTCACTGATTTCAGTGAAAATTATTCTTGTAAGTATGAAACGGAAGTTCAGTCAGTGCACTTTGGGGCCAGTAGAGTACAATGTACTTAACACACTGGCATGATTTACTCTTTAAACTTTTCTCAAGGTTTTGCTACTTTGTCAAAATCTCTCAGACATGATCCTTCTGCTATAATTGTTCATATTAAAAAAATACTTGATGCTTATCTAGCAACAAATCCAGAGGTAAAAAAAATACATATAATGAGTGATAGTCCAACGACTCAGTACCGCAATAAGAACACGTTTTATCTCATAACCCAGTACTTGCCTCAGTGCTATACTCAATTACAGGATATTACATACAACTTTAGTGAGGCTGGCCACAGAAAAGTTCCGCTGATGGGATCGGTGGTTATATTAGGAAATTAGCTGACGATAAAATGAAATACGACTTGGATGTGCCAAACTTTGAATCTTTCTTGACGATTTTCCAAGATCGTGAAAATATAGTACATTGATTGTGTTACGGAAGACGAAATATCAAACATTGATTTAATATTACCGAGCAATTTTAAGCCTTTCATTGGCACTATGAAAGTACATCAATACACGTGGAATAAACTACATCATAATTGTATTTTATTTAATTCATTAAGTTGTTTTGATTGTTCTACTAAAAATCCATGTGAACACTTTGCTATAGGAAAAATTGATTACTCTATCAATGATACAACCAGAAAAATGAAGAACAGATTGAAAACAAAATCATGTAATTCATCACCAAAATTAACTAAAAATTCAGAATGCCTTGAAACAGACGTTGCTAAAAACAGTTTAGAAAAAAATAAAAAATATCACTGCGTAGAAGTACAAGAATTAAAAAAAAATTAAAAACGATGAAAACCAAAATCATACTTCATACTTCATGTAATTTAATATTATTTATTTATTATTATGAATGCATTTGATATATTACTTTAATAAGTTTAACATCGTTTAAACAATTTGTTTTTTTGTTAAATACTATAAATAGAGTTTTTTTTCTCGACTAATAGTTGCTAACAATTATAAGAGTTAATTGTTATTATTGTTATTATTAGTTATTAATGTGGTAAATAATCAATGTAAAAGAATTTTTAAATGTTGTAACAGAACTCAAGAATGTATTAAATGATTTTCCTAAAGAATGTTTACCAAATTTATATTATGTCAGTACCGTGGATAAATGAGTCAGTACCGTGGAACGGAAAATTTGAAATTTGTTTCTCGTTTTTGACGCGTTGAAGTTGTTGTAAATTCCTGGCAGGCTTTTATTTTGACAGTAAAATGGATACTGAATATGCATCGAAAAATTGAGAAAGCTTAAATTTAAAATCTGATTTTTTTTTGTCAAAAGAATCACAGTGAGAATAGAATCACCCACATACTTTTTTTACTAAATTTTTTTTTCTGCCTACGATATAATATTTAAAAAGACATTTTATAAAAAGAAATAAAATCAGCGATTAACATAAACTGAGAAGCTGGGAATAACATTGAAAACTTAGCTTTTTTTCTTGAGATTGTGAACGATGTAATTTTTGATAAAGATCATATTAAAACTGCTACACTTTACAATGGTTATGTGCTGCAATATGTTAATAGCGAATTGAAATAATACCAAGGTACTAATTGAACACTATTATTTGGCTGAAATGCTCCTTTCCTGGAAATTCAGACCTTTTTTTTTTGGACCGTCCCTAAAAAGGGACGCTTGGCATTAGTGGGTTAATAGTTAAATGAATAAGTGACACTTAAAGGTTAAAAAAGTAGAGTGCTGTTATTAAATCTTTTCGTTTAAACCCCTACTTAAATCTGTAATTTTAAGTAGGGTACTGTCAGCACGTCGGTCAGTCAATCAGTAAGCGACCCAAATATTCTAACGACTTTTGAGGGAATAGTCAAACTCGAAGTGAACTATTCCCCAAAAGGTCGCTTAGTTCCCTCAATTTTTAATCGAAAGATCTCAGCTAAGACACCGCATTTCTCTCAAGACTACCTGGGATTGATCCCTAGCATGGAATTTTATTAAGAGCAAGAATCTGAGAAACTGTCACGCCTAGCATTATGGGGTGATTCATGACCTCTCAGATTTTCTCCCAAAACTTACCAAATGTTTATTATGTTATTGAAAGACCAAATCCAGAATGTTTTGCTCTAAAGTTGAGTTGTTTAGTTTTTATGGACCCCTAAAGTTGAACGTGCGGCATCAAAAATTAAGCGGATTTTCAAGACATGCAAGTTGCTGTGAGCCAAAACTCTTACCAGGAACTGTTTAACTCCAATTTTATTTTTGTATATGGAATATAAAAGGTTGAAACTTTACAAAATGAGTGTTAAGTTTGAGGTAGGTTGTTGCCGTAAGGTCAGTGAAGGCCCTCAAAACAAGGCATTTTTGACGTTTTTTAGCGTTTTTGAGGTCCAAAAACAGCTTGTACATTTCAGTTGGCACGGCAAAAGTAGTTTCGTTTGAAAGACCAGTGTAAGCACTTTAAAATAATGTATAAATAACCGAGGAAAGTTAAACGTGCTTTTAGTTGAGTAAGGCCGAAATATGAAAAATGTCATATTTTACCGATATTCAAACGATCCTAACTTCCTCTGCCAACAACATATTGAAATATTTTCTTTGCCAATGTCATACTCTATTCTTTGTCTTAACAGAACAGTTGAGTTCTTTGAGGCGAAATGTGAATTTTTTTTTACAAAAAATACACAGGAAAAAATACATTTTTTGTAAAAAAAAATTTTACATTTCGCCTTAAAGGACTCAACTGTTCTGTTAAAACAAAGATTTCAATATGTTGGTGGCAGAGGAAGTTATGACCGTTTGAATATCGCTAAAATATGACATTTTTCATATTTCGGCCTTACGCAACTAAAAGCACGTTGAACTTTCCTCGGTTATTTATACATTATTTTAAAGTGCTTACACTGGTCTTTCAAACGAAACTACTTTTGCCGTGCCAACTGAAATGTACAAGCTGCTTTTGGACCTCAAAAACTCTAAAAGAAATCAAAAATGCCTTGTTTTGAGGGCCTTCACTGACCTTACGGCAACATCTTACCTCAAACTTAACACTGATTTTGTAAAGTTTCAACCTTCTATATTCCATATACAAAAATAAAATTGGAGTTAAACATTTCCTGGTAAGAGTTTTGGCTCACAGCAACTTCCATGTCTTGAAAATCCGCTTAATTTTTGATGCCGCACGTTCAACTTTAGGGGTCCATAAAAACTAAACAACTCAACTTTAGAGCAAAACATTCTGGATTTGGTCTTTCAATAAGATAATAAACATTTGGTAATTTTTTGGAAAAAATCTGAGAGGTCATGAATCACAGGCGTGACACTCTCTCAGATTCTTGCTCTTAATTCATTAGTTCAAAGGTATTTTTGAGCAATGCAATAGATTTATCATTAGCATTTGCTTAAAAAATTCAATCCACATTATTTGCAAGATATCTCAAAAAAAAATTCATCTTTAAGAAATTGAAAAACTTCAGAGATTCAGAAAAAAGTTATCTATAAAAACAGAAATTTTATTTCCTGCAGTCGTCGAATTGAAGCCAATTAGAAATTTGTTAAATGTGAAATGAATGGAATGAAGAGTGTAAGGTATTTTGTGCTAATAAAGAATTCAAAAAAGTCATTTATGGAAATGTAAATGATATTTCAAAATACCCTCCTCTCATCTACATGGAATTACTTTGTTTTTACATATTAGCTCCAAAACACATTGCTGCATTTTTCTTCAATAAAGGTTGATATTACCTATTCATTTTTCAATAATTTTCTTCTGCTTGAATTATGTGCTTTTCATATGATGTTTTCTCTTCTTGTACATTATATGCTAGTATTTCTCTTGTATTTCAATAAATTTACGTCTTCTCTTTCTTTATTTTCAAGTTTTATTGTCATCTGAGAATTATTTTGTACTTTTCTAAATTCTACATTTGCTATTTCTATCGAATAATATATTTTACATTCATTTTGACAGTAAATACGAATCCTTTCGTGCTTAAACAATCGATACAGCATTAAAAATTATTCTAATTTTAACTCGGAAATGTAGGGAATATTAACTTTAATGCCTTAAGCTCGGGAATCTTTCCCAACAATTAAGAAGCCTTAATTCAAAATATTCCCTTTCAAAGGAATTATTAAAGAAACAATTACCCAATAATAAAATCTTAATTCACAGTGAAAGATTAAAATACTTTAGGCTTTCTTCCCTTGGGTAATAAGTAAATGTCAGAACTTTAATAAATTAAATTAGACTTACCATCCGTCTAATGAATTGTTGATAAGAATATTGAAGTTTGAACTTCTGACATCCCTTATGAATTCTAAATGACTCATAGCGTCAACACTAGTTTTGAAATAATTTTAAGCCCTTTAGTGATTTATTATAGCCTCTATTATTCTATAATATATTCAAAAACTAGTTGTTATATTATAGTCGGGAGCAAAGTTTTGTAACTCTCCATGAACCATTCACGAAAATCGACTGGGACAGGAAAGTGTATGACATCCAAACAAATTGCTATTTATCAAAAATATGTTCGATGAAACTGCTTTATGCGTTATTAAATTTAGCTCATATATCTCTTAAATTAGTTATGATTATCTAACCAACAACATTGTGTGCGAAAAAAATTAATTCTAAAGCTTTTTCTTGGGAAAAAAGCTATTCTTATCCATATACAGGGAGATTCAAATAACGGGGACAAAATGATCAATCATACAACAAGGATCAAATATCGCATAGGAACAAAGGATTGCAACAGTGATCTGGAGCTGCTACAGGGCATCTAAAGTAATACATAGCGCAAAAAGAGAAAAAAAACACAGATAACTTTATTGATAATTACTCACTCACATGCGACTGATGCAAGCTAAATGTTGGACCTACAGGAGGTGCTCAGTTTTAGCCAGATGCATCGAGACAGGCCTGGCAATCTAAATATGACTAATCTATGTTGCGTGAAACGGCGCACCTTTTTTAAGATACCAGGGGTATCTCGAACGCATTTTGCTGCCACAATGATTCTTACTACCATGTCTTCCTCTGTTGCAATAGGTATTTTATGTACAAGTCCTTTTAGGAATGCATATAAGAGAAAATCCAAGGGAGAGAGCTCCCATGATTCTAAAAACAGGAAAAGTAGGTGTACAATGTTTGTACAGATAATATTGCAATGATCCTTGAAAAAAGTGGAAAAAGCCAGGGTTCTTCATCAAAAACCAGAGTTTTTAATCAAAAACCCTGGCGGGAAGAGCTTTTCAAAAAAAAAAACGGCGTTTTTCAAACCATGCTTCTAAACTACTTTGTTCTTTATACGCATTACCGTTTTAGTATTATTGGGAGATTGAACCCGATTTGTAATCACGCCAATGCAATATTTTTTGAGCTTTTCTACTGTAAAAATAAATAAAAATAGCTATATTGTTTCCCATGTATTATTGAACTAGAAAACGCCAATGGAATGTTGAAGGATGATGCTTGTACTCTACGCTACTTCAGGTAGGCGAGCCCTCTTTTTTAATCCATTTATGCCCAAGTTTTTTTTACAATTTTTTTCAATTTTTATCTGCATAAAACTCTTACTTGGAATGTTTTTAATCATTTTAGGCGTCAAATAGATCACAGTTGCCATATTTATTAAGTTATTGGGTATGTTGTTTTTGGGACACTTGGCATATATTTAAGCAAATGAGCATGATTATACAAAAATGATATAATAATTTCAGCAAACTAACATTACGGAAGACTTCTGTGATATATTTTAAGCAAATCATTTTAAAATAATTTAATTTTCTGAAAAATAAGTTTGCAAAAAACACCATCTTTATGCGACTACCCATTATGTATAGTTCGTTGACTCATTTACCTAAAAATAACTGTCAATAAATGAACTTTAATGTCCAACTAGCCACTTCATATGGTTTTCTCAAGAAGAAGGAATATTCTACTTGTGAAAAACAGCCTTAGTAAAAGGATATATACGTATTACAGGTCTTTGTCTGCAGTAACAAACAAGCGTCCCGTTCTTAGGCTACTGGGTATAAATGGGTTAAAACGGTGCACAAATATACGTGCTAATCAGTTTTTTCTTTTGTTTTTAATCATTCTCAGTTCGAGCACGGTCATTGTGATACCCGCTAATGCCTTTCCTATTGTTGGCCCATGTTTGTATACGCTGTTTTTAAAATTAAAAGAAAAAGAAAAGAAAAAGAAAATCAAGAAAATACATCTGGTACTTTCTTAAAGCCAGGGAGGGAACAATTGCCTCTCCTAACTCTACTCATAGATAATATTAGTATTAAATAACGGGGGGTCTCTGGAACATTTTAAATGCTTAGAATGAAAAGTGTTTATTCGTAAAAAATAATCGAAGGCCTAAAATAGCGAACTTTTATTTTGCCTGTATGCAAGGAGTCGTATTTATTACATTAAGCCAATTTCAGATTAATTATGCTTTTTATATTTTCTTTGCTTTCCTAATTACAATAGAATCAATGCTTTGATTTTTATTCAAAGTGCAAAAATTATATTTATTGTATACATTCTTCTAGTCTTTTAAAACAAATTATATTTAAAATGAAAGGTGTTGTGGGGAAAAAAACACACTGTGTTCAATAACGAATTTCAAGAATTATTTGTTTTTTGAATTTAAGTGAAATGATGGAGAAAGGTAGGAACGCAACGAACTAAAATTGTCGGAAAGACAAAAATTCTCAAATTGAACAAAAAACTTGTAAAAAATAAACATGAATTTTACCCGATAATACGAATTATCGGACATATCATGCACACATAAAATGAGAGGGAACACTGAGCATGAGCATCGTTAAAAAGGCTAAAATAAAGAAAAAAGAAAAAAAAGAGGTTGCAACATTGTCTGCAAATTTTTCAAATAAATAAATCAAAATGTTTGGGGTAAGGAAATTTTGGGAGGTCACAATGACCTCCCATCAGAGCGACCCTTAGGGGGGCGAAATTTTTCAAGTTCGCCATGGGCGCTGGGCCCCATAGCTACGCTACTGCTTACACGTAGTATAACTTCTCGTTCCCTCACGTTAAAAGCCATTTTTGTAGACTGTTCTCACATTCATCGGTCGATAGAAGACTGACGGAGAGTGAAAAACACATACCTAACAATTATTTCAGGTTTTTTGCGATGAAAAATTTCTATATGTTTTCTTTTGTACCACAAACGCCGTGTAGTCTCTCTTTCAAACTGGCCTTCAGCCAGCGTCTCGCGTACACCAAGCCTTTGCTCAATTACCATGCAGGATTGCATGACGCAGTACTGACGGTAGTGACGCCATCTGTTGAGTTGCTGCGAAAAAAATTTGGCATGCAGATGTGTATCCCTTTTGAGGCTCGATTCAGGGTCTTTCATGACGGTAACCGAGTGTTTTATCCACTGAGCCAAAATGACATGACGATTCGGTTGAAAAGTTGAGTTATGTTCTCTCAGACTTATGCCACACACTTATCGTAATTCATCATTGAGAAAAATATAATTTGAATTTGCGAATTCAAAATTCATTTTTTTTCTCTCAATTTTGATTTATCTACACATTATATATAATTTATGGGATCAGATTTGAGAAAAAGTATTTTTTCGACGAGCTCAGTATCCAATATTAATTAATTCATACATAGGTAAGTTCAAGCATTATCTGCATAAAACACTTCTTATCACTCGTTTTTTGGCAAAAGAAATTTTAAACAGTTAGCCTGCATCCGAACACATCAATAAAGTCTGATGACGACATTAGATTCCCTCATCCTCGTCTTGAAATGTTCAGCTTGGAAGAAATCGCAGGTACTTTACGCAAGAAGCGCTTGATTGCTTTACCTCCCCAGTTTTACCATTACCCTGGGTTTCGAGGTCTTTTCAGGAAATTCGTTCTGCTTACTTTTAGGCTCTGATTTCGCTGATGGAGCAAAACGGCCATTATTTTCGCAAGAGGGAGCTTTGAGGTTTGTGATTCGATGGACTTTTATCGGATAAGATTTCGATATATAGTCTTAATCGTCAACCACCAGGGAGATCAAGTAGGCAGCGGTTTGAGCCAATTACATGTGAAAAAGGAATTGTTGCTTAAATCGCAATTTTCTGATTATCCCCACACAAATTTCGGAATCGGGCTAACCGTTTCGGACAAAGACCACTTACAGTTAAAGTATTTTGCCAATGATGCAGTTTTACACCTTAATCAAGGAATAAGATATATATTTATTATTCTTTCCGTAAATCTAATTTTAACACGATTTTCAGGAATTTTTTTTTTTTAGTATTTTTTAGGGACGAAATGACAAGCAGTGAAAATAAAACCTGCACAAAATCTCTATTAAAGCAAGCTATCAAGTTAGAAAATATTTCCGAAATGGAAAGTAAGGTAATGATATATTGTTCTTGAACGGAGAAAAATAAATTAATGTCTCTTCTCATTTAAGTACCAATTACACTAGAAAAACATAAAACTTAAATGTGTTTTTTTTCCATTTTTAAACTAACAAAGCATGCCATAATTATTGTATCATCCAAGGAAACAGAACTATTTCTAAAGAGAAAATCTCCCATTTTTAACCGACGAAAAAACGGAGGAGGTTCTCTGGTCGACCGGTATATTTTTTTTATGTATGACCACGCATAACTTTTTACTGAATAGGCCGATTTTGATATTTTTTTTTTTTTTGTTGGAAAGGGTACACCTCCCTGGTGGTCCCATGGTCCTATGATGCGGGGTTTGAGAACGGAATCCTGAAGAAATTGAGGGAAATCTTTAGAATTCCGTTCATGCGCACCCTCTTTGCGCATGAATTGAATTTCAAATTTCACGCGCACACTCTTGCGATTTGATGTTTATTAGGTCACAGTAGCTCGCCGATAGAGTGGCCTAGCGGTAAGACGCTGGGCTCTCATTCGCAAGAGCTTGAGTTCGATCCTCGACGGAGTCGGTGGATTTTCAAGCAGCAGAAAAAAAAATGCACTGTCTACGTCAAACGATTATGCGGCATGCAAACCGCAGTTTTACTGATAGAATATATTTAGTCCTGAGTACCCCAATTTTTAAAAAAATATATTTCCAGGCTCCCATCACCTAAACTTTTAAATTTTAAAATTAGTGATGCACTAATGAATCGGCGGTAAATGGTTACTTTGCGGATTAACCTGTAGGCCAGTTTTAGCCGCATAATCGGGTGAAAAACTAGTAATTTAAAAATGTTTTAATTAAATCAGCATAGAAATAAATCCTAAAAAGAAAAAAAAATGTTTTTAGTGGCAATCGCTTAAAATTTCAGACGCTTTAATAAAGTGAGATGAAGCGTCACGATGGCAACATGACACTATTCCGGGTATACATTTACACTGAAAAGAATGAAATAAAAATAAAATTTTATTAAAAAAAAAGTAAAACCGACTTCAAAAACGCAGCTGAAAATTGCTCTAAAAAGTAAAAAATAAATTTATTCTTTGAACATCATAAAACCGACTTCAAAAACGCAGCTGAAAATTGCTCTAAAAAGTAAAAAATAAATTTATTCTTTGAACACCATCGATACTACTTTTAAACATGAGTTTTGAAGTCGGTGTCGAAACAGTTAATAAAATCATTCGTACCCATTCTTCGGTTACGTGTTTCATAATAAAAACAAAAAAAATGTTTCATTCTCAATTTCAAGTGTTTTTTGAAGGGAAAAATCAATCAAATGGTACAATCAATGGGTAAGAATGATTTTATTAACTGTTTCGACACCGACTTCAAAACTCATGTTTAAAAGTAGTATCGATGGTGTTCAAAGAATAAATTTATTTTTTACTTTTTAGAGCAATTTTCAGCTGCGTTTTTGAAGTCGGTTTTATGATGTTCAAAGAATAAATTAATTTTTTACTTTCTAGAGCAATTTTCAGCTGCGTTTTTGAAGTCGGTTTTACTTTTTTTTATAAAATTTTATTTTTTTCAACTAATTTCTCAAGATCATTTGAGAAAAAACTGATTGACTCACTGCTCTATAGTTGTGTAACATCTGATTTACTACGAGTTACTCACGTTTTCATGTGCGATAAGAAATAAATTTAACACCATGTGGCTTTTGTATTTATGAAACACCATTAAGGTCCAAAAACTCACCAAATGTTTTCCAAACCACTTAAAATGAAGGAAACAGTAAAATAAGTTGTTTACGGTAGCAAGTCGATAAGCAAAGATTAGGCAAATGACTAATCCTTTTAAAGAATTTGCATAATAATGAAGGTTTTCTACTGGTGACTAACTTCACCATGACACGGGTCACCAATAAAGCTAGCTCTAAATAAAAAAGTAATAGCAAGCTTTTGAAAAATTTATACAAACTCTTTAGTTTCCAGATAAAAACATATTAAACCACATTTGATAAACATTATCAAAAACTCCATACTTACTTCAATGGAAGGGTGAGAAATCAAACGTCAGATTCGGGCCACGGATAATTCGGTAATTTATGCTCTTTTTTTCCCTTCTTTCTTTCGTTTTTTCTTGTTCACTCTTGTGTACATTTCTTGCCCATAAGTGCAACATATGCAGCACATGATCTTATCATCCACCCGATCCCCCGGTGTCTTAATAAAGACACTGGAATCCTAGTAATGGCAATCATGACCTTATTGAGCTAAGATCTAGGTTTCTAAGGCCATCAAATCAAATGAAAAATTCTGTTGCTATCCCCACACTACTTCCTTTTCTGTTTCAATTTCATAATAGATGCCATAAGTGTTAATATAATGCAGTAGAATGAGTAAGATAACAATTCAAACAATTAACGCCCCCAATCTGCACTAAACAAAGCAAAAAAATGATTTACAATGATTAATTTTCTATATATTGCCAATTTTATCATCATTCGGTGAATTTTATACAAAATAGCGCCAAATTGCACAAAAATTCAAAAAAAAAAATTTTTTCGCCACATTTATCGCCAACTTGACGATATTTCGCAAAGTTGGCGACAAACACTTGGTGACCAAAAGCTTGGCGATACATCACCAAGTGGTCACGCCAAATCATATCACTAAGTCTGCATTGAAATTAACACTAATTTACCCAAAAAGGGTAAAAGACCTCCTTGGTTACATTCGAATGCAACCTCAAGGGGAGATGCACAGCTAGACCCCCTTAAAAACTTACATACCAAACTAGAAAACTTCTGCGGCATACAATTTTTGAGTTACGCGACATACATACTTACGCACATACATGCGTACATAATGTACAAGACGTAACGAGAAAATTCGTCGTAATTAACTCGGGGATGGTCGAAAAGGATTTTTGGATGTTTATACTCGTATGTTGGTATGTACCTATGCACGTACTGAGGGGTCGAAAGAACTACTCAGCATTCATTCGGGGGTGAGCAAAATCAAAATTTGGACCGAAATTTGAGTGAATTTTTTTGCGCTATCACAATACTTCCTTTACTACGCAAAAGAAGTAAAAATGACGGTACGGAGCTTCTTTTTTCTTTGTCGTCAACCACATAAATAAGGCTTTCCAGAGTAATTAGCAACTTTCTATGTACTGGTAACTTATGGTAACCTATGAAGAAATTATAACCATTATAATTACACCATCATATACCAATTACAAAATTTTCTGACAAAACAACATCGGAAAATTTTGAAAAGACTAATTTGTGATAACTGTTGCTACTGTCCAACCTCGAAAGAAGCACCTACCACCGTAGAACGGTTCTATTTCAAAAAGGGGAGAGAGATTGATTAAGAAAATGCACCATTGTAGCATTTCTGCTTAGTTCGATATTATTTTATTTTTCTAGAAATGATAAGGAAGGGGAGTAAATTAAAAAAGAAAAAACAACAACGCAAACCAACGTCAAATAAACGAACCCAACGAAAACAAAAGAAAACAAAGCAAAATATCCGCGCATTTGTTATCTCTCTTATCACCATCACCCCCATTTTAAGAAAATCAGAAGTGACCTGAGGCATGCGCAAAAGCGTTCGAGGTCACTGAGAAAACTATCATACTATACACTTTTACTTGTTGATAATAAACTGCTTGTTGACAACGCTTTATCAGAAAGGAGGCTCTCTGATGACCACAAAATCCAAATCTAGCTAGTTTTAACTATCCCAAATAGAAAATGGGTTGTTAGCCTTATTGGTCTACGTGGCCTTATTTGGAACACACACCTTACTTATCACTGAACTGATGCTTGAAAATTGAAAAATTATGTGTATATAGTACTTTTTCCCCAAACATTCTTTCAGCACAAGAGCTTACCCAAGTAGCATCAACTCATCGGATTTCGCTCGGCCGATCAAATAACTCCTCGTAAACTGATCCCGTAACGCACGATGACATTGTTCCGATCAGTATCCGAGCACGGTTTTCGATGAGCTACTTTTCATCGGAAAGCGATATCCTTCCGATCAACTTTCCCGATGAAAATAAGCCGAGCTATATTCCATCAGAAAATGATATCCTTCCGATCAAGTTTCCCGATGAAAATTAGCCGAGCTATATTTCATCGGAATACGATATCCTTCCGATCAAGTTTCCCAATGAAAATTAGCCGAGCTATATTCCATCGAAAAACGATATCCTTCCGATCAAATTTCCCGATGAAAATTAGCCGAGCTATGTTTCATCGGAAAACTATGTACTTCCAATCAAACTTCCCGATGTAAATATGCCAAGCTACAGATTTCATCGGAAAGAGGTCGTAATGATCAAATTTTCTGATGAAAATTTTCCCAATCTCAAATTTTTATTAAATATGCAGTGTTGGTCTCATTAATCGTAGACTTGGTGGCGTGGTGGTAGAGCGTTGGCTTTCCGCGCCGATAACCCGGGTTCGATCCTGGAGTTGGCCAGTCGCACCTGGTTGGGGGAAAAAAAGAAAATGATCCAAAATTCATCGCCACGGAACTAAACTGCTCGTATATTGATCCAACTCTCATCGTATTTTGATCCAAAATTTATCGCCACGGAACTACACTGCTCGTATATTGATCCAACTCTCATTGTATTTTTATCCAAAATTGATCCTTAATTCATCGCCACTAGCTACACTGCTCGTATATTGATCTAAATCATATCGTATTTTCATCCTAAATTCATCGCCACGGAACAGCACTGCTCGCGTATTGATCTCGTATTGATCTAAATCACATCGTATTTTCATCCAAAATTGATCCTAAATTCTTTGGCACGGGACTGCACTGCTCGTAAATTTCTCCAAATCTCATCGTAAACTCATCGGATTTTACTGCTCGGATTCTGTTTGTTCGATGAGACATATTGGAGCAATTCCCGATGAGAACTCATCGAAATCCGATCATCGGCCGATGAGAATTTCATCGGGTTTCGATGAATGGCCGATCATCGGCCGATGAGATTGTGCTGCTAGGTAGTATCTGTGCTCTTCTTTTTTTTTTTTTTTTTTAATTAACTTCCTGCGTTCAGTTTTTCCCCCAACATGACATAGTAGTATCGGTTTAAACCACTTGTCATTATCCGTTTACTAATCCTTCTGATGTTAATTTGTCTCATGCGTCTATAGTTATTTTCCAATCATTACCTTCAAACTTGGAGGCTTTTCTATATATACAAAGTTAGGTAATTTAAAGAACTGCACAATAAATGAAAATATATTTGTATAAAAACTATTAGTTAAAAAGATAATATATGCCTAAAAGCAATAAATATGTATTCATTTATCTTTTATCCTGTTTATAATCTTATAAGTTTCTTACCATATGCACTTCTCGAATCTTTGCATACTGAAAAATGTTTATCTAACTCATGTAGCTTGTATGTTTATGGAAAAATGTTTAAAGAACATACGTTTTCTACTTTCTGTTCTGTCAGGAACTTACTGCGTGCTTTGTAATGAAAAATGTTCAACAGTCTATCCATCAATGTCAGTGGCAAAAGGTAATGTTCAAGTATCAAACCTTTGGCTCGTTGTTAAAGGTTGCATTTCTACTCTTTGATTTCTTTTTTTCCCTACAGATATAAGCGCCAGTAGCAATATCATACTACTAACAATTCGTTCGTCTACAAATCTCCAGGAAATAGTTTTGTTGCTAAAAGTGTAAAGAAGAGTTTTAGTCATATACTTGATACAATAATTTGAAGTGAAAACCGATATACTTTTTACGAGTTAAGAAAGTAGTGCAAAAAATGAGCATAGAAAGATTTTGTTTTTCCTTTTTTAGTAGGAAAATAATCTTATCCACTTATTTTCTAGGCATAACAAAACCTATTTATTTCCAGATCGCTATTTTCATTCTACTACTACATCTTACGACTGCTATTTTAATTTCCACGACTTCAGATAAGAAACTTGAGAAGGTGAACCGAAAACTTTTCATTTTAAAAAAATGTCAAGTGATATGAGCAATTTTCAAAACTAATCAGTACTTTTTACCATTTGTCGGACATAGTGTCCTAAATCTAACATAGAAATATGGCATTAATCATTTAATTTTGTTACATGATATCTTTTTTAATTATTTTACGAGCGTCTGAAGGAAAACTGACCAAATGAATTCTAGAAGTTAGATAAGATACATAGAAAACGAATTGGTTTTTCTGAAGGACACTATTAATTAAAAAATATTTTTTAATTTTACAAGTGATATCGCAGGAAAACTATTTAATTGAAAGATCATGACTTTATACAAGTATTAGTTTACATCTCAGGCAGTGTACCCATATCGTATTTAGTTGATCATATGAACATTTATAAAATTCAGCATATGTCTTAAAACATTATTAGGATTATATCTTGTTATTAGAAGCTTCATGTTTGGTATGATGCAGAATTTAATCAAGAGGAATGTATAAAATTTCCACATGCCTTTAGAATCGATTTTCAAAGATTCATTGGGAGTTACTGGTATGATACCCACATAGTTCTTAAATTACTCATCCAGAAATGATATGAAATTCAATTGTTTTTAAAATTAAATTTTACACTATTTCTAATGTCCGTCGATAAGAAGGGACGAAATATCAACTTATTAACATTGCCATGAGCAGCGGAGTCATTCTTCTAAAAAACTATAAGGTTTTGAAATTAAATTTTATACAATTTCTAATGTCCGAAGAAAAGGAGGGTGGAATTATCAATTTAGTAACATTGCCATGAGCAGCAGATTCATCCTTCTAAAAATCTATAAGTGTTTGAAATATTTTCGTGCAGCAAGCATTTCGAGAGACAATCCCCCTTGCCTCGTCGTTAAAAGGCGAACGAAATCAAAGTTTTAAGTTTACGTAATGATCAAAGTTTAAGTATTGCAATTCTATGCTCGTGCACCATTAAGGAAACACTGCACGATATTTGCACGAGCAACAGTATCCTCTGTACGTGAAGTGGTCCACAAATCAATCTGGCTAAATCCTTCCAGAAGATGCGACATCGTTTCTTAATTAATTCATTTAATGAGCGCTGGATGAATAGCGTCGCAGTTCATGGTTACAATTTGCCAGCGATGAGAGAGAAAGGCTTTGATTAATGTTTCAGCAATGATCAGAATGCTCTATTACAGTTCTAGTCATTTGATGCAATGAAAAGGATACCGTCTGATTATACGAATTAAATGAGATCCTTTCTTTGCTTATTAATGTTATTGTTATATTATTACATGGAATTACCATTAAAATTCTCAAATGATGCTATCTGATTCAGTAATTGAAAATTAATTACGAACGGTGTTTAATAACTGATTATACCAAAATGTTACTCATAAAAGCAAATGCCTCTTAATCCAGTTGCATCATAAACTGTTATGATTTTGAAAGGAATTGAGGAGGTAAAAAATAGATGCAAAAAACTGATACTTTATCTTTTGAGTCTTATTAGCAAAGTTAATACATTTATTACTTCCAACAAAGGTCAAAGAAAAAACATTTTTTCGGAAAAAACAACAGATTTTCCTGAGCGTATTGACAAAACAAGCGACTTAAAATGACAGCAAAGAGTACGAGTTATCATTTTAAGTCATTATAAAGCATACGCATCATTACAATACTAGTAGGTTTATCCCTAGCAGCATAATCTCATAGGCTGATGCTCGGATTCCGATGAGTTCTCATCGGGAATTGCTTCAATATGTCTCATCGGCCAAACATAATCCGAGCAGCAAAATCCGATGAGTTTTGCTCGAAATACGATGAGATTTGGAGCAATTTACGAGCAGTGCAGTCCCGTGCCGATGAATTTAGGATCAATTTTGGATGAAAATACAATGTGATTTAGATCAATACGCGAGCAGTGCTGCTTCATGACGATGAATTTTGGATGAAATACGATATGATTTAGATCAATATACGAGCAGTGTAGCTCGTGGCGATGAATTAAGGGTCAATTTTGGATGAAAATACGATGAGAGTTGGATGAAAATACGAGCAGTGTATTCCGTGACAATAAATTTTGGATTAAAATACGATAAGAGTTGGATCAATATACGAGCAGTTTAGTTCCGTGGCGATAATTTTGGATCATTTTTTCTTCTTTCAAACGGGGCTTTTTTTCTTTCAAATGGCCAACTCCAGGATCGAACAGGGGTTATCGGCACGGAAAGCCAACGCTCTACCACCACGTTACCAAGTCTACGATTAATGTGAACAACACTGCATATTTCATAAAAATTTGAGATTGGGAAAATTTTTATCAGAAAATTTGATCATTACGACCTCTTTTCGATGAAATCTGTACCTTGGCTTTTTTTTCATCGGGAAATTTGATCAGAAGTATCTAGTTTTAAGATGAAACATAGCTCGGCTAATTTTCATCGTGAAATTTGATCGAACCGATATTGTTTCCTGATGGAATATAGCTCGGCATATTTTCATCGGGAAATTTGATCCGGAGGATATCGTTTTCCGATGGAATATAGCTCGGCTAATTTTCATCAGGAAACTTGATCGGAAGGATATCGTTTTCCGATGGAATATAGCTCGGCATCTTTTCATCGGGAAATTTTATCGGAAGGATATTGTTTTCCGATGGAATATAGCTCGACTTATTTTCATCGGGAAAGTTGATCGGAAGGATATTCCTTTCCGATGAAAAGTAGCTCATCGAAAACCGTGCTCGGATACTGATCGGAATGATGTCATCGTGCGTTACGGGATCAGTTTAAGAGGAGTTGGATGATCGGCCGAGCAAAATCTGATGAGTTGATGCTACTTGAGATCATATTAAAAAAATGAAACGCGTAATTTAAAGTTATCTTGAAATTAAATCAATATTAAAAGAGATTGTCTAAAGCTAAACGTACGTAAAATTGTTTAGGATTTATAAATACAAGGGCATCTAACATAGTGTGTACCTAATTCTCATCACTCTCCATGGTTAACTGACACCTACGTGGTTAACAAAGCCCATGGAGGTTGACTCCCGTGGAAATTACAAAAGCGAAAAAATGGCCTTCTTTAAGCAAACTAACTTAGGGACATCTCGACATCTTAAGGAGAATGATGAATAACTAGTCAATATTTGAATTTATTCATTTGTTTCTCCATAAAATAGTTCATATATTCTTGTATCACACTGAGAACATTTAGTTTGGTCTATAATACTACCAGAAATCATACAAATACAATCTGAAACACAGAAGTCAAACTGCCACTTTTACTTTAATAACGGGAGATCTCGACTCTGCGAGATGGCAGGAGGAAATCAAAGCAATACGTATGTTCTCCCTCTTCTGTCCTGTCTCTGCATAAATATGTGTTGTGAATGGCTGTCTGACCACTAAACGGGCATTATGGCATGTCTGTTGAGCTAAAACGGAAGCCGTACTTATTTCATCATAAAGCGGATAAATGTATCTACTCGTGCTCGGATACCAAAGTGGTATAGTTAACAACAAAAACACTCTTACCTGTTTTGGTGAAAGATACAGTGTTGGTAGTTCTAGTAGGTCCTGCTATACTGCACAATTTTGAAAAACTTTTCCACCTAAACCTCCTTGTATTTGAGTTTTGCCCCCGTTATGCTCTAAACCAGGCCCGTCATTTAGGGCACGGGGGGATAAATATCCCCCCCCATGGCTTTGAAAAATCAATGTATTTGCATATAAGAAGGGCGTGGGTTTTGCCATTTTTTGGTAAATTTTACATTGTGTATACACTCTTTGCCCCCTCCCCCCGGAAAAATACGAAATGACGGGCCTGCTCAAAACTTTTAAAAGCCCATTTACATCCCTTTGCTTCTAACTGCCTCAAATTGGAACTATTTTTCTACATTTCAAGGTCTTGAAGTTATAGACTGAGCTATAATAAATGGAGATACTGTTCATTGTATATGCGCTTGTGTTTGTGAAGGGAAAGCGAGAGAAAGAGAGAGGAAGCAATAACAGCAGTGAGTAATGTAGTTATAACAAATCAGAAGAAATGTTATCATAGATGATTCGTAAGTAAGCTGCACAGACTATATGAAAATAGAGCATCATAAAAAAATGCACGACCCCAGAAAGAAAATATTTCATGAGAAATATCTTAGGAAAAGGATGCAGACATTGGACATAAATCACAAAATTTTTGTTCCGAGGCAATTGAAAGCGTATTGAAAGCGCTGATTTTCGTTATCAACCGTTGTGTGTGTGGGGGGGGGGAGCATTGCTTTTCATCCACAATAACTTTTACATGCTCCATTTTTTTTCATATATATTTATGTAGAAATATTCAGATTTAGAGAAATATTTTATAAATGTATAACAAAGCTTAGATATTTTACAGAAATGGGGGAAATATTTTTAAGACATCTTATCCTAAAAATAAGAGTAAGATATCCATCCTACTGTTGTTCTGGGGCTACAATATTGTATTTATACATTAAAAGCTCTCAAGAAAAACAAGTCATCACTTTGAAGAAAATATTAGTTTTTATCATAGATATCCTACACTGGTCATGCCGATACTAAACATATATTTGAGCCATCGAAACGCTGCGGCAGTAATTTTAAAATTAATTGTTTCCAGCATCTTCCCCAAAGTTTTCCTTTAATACGTTTACTCCTCATATTTCATGGACTAATGATCCGAATGCTCTTACGATATTCCTTCAAAATGCTAATGACATTCCATTTCTGGTAACATGAGAATTGATTCACGCGCACGCACAAATTTCCGCAAAATGTTATTCTAATTAGCTCTGGTCACCGTATATCCCGTCGCCGACCCCTTCAAGTCCTCTCTTTAAGCAGCTTAGAAATATCATGCTCGCATAAACTCCTCCTTATTCAAAATTTCGGACAATGTCACTGGACCAAGGGAACTGATCAGCAGCTTCGCCAAACGCTATCAGCAGACTCTGAAGTTCCTTAAGGGCAACTGCGGAAATGAGAAGCCTGCATCCAAGTCTCCAGCCCTCTTGATTTAAGGCTTCCCACGGGAAAGCCTAACGAAAGGCGCAGTTTTAAATGTATGGCGAACTGAGATAATTAAGGAGATAATTAACCAGCACTACGTCACAGATAAGCATCGAACTTTTAGGAGCGAAATCCGTGAATTTGCATCGCTTAATTAAAGGAGACTTGTTATTTCCTCTTTCCTTATTATCAATTCTTAATGTTGTATCGAACATAGACTGGTGTCACACCCTTCTTCATCATACTTCAACAAACCTTTTCTTCTTATTAATGACCACATCGAGAGCTTTAGAGATGACAGCGGAGGAATCGGAAGCAGTTCGGAATGCAAATTCCCTTCTGTAAACTGGAGTCTGTGCCGCATTTTTCCAACTCTTTCATGCATAATGAAGCAATCCGGGCCGGAAATTTATGATAGGTTCCCTCACTGCAGATTATCTTCCAAGCTGGACTATTAAAGATATTGCTGTTTCCCTAGACGTAAACTTTGTTCTGGAAAAAAGAAATCATTGCTTCTCATGTATTTAGGTAAAAGAAAGGGAAATTTCTGCATGTACAGGGTGTTCTTACATTAGAATAATGCATGAAATTCGAAATTTCTATTCATTTTCTTTCCTACTAGAGCAGTATCAAAATTATTTCTCCGAGTCTGCTTGTACTTTTACTTAGTCTAGATGCTTTAGTTTTGAACCGTAAATTATGCTATGATTTTTTCTTTTATTAAAAATTAAACTTGTGATTTATTCCTCACTTAAATAGTAAATTATTTATTCGGTAAACATTTAATTTTTATCCTAAGCCTAGTCACTTTTGCTTCCTTCTATTTTCTTTTATGTGCAAAAAAAACACAAACGAAAAAATATAAATTAACTTTTTCATCATTGTAATACTTTTTAATGTATGCCTTATTACATCACTAACTCTTCAATTTATGAATTTTAAATTACATTGTGTTTAAAAAATTCCTTCATGAATTTCGACTTGGAAAGACTAAGAAAGTTCGTGGGTGCAGAATGTTTTTATTTGCATGCATATTACAATTATACCAGAATGTTAAAAAATTTATAACACCTAGGATATGAACTTGTTTCATAATTTGAAATTAAATTTTCATCGAAACGAAATACAGTCGTCCCTCGCTATTTTGTGCTTCAACTTCCGCGGCTTCCGCTCTATCACGTTATTTTTTTTTCCTTTTCTCCTAAAAATGTTTTCCAATGACTTTGTGTTACTCTTAGAGAGAAACAAAATGTTCATGGCAATTCTTAGATGTTTCCTTATTATTTCATGAATGAAATATTACATCCAGAAACGCCCGAACACATCTTAAGCTGTATAGCGTTGACAAAGAAGTAGCTTTTCTCATCAAATTTCTTAATGATTTAAAACTTTCTAAATGTTTTTCAATGTTTTTAATATTATATAATTTTAGGACTTTTAGATTTGTGTGTGTGTATTATAGTATTTGTATTTTAGATTTCTTTGTGTTTTCAATGTAATTGTGTTTTAGCTTCTCCACTGATCCATGTCCATGTCTTGTGTCGGATACACTTGGGATAAGAAAAAAAAATGAATGAAATAATGCCGTGAAATAGCGTGATCAATTTCTCGCTTAATCTTTAAATTTGGCATTTTTCCTACAATTGTATGAGCTTTTGAGACCTTATGTCTCAATAACGGGCGATTGAGCTCACATAATTTTTGCGGCAAAAATATGACTCGAGATGCTCTTTTAATCAGTACTTGAACTCATTTAAACTTTCTTCATTATTATACTAGTCGTGGGGTTCCCTGGTTAGTAACAAAGATATTACACAAATTACGTAATTTAAAAAGTGTAGCTTTTCCGGCTCACCATTTTACATCCTAGCCTTGATTTGCTACATTGTATCACGTGGGAAGTTAGAGTTATATTGTACACCTGTAGTGACATAGAGTAAAGGAAAAGTTGATAAAAAAATTATAAGCGATGTTTTTTTTTTTTTTTTCGTAAAAGAAGGAATGAAAAAACATTTTCATAACCTTTCCAGGAGACTGCAGCATTGAGACTTTCAATTTAATTTCTAGAAGTCAAATGTACCAAAATTTTGAAATGCTGCAAAGCCAACCGACATGCTCAAAGTCACCCTGATTGATTGCACTAAAGGTAGTTACAATGTAATTGAAAGCTTTGTTCTTATAAAAAGGCAAGGTATTTTCAATTATAATGATTAATTACATGAGTTCTATTAGCTAATTTAAATAATTGTAATGACTTTGGAGTTACATTCTGTTATTTTTTATGAACGTAAATATCGTCAATAACATAGCAATACTTTATATTGATCATTTTCCTGGGCTAAATATTATGAATACTGATGGGTCACAATAACCCGATCTTACGCATATGTGTAATACAGGCACGTGCCGTGAACGAACGCCCAGGGTAGGCAGATGAGATAATTTGTGGAATAATGATACATATGTTTAAAAAAAGCATATGCTGTTAACCGTAATAAAACAGTCTGAATATGAATGATATTTACGTAGTCCCTAGCATAAACATATATAAAAATATTTTCATCTGATTCTATAGAAAATTTACTCTTCTTTCTTTTATTGTGGTGAAAATATCTGTGACTTTTATAAAAATTGAAAGTGGGGTCTTGTTTCATTTTGTTCACTTTCTTTTTCGATGGATATCAAAACAAGAAAGAAAGGTTGTTAATTTGTCATTATGTTCCTTTTGTTACTCTTAGTTCTTTTTATGGCCGAAAATGTTCACTCTTAAAAAAAATTGTGGCTGGTATAGTCAAAATTAACTGCAACATCAATTTTTGGAAACATTTGGCTCAGTTCACTTTTCAAAAACAAAATCAAGTACATTTTTTATACATTTGTCAAAAAAAAAAAAAACTTGTTCCCATTAATATCTACAAATCTGCAATCCGTCTTATAACATTAAAAAGTTTCGGTACTTTTTTTCCAGACTGCTGAATGCATCCTTATCAACTCTAAAAGCTAATTTTTAAAATTGACTTCCATATAATATGTGAATTTTTCAATATTTTGTCGCTTTACTTCGTAAGTCTTTTTTTTTTTTTTCAAAATGTTTAAACAGAACAACTATCCTGAGGTTTCAACTTAAACATGGAAAACAATATGACAAATAAAAAAACGAAACATTTGAAAATTACGGAAACATTTCATAGAAAACAAACAACCATACAAAAAACGAATCACGATGCCAAAACCATTGAGAATTTTGCTAACGCTCACCGCCCTGCACAAAGTCCAAATTACAGCGGAGAATCGAAGAGACCGGCAGAGAAAGACCGGCCTTCGAGTTGATCTTCGTCGGCTACGCCAGAGAGGCGGATTTCATTGTGCCTCCAAGGTCGCTTTGGCTAACGCGAAGAGGGGGAAAAGTGCGGCACGGGGGTGTTTTGCATCCTAAGCATTGCATAGATACGGAGGCCGGAAAGCAGCGTCGGGCGCTGCTTTTCAAGTGAACCAAAATGGAAAAATTCCAGTTTTTTTCTTTTTTTCTTTTATTGCTGTGTAAAACCGAAATTTTTTTTCCAATCAACGCATTAAATTTCATTGAATGAAGTGGTGAGATTGGTCTGTTTTCTTTGTGGGTAGGCACTGCCTACCTTGCCTACCCAGACGGCACGTCCCTGGTGTAATACTAGCTGACTAGTAAAAAGCATTCGCGATCGACAAAAACCGGTTTTTTAGGGTTAATTTTGAATAAAAGTAAATATGCGACTTGTTTATTGATTTTACACTAATAGCTGTGAAAAAACTCTTTAAATTATTTTTTGCTTTAGATGTTTGATGACGTATTAAGAAAGTCATGACGTGCCAGAAGAAAACACAGCTTAAAAACTACTGCTATTACATACAAATGATATTGCTATTTACCACATTAAAATAAAGAGGTTTATTTTCTGATTTCAATGCAAAAACGAAACTGCGGATTAGAGTCCAGCTTCCAATGAGTTAGGATTACATATTTATGAAAACTGTGATCAGAATTTAGAGAGAGTTAAACCTACAACCTTGGACAGAGCATCGCATTATTAGCACGATGCTCTGCTCAACTCAGCCAATGAGTCTCCTGTTAGGGATGCTACGCTTTGAAGCAATGATAAATCGGTTTTTCAAAAAAGCAACTATAACATAAATTGTCTTTTTATTTGGCGCCAAAAGCAGTGAAAAAGATATTTAAAATGATGCCTTACTTATACACTGAAGTGACAAAAGTCATGGGATAGCAATATGCAAATTTTCAGATGGCAGTAGCATCGCATAGAACAGGTATAAATGCGCAGTGCTTTTACAGAGCTTTCATTTCTGTTCAAGTTATTCATGTGAAGAGGTTTTAACGTGATGATGACCGCACGACGTGAATTAACAGACTTTGAACGCGGAATGTTAGTTGGAGCTAGACGCATGGGTCATGCCATTTCGGAAATCGTTAGAGAATTCAACATTCCCAGATCCACTGTGTCAAGAGTGTGCCGAGAGTATGAAATTTCAGGCATAACATCCCACCATGGACAGCGCAGTGGTCGACCGCCTGCACTTAAAGATCGAGACCGGCGACGTCTGCAAAGAGTCGTAAATTCTAACAGACAAGCAACACTGCGTCAAATCACCGTAGAAATCAATGTGGGACGTACAATGGACGTGTCTGCTAGAACTGTGCGGAGAAATTTGGATTTCTTGGGCTATTCCAGCAGAAGACCGACTCGAGTGCCTTTACTGACAGAACGACATCGCTTGCAGCGACTCTCGTGGGCACGTGAGCATATCGGTTGGTCCCTAGATGAATGGAAAACCGTGGCCTGGTCCGATGAGTCACGATTTCAGCTGGTAAGAGCCGATGGTAGGGTTCGAGTGTGGCGCAGACCCCACGAAGCCATGGACCCAAACTGTCAGCAAGGCACTGTTCAAGCTGGTGGTGGCTCCGTAATGGTGTGGGCTGTTTTTTCATGGCATGGACTTGGTCCTCTAGTGCGACTGGACCGAACATTGACTGGAAATGCTTATGTGCAGCTACTTGGAGATCACTTGCAGCCATTCATGGACTTCATGTACCCAAACAACGATGGGATTTTTATGGATGACAATGCGCCATGTCACCGGGCCACAACTGTTCGCAATTGGTTTGAAGAAAATTCTGGACAATTCCAACGAATGATTTGGCCACCTAGATCGCCCGACATGAATCCCATTGAGCATTTATGGGACACCATCGAGAGGTCTGTTCGTGCCCAAAATCCTGCCCCATCAACGCTTTCACAATTATGGACGTCTATCGAGACAGCATGGCTCAAAATATTCCTGCAGAAGACTTCCAACGACTTGTTGAGTCCATGCCACGTCGAGTTGTTGCACTTCGCCGGGCAAAAGGAGGGCCGACACGATATTAAGAGGTATCCCATGACTTTTGTCACTTCAGTGTAGAGTTTTGTAAAATGTTGAAGTCATGTCGTTC
Source organism: Uloborus plumipes (assembly GCA_038373865.1). Classification (NCBI taxonomy): domain Eukaryota; kingdom Metazoa; phylum Arthropoda; class Arachnida; order Araneae; family Uloboridae; genus Uloborus; species Uloborus plumipes. The sequence continues at coordinate 99,651 of JAXGGA010000527.1, read as the reverse complement.
TCACAGAAAAGCACCTTTGAGAAATGATATATATGATTTTGATATTAACAATACGAGAATTAATAAGGACAGTACATAAAATTATTTACTCTGAATGTGCCACAAAAACAAGGCAGCAAACTTAAAATACCAGTTCCATTGAAAAAGTCACACATTTTTTTTTTCTTTTGTAAAATATTGCATTGCCAAAAACTTTTGATAATGTCTCATTGCAACTCCTTCGCTCACGAAAACCATATTTTTCAAGACCAAGTAATATAACATATCCTATAACAGTAATTTGAAGTCAACGTATTTTCGGAACGACGAAGAAAAATACAACTAACACACTTTTCGATTTGATCTTATATTTTTAAAATTTAGGAAGACGAAGTATGAAGTTATTTTAAATTCCTCCCCCTCCCTCTTCAAGAAAAATGGTTTGAAACAGAATGAAACTTCGAATGAAAAATCAGTTGAACCTTAAATTTAATTTTTGTGTGGAGGAAAAATGAATAACCAGAACACTGTTCGGAAGAAAAATATTTTTTACTTGCAGAAAGTTTATTGAAAACACAACTTTTATTTCTTCTTAACTTTAATAAAGCAACCAGATGATTTATGCGATGCAAAATTTCTCCATAAAAGAACTGGTATTTTTGTGTGAAGTAATTACAAATATTTCAGAAGTTAAATCTTTAGAACGAAATAACTGCTACTAAAAAAAATTGAGCAGATTAAGCGTTACATTAGTTTAACGAAGCTGCTCAGCAGTATTTTTATCCTCTTAGGTATAGTACTTTTAAAAACTAAAATTTTCCCACGAAAAATATTAAAATTTATCCCTTAACCACTTTTCTAAAAAAAATATGTAGTGTAAGTTAAACGCCTCCAGTATTTCACTGGTGGTTTCTTTTCAAAGGCAAGTAGTGTTGAAGTTTAAACTTGTTTTGTTACAGACGAGTGAAATATCTCTGTGATCTATGAAATATATTTAAAAGATTCATCTAATTCAAAGTTATTATAGTGATTGTTTGGTCATAATTGGTGCAATGTTTTGATATTTGTCCTTATTGCTTTTGTCCATGACGATATCTATAAAGATTATGATCGAAAACTTTTTTGAACTGTGTTGCTTTTTTTTCTTTGGTTTCTTAGCCTAGTTTGTAGGTCATTAGTAAAGAGGGGTAATAAAAGGGTATGAATTATTGGAAAGCATTGTTACCAGATTTTCTACAGACATATCTTTTTTTTGAAATAGCATTGCTCAAAATTTACGTTACTTTCAAAGATGTAATATAATGTGTAGCTTATTAGTCTATTTAATACGTTTTCAAGGAAAAGTCAGAAGAAAAAAAAGTATCGAAATTGCATTGATGCTAAATTAGGAAAGGATAAAACGTTTTATCACTTTAATCAAAAATAAGCAGACATCTTACAAGCCATCAACACTGAAGAGTAGAAGTTTGTTTTTAACTAACTGAAGGTCTCTTAGTCCAAAAATGATCTTAGTTTTGTCTAACATGTCATGTTTTTAAGCTACATAAGACCTAAAGCGATAACTTCACAAAATATAGGACATTTTTGAAATACATTGCACACAATGCAAAAAGAATTACCTCTTTGTGTTATTAATGAGCGCGAAATTATACATTTCTTCTTAATTCTATAATTCTTTGCCGTGGTATTAAAATGAATTAAAATTTGTCACAAATAATTATAATATTTTGGATAAGAACTGTTTTATTTCCATTTTAAAATGTTGATGTCAGCCATTGGGAAAGCAGTAGGGCTTCCTTTGATACGTGCTTTACCGCGGAAAGTGGTCACGTTCACAAACGGTGTAGAGAAAACAAACAGGCGTTACAGAAGAAAATAAACTTATAGTGATGAAATCCGCATGTTTATTTTACTTTAGAACAGCTCTAAACAAAAATTCAATGTAAATTGTGCTGCAAATTGATCCCCTATATTATTAGTCTAGACTTATAGCTCTTCTTTATTTTTTTTTCCAAATACCTTCTGTTTTTGATTTCCAATCACCCTTTTTAATCATTTATTTTATATTGTCTAAGTCCGCGTTTTGGAGCATTTATTGAAAACACTACTCCCCTGGATAATGGAAGTCTTATCATCTCCCCAAATGCTTTATTTTGGTTTCTTATCCTTGTTGGTATCATTTGGTCTTTGCATAAAGATCATCTAGTTTTATCAAGTAATAAATATGTTTTTTCGTTTAAGTATAAACTGATAGTTACTGACTCTTCATTTTTGGAATTTAATTTAATCCCAATATCATAATCATTCGGGGATAAAAGCAATTTTAATACATACTATTCATCGGGGTATTTTTAAGTCGGTTAACTTACCTCAAATATCATCCAACTTCACTTTGCTGACAAAGTATGTAATTTAATACTTATCACAATGTCATAACCAATCTAGGCATTTGGGTTAATATTACCCTAACAGCCAAGTGACTGGAATGGAACCCTACTGTGAAACTCTCGTGACTGCCACTTAAGGGTCTCATGACGGTTACGAAACATCACTTTAAAGTCATCAACAGTTTGTCACAACGAACGAAAGGCAATCCGTGGCAACTTCACAATGTCACCCAATACCTGTCTCAAATTAATTGTTGCAGTGACGTCGCAGTGAAGTCACACGAAACAGCGTGACTGCTGTGTCCCTTTGTACCTGAGCATTGCTAATCAGTGACGTCCTTGTGACTCCGTGATATGTTGTGCTCTCGAGTGTTTTCAACAACCAAACGCTCTTGCCATGTCGACAACTTGTTTTTTGTTTCTGGTATAGTTGCAGCACAGTGTGAAAGGATGTTGACATTTTATAGGGTGCGGCATATCTGCCTCTCGAATATGAATATTTGGAGGGTTGATACGCAGCACCATGCAAAAAATTTTCTCTTCTGATTGAAATGATATTAAACCAGGAGTTCTCAAGAAGGTCCACAGTGATCCCACGTTCATCTTTGACTTTTCCCTTCACAGAAATAGAAAAATAACATCTCTCTTGGCAGGCCCGTCATTTAGGGGGGCGGGGAGGGGGTCAATTGCACCCCCCGACTTTGAGAAATCAATGCATTTTCATATAAGTGGGAGTGATTTTTAATGTTTTCCGATGAAATTGCATTGTGTGTGGACCCTTTGCCCCCCCCCCTAGAAAAACTTGAAATGACGTCCCTATCTCTTGGAAATTTTCGAGATCAGAACTAATTTGAAGCTTAAACTTACTAAGTATAATTTTAGACAAACAAATATAATTTGAAATTCCATTCGTTTGAAGAAAAAAAGATAAATGCGTACTTCGCTATACACCTCTCCAGTTCTGCAAATTTTAGGACTTTCATCAGGCTCATAACATTTTAAAATTCTCTGGGGTGTTGGGGACGGGAGAAGGGGCAAAGTCCATTACTCCATGCATATTATATCGAAAAATAACAGATACTGCCCCCACATAAATGGAAATACATTGTTTTCTCATTGCCATGAACGGCAGCATCACCCCAACCTGACCCACCTAAAAGCCTGTAAATCTATATATATAAAAGAAAGTCGTGTTAGTTACACTATTTATAACTCAAGAACGCCTGCACCGACATGGCTAAAAATTGGTGGGTAGGTAGCTTAGAGCCAGGAGACGGACATAGGCTATAATTTATGTGTGTCAGTTACATAAATAGAAAAAATGTCTTATTGACTTCGCCTTTTTACGAAGCCTTTTTTGACACCTCCATGACTGAGCGACATAAAGCACACGTTCTGGCAGCTTCCGGAGCGCCGTAAACAGGTTGTAAGTTAGCTGTGCGTTGAGTGTTATTTGACTTTTTTGTGAAGTAAATTACAAACAAACGCGTTATTTCCATTGAAATTTATACAGGGTGTCCACTCCAATCGTGGACCAATAGCTAATTTCTAAACCGTTAGAGATAAGCATATAGTTTATTTAGGAAAAAATCTCCGAATTACGAAAGGAATTTTGGGTCTATTCAATGTTTTTCAAAAAATCAAATTTTGAAAGAGGTAAGAAATTTAAATTTTTATACAGCCCCCCAGTCCTATCAATCATATTTAGTAAAACATTCTTGACACTGTAACGTTTAAAACTAAAAAAAAATCACTCTTCTACGACAAAAATTGACCGAGTTATGACGTTTTGAAAAATCAAGATTTTGAAGGATTTCATGACGTTTTCCAGAGATCGCTTAAGGGACCGTATGCGAAATCCTTCAAAATCTTGATTTTTCAAAACGTCATAACTCGCGTCAATTTTTGTCGTAGAAGAGTGATTTTTTTTTAGTTTTAAACGTTACAGTGTCAAGAATGTTTTACTAAATATGATTGATAGGACTGGGGGGCTGTATAAAAATTTAAATTTCGTAACTCTTTCAAAATTTGTATATATATATTTTTTAATGTAATATGCATAACAACAAATTTGAAACAAAATAACCTTTTCTAATGTTTTTTATTCATTTTCATTTTTATTATTTTTGTATATATATATCCAAAAATATAGATAGATATTATTACTATCTTTTTTTATTATGTTTATTTTTTCCTTTTTATCGTTTTACTTCAGTTTCTTCAGCATTCAGTAGCGGCAAACGCTCTCCTCATCGCAACTGCTGCTGCCATCTTATTTGCAATTTCGTAACTGATATCTGTTCTATAGAAATGTTTGTTATAACCACGATAAATTTCATTCATGTGTGCAAAAGTACTTTTAGTTTGCATTAATATCTGTATTTCACTAACGGCGTACATAATAAAGAGTTTCTGTGATATTACAGAGCATTTTATACAGGAAAATCGCATGAAATAACTGAGGATGCGACTAGATTTTTTTCCAAGGGTATGAAATGGTCCAAAAGCTAATTAATGACTCAAGATTAAAAGAATGATGAATTAATTTTCCATCTCATTATTTAGTTTCCTCTTAAATTTTGTTCTAAAAACTTTTTTTTTTTTGATGTCCTTATGCAACATTTTTTAATGGAAAGAGAATTCCTGCCATCAGCGAGTTCTGATGGTATGAAGCAAGTAATCTCACGTTTGGTTGTTTTATCTTATACTCTGGCATGAGGGATGGCGGTATATTTAAGATGCGCTTTTATTTCAGCAAACTTTTCAAATCAACGATATTTTACAACGCGTCTCCAGAAGAGAGTCCACCATAGCTTATGGATAACTAAAATTTAAATAGATATTTTTTTCTCTATTACTAGCAACTTTTTAACGTATTTTGAATTACATTAATAAATATAGACGAGCTAAAAGTTTTTTCTTAACAAGTTGTAAAATGCGGCATAGTAAATGTGAGATTTTTTTCATTTCGTTTGCTAATGGCACGCAAGAGAAACTTGTCTGATAATTATTGTGTGGTTGTCAACTTTTATATGAAAACCACGTACATAGAAATCAACTGACAGCAAATTGGATAAAATTAGGAATTAAAATTTAAGATATTTTAAGCTTAAATTTAATGGGAAACTGTCATTATTGTTCCCTGACTTAAATATTCCAAAAAGTCACGAAGAACAAAAAAAAAACATTTTTATTACAAAAAAAAAAAGTTATCAAGATTGAAAACAATAAACAAAAAACATCATCGGAAAAATTATTTATTAAAATTTGAATTTCTTAAAAAGATAGAATATATTAAAACTTTAAAATATTTCGATATTTATCTACAATTCCTAGTTTTATACGCTAAAAATATTCTTGTAACAATTGTGTTTTCATATTCAATTAAATAGGACAGCATTTTGTAAGCAAACAAATTGTTTTTTCTGTTTTTTCCTTTTTGATGAAAACACTGTTTGTTGATTTGACAGACGATTTTTGTGTACAAGGACGGCAATTTTAAAGGGACATGAAAGACAATAAACTAGAAAAAAACATGAAGAAATTGACGTTTGGGGTACATTTATTACCACACATAATTTCACTTTCAATAATGATTTGTTTATCTTGTGCTTGTAACCTCTCGAACGCCTCTTTTTTTTTTTTTTCACTGGCAGAGCTTTTATCATTGACGTTATTTTTATTACTTATAATTATGTAGCAAATCTCACATTAAAAAATTAAAATGTAAGTATCGAAGCTCGAAATAATGATTTTACCCATAAGTATAATCCTTTTTTAAAGAGAGTAACTAAATTTGAACACAAATGGGACGACCAACAACAGGCTCCTGGCCCAGCTAGGCTGGTTCTAGTCAATGTACAGCCCCTAATGAAGATCAATAACCCTTTTAAAGCTATCAACTTTTTTACTCATTAGAGTCTCTTCTGGTAAGCTGTTCCAGGTGCCCACAACCCTGCTAAAGTAGTAATTTTTTCTAATCTCCAGGATAGCCTGAGATTTGAATAGATTAAAACAATGGCCCCTTGTCCTACTTTCTATACAAAAATTGAACCCATTAACATCAATTATTTTGGTGAATTTTAGCAACTGTATCATGTCCCCACTGACTCTCTTTTTGTCAAGACTAAACATATTAAGCATTCTAAGAATAAAATCATAATCTAAATTAGAAAGCCCACTTACTAACCCTGTAGCCCTCCTTTGAACCCTTTCCAATAAATTGATATCTTTCTTAAGATTAGGAGACCGAAACTAAACAGCATACTCCAAATGAGGTCTTACTAAACTTCTTTGTAAAGGCAAATGAACCTTTTTAGATTTGTTTGAAATGAATCTATTGATAAACTCAAGCATCCTGTTTTCTTTGTTGCACAGCTACGCTGCACTGTTGACTAAACTTGAAATCCTGATTTATTAAGTCGCTAATTAATAACATTTTCTGCCCGACTAATGACTGAACCCTGTAAATAATATACCCTGTAAATAATAATTAAAGTTGAAATAAAAAAGGCTTGGGAATATGAGGACTGTTAAAAAGTTATTCGACCTTTTTTTTCCCCCTGTTTGTATGCGCGTAAAAAGCAAATGGATAAAGCTAACTCTATTGCATGAATCAACTTTGAACCTTTTCGCACATTCGTGACTTTTTTCTTTCGTCTGTCAGTGTCGACCTGTCGACAGACGGAAGTTTTCAATTAAAAAAAAAAAATGACGGAACCACTGGAGTTGAGCTACTGGGATACTCTTCGCTCAGAAACTGGGCGAGAACCAAGTGAAAAACATTCGGAAGATGCAGACAGCTTTCGGGGGCAACTCTTGATTTGGACGTTTTTGGCGAAAAGCTATTTTTCTCGAAATTAAAAAACTCAGACGAGTGCACTACCAGCCGAACTGTGTTTGCAAGCTACTGACGTTGTTGACAAACAAGAAAAAAACTCCCGCATACACAAAAAGATTCAAAGTTTGTTAATGTAAAGGCGCTTGATTTATATACATCTGGTTTTCACACAAAAAAATTAAAAAAGATTCTTTTCTGACAGTGTTCGTATACTAAAACTAACGCAATTGAAGATAAAAACTGAATAGGATAATGTAATTTCAACGCCCAATTCATGCATTAATGTATTATGAAAGCATTATTTAGTTTTTAAAAAATCGCAAATGCTGCTGTAACTTATTCAAATTTTATGAAGAGTAAAAGAGAATAGCAAATATTCAGTTAAAAATTGCATACAAATAAAAAAACAGCTTAATTAAAATAAAAACTTTTGTCTTAACGATTCAGTTTTAGTCTCGGAACTGAAAATTCCTTCACTAGACAGAATATTCCAAATTACTTAACCAATATTAAGTAGAACATTTCAACTTCACTTCAACAATATATTTTAACAGGGACCTGAACTACATTAGTTAACAAAAAAATTAAAATTATTGAGAATCTTTATTCCAAATTATTTGAGCTTATTTGCAATTTTTAGCAATGTTCTTATTCTAAGAAAGATAACTGCTCTTATTTCGTTTCCTGATGTTCTTGATCTGATATACAGTGATCTGAAATACAGTGCCCGCAGATTATTAAAATCACATTTGTTCCGAGGATATTTGATTTCATTAAGCGGCTGATTTTATAAACCGGCATACATAAAATTACAAAAAGAAAAGGTTTTGAAGTTTAAACAAAATAAAAAATTAATTAATTACTACTATCGAAATTTAATATGAAGTTAATTAAAACACAATTCGAATTTAACTTATGCCTAAAAAGTACATTTTTTAAATTTCTCAGGGGTTTTAGAAAATTGACTTATTGTTGTTTGAGAAACAGAATTTGAAAGAGAAGATCATTCTTAAATCTTGACGCTTAGGCATGTTTTTCTAGCGAACGATTTTTACTTAAACTGCATGACATGAACAGTCAACCTCTGAAAAATTGAAGCGAAAGGAAATTCTAGTCGTATTCAGACAAGAAAAAGCGTGTTTTAAAAAGCCCCCCCCCCCCCCCCCCACTTTTAACAAATACTCTCCAAAAACTTGATTTTAGAAAACGGCGCTCTTCCAGATTTGAATTTATAAAGTGGCTGATTTTATAATCCAGTGATTTTATTGGTGATGGGCACTGTATAGCTAAAGAACTTGCCAAATAAATCAATAGCGCTGAAAGTGTTAAAAATAGTTAAAAAAAACTGCAGTTAATTGTAGAGTAATTACTGTCCGGTGAAACTGCATGTCAAGTGGGGACAAAAATGTTTACAAATGAAATGCATATTGAAAAAACGCTGCATGAATATTTTTTGTTTGTATTTTGTGTTTTTGTTCATCATGCTTCTCTTTATCATGTGACGATAAAAATTTCGACAATTATTTTTAATTCGGATTTCTTTTCCTCATAGTCCGCATCCAAAATTCAACGTCATTTGAACAAGTTTTATGTAAGTCTAAGCTGGGTAACTTTCATTATAAATATCTTTCTTATTCTGGCGTCGCATGAAAAAGGTTTCATAAATGCATAAATATGCTTTTATCAGAAAAAAGTTATACTTTACCAAAATATGCTTTATATGCAACATAATCCAACGCAAGTGAAATAAAGGCTTTTGCATTGACAATTCAGTTACTTCTAATTATTCGACAAATATTTTTTGAAAAGTAACTTAACAATAATTTGCATAACAATAGAGTTCAATTTTAATTATTGTTTACAGTTAGATTTTGTCAACCTTATTTCGGCTAAGAATTTATCTAGGGATTCACGTTTACCACATACACATTTTTAAGTAATAGGCGCAGAGTAAAGAATAGATACTCTTAAGCTAAAAAAAATGTTCTGAATACAATTAGCTAAAATATTATGTTAAGGTTTGTAGAATACTTTTTTTTATTTAAAAGTTTACGAAGAAGATAATTTTCATTGCAATTTTTAAAAAACAATCTTTGTTCATATTTTTGCCTGCAGTGCAATTCTTTTGTTATAAAGATGTTAGATGCAGTGAAACTGCGTTAAAAGTTAGGGTTACGTACAGTAGTTTGAGAATTGAAGTGAGCACAGAAATATTTTTCGGGCCAAACTACGATGACTGGTAGTAGTAAAACTTGATACTTTTTAACTTACTAAAACATGTGGATAAGAAAGAATTATGTTGTTTTTAAGTAACGTAATTTGCATCTAAGCTTACATTCAGAGAAAAAATGAGTTAGAGAAAAAACTAAAGAATACTATTAAAAGTAGAAAATATATTTTATGCACTTATTTTTTCGATTGAGGTTAGAAACAAACTATTTCATGGCCTGATGAAACGATTTATATTAAAATAGAGAGGAAAACATCAAATTAATGTGTTCAGGAAAGGGAATTTTCAGTTGTCCCCTTCCAGAGGGTTTTTAAACATCTTTTTTTGTGTGTGTGTGTGTGTGTGTGTGAGAGAGAGAGAGAGAGAAAGAAAAAAAAGAGAGAGCACAATTTCTAAAATGTTTCCCCTTCATTCACCAAACTTTAGAGTAATCAAATAAATATATTTTAATTTGATATCCTATGCAGCAATTTAAAGGTATAATATTGCAGAGAGAAAATCAATTAGGAAGCGATATTTTCGTTGCGGAAGGGACAACTTTTTTTTCTTTATTTCTACATGTAATGCTTTTCTTCAAGTATAAAATGGCAGTGTTGTGATTAACTAACACTACTGAGAGTAGATTCTTTTCTTTGACATTTTTGAACCCCAGTCAAACAAATTTTTTAAGACAATTAAAACGAACTTATTTCCATGTTTCAATGCGGGATTAATTGCAGAATTTTGAGACATTTAACAAATGTATCAGGGTTGGTTCGGGTAAGTGGGCCACTGGGGTAAGTGGGCCACCCCCCTTAAAACTGAAATGCGCATATGGTTTCTGTACTTTTTGTACTGATCATCTTATATATCATCACAATGATTAGTTTTGCATATATTTGGGTTTCATGAAATTTTTTTTTGGATCATATAATTTATGTCAAAAAAATTTTAAAAAAAAAAACTTTTTTTGCGAGTTCGAGCAACATTTTTCAAAGAAGTGTTTCAATGATAATTTTTATTATTTTTTCTATGTTCATCAAGTTTTTTCGTTGAGTTTAACCTAAAGTACTCATTGCAATAAGAATTTTTATGCAAAGTATTATAAATAAGTGTTTAAGGGGAGGGGTCCCACTTACCCCTTGATTTTTCTCAGTTAGGGTAATTGGGTCCCCTCACTATGGTGTAAGTGGGCCCCCTCATGATAATGATGATTTTGAAAATGAAAGCAGTTCTGATGAAGAAATTTCTAAGATGAAATGAAAGATAATGATGCAGACCTAGAAGGAATTGATTTTTTAGCTACAAAAACTGCAAAAGCGGTTAAGTATCCTAGCAGCAGCATCTCATCGGCCGATGATCGGCCATTCATTGAAACCCGATGAAATTCTCATCGGCCGATGATCCAATATGTCTCATCTGTCAAACAGAATCCGAGCAGCAAAATCCGATGAGTTTTGCTCGAAATACGATGAGATTTGGAGCAATTTAAGAGCAGAACAGTTCCCGATGAATTTCATCGGGAAAGTTGATAGGAACACTGTAAAAACTACGGGTGACGCAGGGGTGCCAATAAGAAAGTTTGGGTGAAAGCAAGGTGCCACGGGGTGCCACAGCGAATTTGAAAAGCTCTTACCGCACTAAAAAGCCTCCCATCGGCACCCTTTGGGGTGAATGAAGCTTGCGCATGCTCAGTGAGACATCTCGCCGTACCAAAAGGCACCTTTGACAGAATGCGCCTGCGCGAGGTCTCATCATCATCATCAACCATTTGAATGGCGGACATCTTGTTTACGTCGACACGACAGAATTTTCGGTACAGTGTTTTCACAGTCTTGGATTTCACCTTGAGTTTATTACAAAAATGGATTAATTCTTCATGTTAGTCTTCGAATTCTCACGTAAGTACATGCATTTGATAATAGTTCTAAGAATTTCCAACATATTTGTACAATCATTTCAAAGTGTACGAACGGAAATTTATCTCTGTGCAGCGAATCTCTTTTGCCGTGCAGATACAAACAAGCAGCAGAACGCGAAGGGAAGGAAAAAAAAAGAAACTCTGAATGACTCTTTCTTTCTTTCTTATTTGTTTTTATCATACGTATATGTATATGCTATTTTAATGCCATGCATTTCGTGCTGTCGCTAATATCTTTCGTTGGCGTTATTGATAACAAATGCTGAGTTCGTTATTGCCAGAGCTTACTTTTTTTGTTCCATCAGTTGAATTGATCCTTAAAATATATTTCGATTTTTAATCTGTCGAGAAACTTAACGTTTAACAAACACTGCTTTTCAAATACCCCATATCTTTTATTCCATAAAGATATTTAAATGTCGAACTATACATACCTATTAATATGTTCCCCTTGATTAAAATTTTATAAGTTAATGAAGCGATTCAATTTTTTATTGATAGAATGATATAACTGAATATTTTTGATTGTTTTTGAAAGGGATCCATAAAATACCTTCCCTCTTCATTTTCGGTACAGATAATGCTGCAGTAAATGTCAATAGCATTTTAAAACTACTGAGTTTAATTCAAGTCACGAATTCTTTTAAAATATGTTGGAAAGTCTGAACTGTGAGAAAATGCCTTAAATTACAAGTTTCGATCATTTTCAAATCGGAATTAAAGGTGAAAATGTACCAAGACTTTGTGAATAAAAGCAATAAATAAAAGTAAACACAATTGAAAAACAGAAACGCACACAGCACAGGGGGGATCTGCAATAGTGAACAGTGAGGGTGCCATTATGCTCTCCTATACGGTTCCATCTTTCACCCGCGCTGCTCGTTGAATTGAGGGTGCCAGTTTTTCACCCAAGCCAAGGGTGAAATCTCGGCACCCTACTGGGTGCCGCTCCTGTTACAAGCGTTTCACCCCGGAAAGGTGCCAATTGCAACCATTAGTTTTAACAGTGAAGGATACTGTTTTCCGATGGAATAGACCTCGGCTTATTTTCATCGGGAAAGTTGATCGGAAAGATATCGCTTTCCGATGAAAAGTAGCTCATCAAAAACCGTGCTCGGATACTGTTTGGAACGATGTCATCGTGCGTTACGGGATCAGTTTACGAGGAGTTCGATGATCGGCCAAGCAAACTCCGATGAGTTGATGCTACTTGGGTATGTATTTGGGAAACTTGCATAAAAGAAAAAATTAAAGTATTATGAAGTTCTAACTTTACAACATGATACAAATGAAAAAAATGCTGCTAAATTTGATAGAAAGAATATAAATAGCTACACTTTTTATTGGTTTGACATAAGTGATGTTAGAATTATAACTGAGGATGAAATGATAATGTCTCTCCCTCAACAAACTTCAAATAGACGCTACCATTAAGTGTTTCCATTTTTTTTTTTTTTTCAACCTATATATTTTTTCTTATTTGACCAAAATTGATCTTAATCGACTCTATTATGTTTGTTCAACACTAATTTATATGTAAAAGCAAAAAATATGCCTAACGGCTTTTAATGAATTTCACAGACACAAGTGTTTCGTATTCTGCTTTATAATTTTCTGTCATACGCATTTAAATGTAAGTAGATATCTCGTTCATGGATACATTTACAAAAAAGTATTTCCAACTAAAATGTTAGGGGAAGACCGCCTATATTGAACCACTGCTTAAATTGGACCTCGGGCTTAAAATCTAATACAGAGATCTGTGCTACACTTTAACAGTAGAAACATAAAATTTTAGGAATAAAATCAATGTGTATGAAGTTTCACCAGTCTTCGAACTGTTTAGCTTGAGTTACGGCTTGATTTGTGTTGAAAACGTGCGAAATCTTATTTTTCGGACTTGTTTCTAGAAAGATAACTCAAAAACTTGTGAATTGCGGTAAAATGCTGTGACAGTATTATAATTTGTGTTTAATAAGGATTACATCGATGTATTTACATGCGCGATTGTGATAATTTTTGACAGAGCAATGAGCTGAAGAATAAAAAATGGCGTGTTTTCCTTTATTGGACCGAAAAAAATTTCCTATATTGGACCGGTGGTCCAATTTAAGAATATGATTTTAAACAAGACTTTTAATTAATCGTAACATAAAATAAGTGACTCGTTTCATTTAATAGCGTAGTTAACATTATTTTAAGCATACTTTAACACCGATTCACGATATTCATTTAAACTTTTTTATCAAGCACATTTTTATCAAGCAGAAGCTGCAACTTCTTAAAATGTATGTTTTTTCTTTCTCTTCATCCATTAAGCTGCAGTTTCAAGTTGTTAAACATAGCAATTAACTTAAATAACATTTACGCTGGTTTACCGAGAGAAAAATATGAAATTCTTCTATATTTTGGAAACAATTTATATGCTACTAAAATGTTCAATGTAGATGAAGCCGGTCTTTTCACTGTCCAAAAGTCCCAAAATATATTGACGTATAGAGGTTAACATCAGGTTGCATCAGTAATGAGTGGTGAATGTGGTAGAAACACACTGGTTATTTGCTGCATGAGTGCAACAGAATTGCAAGCTCCCCATGCTTATTTTTAAAAGATTACGTTCTATGTATGAACTTATCGTAAAAGCTTCCCTTCCCTGGTGATCAATATGCTTGTTCAAAAAAAATGTTGGATCACAAACGATAATTCACACAATTGATACAACCTTTCATCAAAACTGTCAAGTCAAGCAATGTAAAAAGCATGTCCTTCTATTAATGGATAGGCACAGCACTTACATAAAGAACATTGATTCAATAAACTTGGCTAACGAGAACGATATAATAAGAATTTCTCTTTAAGCACATTATACACGTAGACGTGGTCTTTATTCAGTCTGTCTACATATTTTAATGGAGCATGTGATACACGATGCGAGAACATCTAATGAGATCCATTATATAATATCGTATAAGAGAACTGTTTGGTAACTCTTATGGGCAAACCGCAATTAAGGCCATGGCAAATGCTCTGAGTTGATTCTAAAGAACAGGAGTTTGGCCTGTTAATTGACATGTGTTTAATGACATTGACTTGGCTGCAGCAGAATTAGAGGCAAAGTAGTCCAGATAAAACTACTCAAAGTGAACAGGTTTCATGTTCGGTACACCATGTACAAGAGCTAGCTACGACTTAAATTAGTACAAGTTCTGAAAAATCGGCAGATAGTTCTCATCAAAACATGATTTCCAACTCTAACTATGATTTTGTGAAGCCGGCTCACATATCACCATTGCCTAAAAAAATAGAATGAACAAAAAGGAAGGCTGTCTCAGCAATCATTCTAACGCCGTATAAAAGAGGCATAGAGCAGAAAAAATTGCACAAGAAGGAGCAAGAAACTGCACAAAACAATTGTTATTGCAATACTTGTCATAGAGATTAAGTACAAAACTTGATTAAGTGTATGAAATGCCATCGGCGAGTTTATCAACACTGCTAAGTGAGGTCGAAGCAAAAGAAATGCTATTACAAATCCTGGAAAAAAGCTGTACAGTTCAAATATAAATTATTCTATGATTTCCTGGTACGGTCCAATTTAGGAAGCGCATGGTTCAATTTAGGCGCATATATTCCTAAATTGGACTTTTGGAACTTTTTATAAGATAATTTTTTAAAAAATAATTTTCATATTTATAGAAAATATAAGCTCCTAGAGCGGTTCCTGATTAAATTTAGCTTACGATGCCCTATTTTGCGTTTCTGTTTTGCTTCACATTGAGCGACACAGGCCTCCTGTTCTTAGGGGGTCCAATAAGGGCGGTCTTCCCCTACATACTTTATCAGGTAGGACATGCAAACCCCTTTTTTAGATATGCTCACTTTAAATATAAATAAATGAGGGGTGGCCCTCTTACCCTTCCTAGGGCTTAAGTGGGCCACCCACATTTTTTAAAGAATACGATAGTTAAAAACATTTAAAGCATTTTTTTAGGAAATAATGCTGAACTTGTGTTTATTAATAATGTCCAAGATAAAATAAGTCAACAAGTTTAAACTTTTTCTGCTTCAAAAAGCTGTTGTATAAGGCTTTAAGAACGAACTGTTCTAAAAAGGGGGCCCCACTTACCTTAACCAACCCTATGTTAAAATCCATTTCTCATGCACACCAAAGTCTCGTTAAAACTGAAAAGTTTTTTTTTTTTTTTTTGCTGATATCTATGGGGGGGGGGGGGAACAAGGCAGAAAACCAAATTTAGGAAAATTATGTTGGTCTTGAAAAGGATTTTTTTAACTAAAATAGTCAAACCATATGAAAAGAGGTTAAAAAATAACAATGAGAAACCATGTATTACTGCCAAACTGATGGGGGGGGGGGGGAAGCGGTGGTTTCAAGAAGTACGTAACCTTCAGAGCCGTCATTTCATTTTTTCTTAGAGGGTGGAGCAAACAAAGGGTATATACTCAATATAAATTATATCAAAAAACAGCAAAAAAATAAAAAAACATACAATCAACATGTAAATACTTTTTTTTTTTCAACCAAAAGGGTAGCAATTGATCCCTCGACGAGCCTGGTAGCGTTCCTGGTTGAGAAAGGTAAGGTGATGTCCACAAAAGATGTCATTATTTGAGCGGGAGAGGAGTTAGGAAAGTGATAGTTTGTGACTAGGGAAGGAATGGTTTAAAAGAAGTGTGACATCAAGCTTATGTGAATAAAAATATGTTTATGTATTATAGCGTGACATGTGACAGGGGGGTTGGTGAAAGGTGACACTTTGTGGTATTGGGGAGAGCGGTTCAACTTTGCTGAGCATAAACGGGAGATAATTTAAGGACAGCCTTTGATAAAAATTGCTGCAAATTTTCTCTGAAAATCAACATTTAGTTTAAGAAGATATGGTATTAACAAGCTCTGAGAAACAAAATTTGGTAGTGCATTAATAGCAATATAAAGAAGTATTGCATGAAAACCAACATGACTATTTTTTATTACTACAATTTTGTGTTTTATTGATGTTTCATAAAACAAAAACAAAAAAAGAAATGAAAAACACATTTGCTTAAAATAGGTACATTTTAATAGCTTTTAGGGTTTTATTACACAGGTAAACAAAGACTTTGGAGGCGCTAAACTAGCTGTGAATTTATGAATTTTCCTTTTGCAAAAAGCAGAAAAAAATTAAAGAAAAACCTTTGATGTTGACGACAAGAAAAAAAAATGCTACCATAAAGAGAGACTGAATGTAGACTGAAATTCAGCATAAGTTTAACATGAATAAAGCATAAGATTGATGTATGAAAAAAAAGAGGAAGAGTGCGCTATAAATTGTATGAATGGTATATTTTGTAGTGGCCAAGCTTGCTGTTTCTTATCTTAGAAAATCTCTCCGCTCTTAGGTGTATTTTGTAAATGAGGGTAGAGAAGTAGTACAAAGAATGGGAAGTGCTTGAAAAGTAATCTTTCTGCAATAAAACCATAATTAAGTCACTGCGTTGTCTTTCTCTTGGATTTGACGAATCCTTCTCTTTTCTATTCGCTAAGAAAATTACTCCTGTTCTCATGGCTATCTTCAGCCAGTCAAAACCCAACAACTATTCTTCCTGGTTTTTTTTTTCGCGTTACTACCATTTATGCTGCACTAGACTTTTGCCTTTCATAATTCAAACTGTATTTGCAATATTTTAAGCGCAAAATAATGTCTCATAAACTCAATCGCTATTCGTAATTATTCTTCCTCTTAGTTAAAAATGAAAGACAGTAAGAAAATTGGTAGGATAGTTTTTTTTTTTTTAATTAATCGTGTGAAGACAAATCAATCAGATGCTACAATTCTGAATTTTGCTCATCTATGGAGATAGGATTATATTTATGGAAAATAATGATAATTATATTTCCATAATTATATTCCCCCAATATAATTATGGAAATTTTAAGTGTTGAAGACTTTAAGTTCGAAAAGTAAGATTATTTTCATTTCTTTTGAGAAAAAAAAAAACATAATGAGAAATGTTAAACATTTTTTAATTAACTCGGTTGTTCATTTTTAACTTGCAAAATTTTAAATTCACATAAAGAACAACTTTAATGTGCTATGCATGTCTGTCTTTCTTTTTTTTCTGTAAAGGTCAAATTTGATTTATATTTCTTTTTTTCTTTTCTTTGGGGGGTGCTTTGAGGAGTAATCTTTGGGGCGGGTGCCGAAACAAAGCTTTGCCTCTGTTGAAAAATGATCTAGTTACGTCCCCCAAAATCCGCCTATGACCAAATGGAAAATTTTGAAACAACGAGCCTACTATTCCCTAGGAGCAACTAATTTTGGTTTGTGAAAATAAACTATCGATGAACAACGAGTTATTTAACCCATTAATGCCTGACATTTTTTTTTCCAAAGATATTTTGTATACTGGTTACAAACAGTGTCTAATGGACGGGAAAAATAATAGAAAAAATATTATGTAAAAAATTAATTTTTTATTAAGGAAAGAAAAATCGTCCCTGAAAAGTTACGATAGACCACAGAGGGTAGAAACTTTTTTTACTCAAATTTTTTTCTGCCTACGATATAATATTCAAAAAGACCTTTTATAAGAAGAAATAAAACCAGCAATTAACATAAACTGGGAAGCTGGGAATAACTTTGAAAACTTAGCTTTTTTCCTTGTGATTGTGAACGATGTCATTTTTGATAAAGATCATTTTGAAACTGCTACAGAACGCACTTTAGAATGGTTATGTGCTGCAATCTGTTAATAACGAACTGAAACAATACCAAGGTACTAATTGAATACCATTATTTGATTGAAATGTTCATTTTGGGGAAATTCAGACACCTTTTTGGACCGTCCCTAAAAAGGGACGCTAGGCATTAATGGGTTAAGTTTGTACTTACTATAAAAATGAAATATGGGAGCCAAATTTTCGTACTTTTGCTGAGTTCTTTAATGAATTTGAAAATGTTTTTTTTTTTTTGGGTGATCTCTTTAAATTAATTTAAACACAGAATTACATTTGTCACATGATTTCAATACTTCATAAATGTAGTCACTATACAAGACATAGCTGTTGAGGATATCCATGCTATAGACATTTCATTTTTATTCTGTTTTATTTTTTTTAAGAATTTTAAGTTCAAAAGTGGGTTTGTTGGTTCAATAAAGAATAATAACTGATCATTCAAACATATCAAAAGTTGAAAAAAATCTAGTAAACCCACCAAATCATTTGGAGCCCATTAAGATATTCTCTATTTTGAGTATCACCCCAAAGAGCGAGCAATTAATGTTCGCTTTCTCTATCTCCACTAGATGGCAGCATGAATAATGAATTTCGAAGTGCGGATGAAAATCATTCAGCAAAAGAGAGTATACGTCACTTATGTTCCCGGTATTTAACAGATCGCTTGAAAAGTTATCGAGTCTTTTCAAAACGCGTATTCTGCCACCATTTTGTGCACTGTTGTGCATTTTGAAAAATGATTCACAATTTCAAAATTTTACTTTTCACAACTTATTCAGTTTGGTATGAGGTAAACAAGGAAGGTAGCAAAATTTAGAAATGACAAAAAAAAACAACTGAAATGTAAAAAAGGAAAAAAGAAAGAAAATAAGAAGGAAGGAAAAAGAAAAGATTTTTAAAAAAGCACTACCGTTTCAATGTCATAAAGGAATCAGACTGAACATTTTTATATTGCAAATTTTGATTACCTCCTTTTATTCTCTTCCGATTTTCGGTTTCCGACAATCTTATTTTAAGTCTAAAGTTTATTCAGTGATCAAGGTTTATTCAATATTCTGGAGGAGAGGGCAAAAACCCGGATCCGTGTCCCAAGAAGTAACTTGACGGTAACAACGATTTGTTATTAACAAAACCTGTTACCATGAAAGATAAAGAATTCCACTGCGCGGCTCAAAGAATCCTTCAAACTGCGCGTGCCACAATTCTTGCTTATCCAGTGGCAGCTCCAAAGGAGGGGCCCGCTCCGAGATCCATGTAAGGTTTTCAAAACTGAGAGCGTTATTATTAAAATTCTGCTAAATGTAACACTTCTTTTTGCATGGGAGTTGGAATTTTTTTATGTTCAACCTGTCAAAAAAATTCTTCAGACGTTACTGGAATCCAAATTAATTTTCTTTCTAAACAAAGTTACAGCATTGTCTTATTATTAACGAGTTTGATTTTTTTGTGTCCGAGTAATGCCAAACAATTATTAAACCTTCGAATTGCATAGCTAAAGATGAAGTATACATTAAAAAAATTTAACCAAGTTTGTGCTGTCATTTATTAACAAAACTATTAAGACGTTAAGGATCCATAACATTTAAAATAAAATAAAATTTTTAAAAAAACCTGAGGAATGCAAAACAATGCATTTCAAAATGTAAAAAGTTTTTACTAGACATGAAAACGTTTGTTTTTCAAACTCACAAATAAGTACTAGCTTAGATATTAAAATATTTCACTATCCAAAACAGTCAAATGATTTATGAAAAGAAGTCCTTAGGGGTGGGTGGCCAAGGAAAGGAGAGAGGGCCATCCCGAAGATTTTGCTTCATCAAAGGCAGCCTAAATTTCATTTTCAGAACTTTATTTTCTAAGGTTTTTCGGGAGAGAAGGCCAAACTCAATCCCTTCTTCTAACACCGTCAAAAGTAACTTACAATTGCATTTTCTTCTTCTTCTTCTTTTTTTTTTCCAGAAACCATCCGCTTCAACATACATGAGGGCTACGTACTATGCGCTTGCCTCCTGACAAACACAGGACAGATTTACGGGACAGAGAGGATGAAATAACATCCATGGGCAAATAGGGATTCGAACCCACGACCACTTGCTTACGAGGAGACTACTCCACCTCTAGGCCCCCTCTTCAAAAATTTGATTTTAAAAAAAAAAAATTCTATAATGGGCGGATGGATTGGGGTTCAGAACACTATCTTTTCCCCTAAATGGCATTAAACGTGACTTACAACTGATATAGTAGAACTTTAATTTTGAAATATTCCCAAAAGACTCCAAACTCTTCTTTCTCCAAAACAATCGACTATCGTCAGAAATTGATTTTTTGGAAATTTAATTTTCAAAAAATTTTCGGTGGCAGTTCCGAAACCTATCAATTTTTCTAACGTCATAAAAGATGGCCTATTATTGAATTTTCATTTAAAATTTTAAATTTTCATTTTTTTTTTTTCGCAAAATTTCCAGGATACAGCCCCTGAACCAATATAACCCAAAATCATCGATCATCTGAAATTGCGTTTTGAGTACTTCAATTTCAAAAAATTGCTGAGAGACAGTTCCCAAACACCTTTACGTCATCGATAATCGTCTAAATCATCTTGAGCTTCGAAAATTACCGGGAAAATATTTCGAACCCCATTCCTTTCAATAATCATAGGACCCCTGCAGGGCCGCGCCAAGAATGATCGGCACCCTCGTGCAAAGTGTCTTCTGAGCGCCTTATGCAGTGGCTTTCGATAGCAGCAGTGATGTTTTATAGACAAATATAATTTAGAAAAAATAAGTTTCGCAAATAATTAAAAAAAAAAGAAAAAAGAAAAAAAAAGCTTAAACAACTTGTGTTTTATCAAACTGATTATATTGATTTCTCAAATTCAAAAATATGTTAGCTATAATATGTTAATTTTGTGCACAAGTAAATAACATGCAAATATGCTTGCCGTATATTTTTATGTACAATAATAGAAAGCAGTCGAATTACCACAAACAATTGTTAAAATACTAAAATACATTGCACTAGAGAAAATCCTACATAGTATTGATTCAACGGAAGGAAGAAACCTATTGAAAAGAGTAGAAGATTTTGCTTTGACTCTTTTGCTTATAACCAGACATGCTGAAATAGTATACACGACGACTCATTCGGCAGAAAAGTGCTGATGTATGCATTAACATCAAGTGTTTCCAGTGTAAAAGATTAAGCTTTTGAATAGCTTGTTTAGACACAACACGACAATATTTTTTCTTTTATGTGTAGCCAGCGAGACGGATTGCTTGTCTCATTGAGCATTACAATGTCATCGCCAGAGTTCGTTTTAATGAAAAGTTCAATTTTAATTTTTATTTGGATTTTTTATTTATTTTTTTTTCTGTTTGGAGCTCTTTTGGTCGGTAGAGCTCGGCGCCTTTTAGGGTCTGGCGCCCCCGTGCGCCACGCGCCTTTGCACATTGGCACGGCGCGGCCCTGGACCCCTGTTTCCAAGCAAAATCAAGAAAATCATTTAATGAAGCAGAGAATTTTTGATCTTTTAACTCTAAATAAATAAATAAATAAAAAATAAATGAATAAAAGAAAGAAAAGTTGGAAAAAAAAAACCGTACGAGAGGACAGAGGAATCGGATCCTTCGAGCTAGAGAGGAATCACAGTTTTTTATTTGTTTTCACCAGTAGGGCAATTCCACGGTAACTTTCGTTACATTTTGACAACGCCTAGGCATTTAGCACCTCAGTACAGACAAATATTGTAATACAAACCTTGTATAAAAGCATTCTATGAAAATGACAGTCAAAAGCAAAAATAAAATGCAAAAATATTCCATGCATTAAAATTTTACAAAATTTAGCAGTCAAAAATAAGGCAGTAACTTACGTTACACGAAAAGGGAATGACATAATATGAAAATTGCTTCTAAGGTAAATTTCTGCTCTATTACTGCTGTTTTCTTGTTCGAAGTATATTTTATCAGTTCCTTATAATGCTTAGGAATTAATTTTCATTAATTTAAAAATTTATTTCAAAAATTGAGAATTATGGGATTTTTTGACTGGGTAACTTACGTTACAGTAACTTACGTTACAGTAACTTACGTTACAAAATTTACTTACAAGCAAATCTTTATTACAAAAATTAATGAATGAATATTACAGCTTAGTTTGGATCAAAATATTGAAAATTAACAATTATGAATTGAATTTATAGACATTGAATACCAAATTCAATGACCAATCAAAACTATTACATAACATAAAACTTTTAAATGCAAACTGGTCACTGTTATTAACAAGTTCAGGTAGGCTCACTTTTTCGAATCACGTTTTTTTCTCATAAAAAATTTCATCTGTCGTTTCTGGCCATTTATAATAGGTTCCAACAGCAGCCATTACTTTTACTTTAAACTCGTTTTCTTTAATAATCGTCTCATTTCAAGGATACAATGTATTTTCGTACTTCATCACACACCATTCACCGGCTTTTATCTCTGTTTTTTTTTTTTTTTTCTTGTTCTTTGAAATACTTAACTTAACGAAAATCCACAGTTTGTCCATTTCTAGTTCTTAAATGTGAATTGTCAATGTGCGCATCTTCAGAAAATAATTTTGATAAATTTTGCTTTTCAAACATATTTCAATACCATCAAAAGTGACTTTTATTTATAAATCTGTAATATCCACATGACTTTTCACATACCCCTTTTACAGCGCATTGTTTCCGTAGAGTTCAATGGCATTTTAATACAGAATAAAATATATTTCACCTGTAAGAGATAAAATATTTTTATATTTGTTTTTTACAAAACATATTTGATAACTTTAACTCATAACAGAAGTCATTTTTGAATAATTCGTGGTACATTACCTCCTAAATATTCTGAATGCAGTGATATTGTTTAGAGATAATTAATGTCTTAAAAGCCAAAGAGAAACATGTAATTTATAATAGAGGTGTATTGTAATCTTATTAATAAATAGAGACATTTTGAGAAATATGATTAATTTGAATTAAGTAAATACAGTACATTTAACAGAATTCTTGAATAAATTACTCCTACTAAACCACAAAGGTTTATTTCACAATTTACTTTAGTTTATAAACTTAAGCATTTAAGTTCTACATAGGTAACTTACATTACTTGCATATGTTGGCAACTTACGTTACACGTTTTGATTGTAGCGCAAAATATTAAATAAACAATATTTAAAAAAAAACTTTAACTATTTGCTTAACACACACTTATAAGATAGAAGATGTAGCATTGTTAACATTGCATTGCCCTTTCTTTATGCACAACATGAACTTTAACATGTTTTTGGTAACTTACGTTACAAAGAACTTTGCATTTTTAAAGTTTACATAAATCACTTAATTTAAGTGAAAAAGTTCGTTTTAGCAATTCACAATGTTGAATTAAAGTGTATTAATCAATATTCTTCCTTTAAAACAGTTATCTAAATAAAAAAATTGAAACTTACCAAAGTTCAAAGATTGATCATTGGCTTCACCAAAAGTTTAATATTCCATTTCCAACTTCAAAGTGCTGCCAAACTAAAAATACTACATTCTTGACAAAAAATTAGTATAAATAATAAACTTTTAACATTTTTAAACCAAAAAATATGCAAAACAGACGCATTGCTGCAATTGATTTTTCCAACGCTTTTCCCCACTTGCATGGAATTGCCCAGTAGCATAATAAGAGGATAGGTGCTTTCCAGTGCCGAATTTATAGGGGAAATTCTGAGCCCGTGGATCGAGCACCAACTTCAGAGGGCAAGAAATTCAACTGTGGTTCCAAACACGGAATCAAAATGTTATCATGATCTATCTGACTAGACCAACAAAATCTTAACATTTTGCTAAGACTTTAAGTGAGGGAAAATTTCTGGGTGAGAGCACCCAATTTCCTCCCCCCTCCCAAATGCCACCAAAGATAACTAAAAGTTACAATTTACGACTTCAATTTCAAAACATTTCTGGAGGAAAACTGTCTGCTTCTAAATTCTGATAAATTTCCGAACATTTCTGAAGAACTCGCATCTTCTTTAATAACTTGGTCAATACTCAGGTAGCACAAACCATCGGGTTTACGTGGGGGAAAAGGTTGAAACTGCATCACAATGATTGAATTAACTTTCGGTTGGAAATGGGTTCTTTTTATAACACTTATCCGATCATTCGAATGATAGGATAAACGTTTAAAAGGAACCATTATTCAACCAAAAGCTTTTCAAACCTGTTTCCAACTTTCAAACCTGTTTCTCCTCTACGACTTGTTTCAAGCTCGTTGCTGATTTGTGAGTTGGGTGACGCATGCGTAATAGAAGACTGTAGAAGGCTCGGTGGGGGGTGAGGGATGTGCAGTAAAGCCATTTATTTTCGTTCTAATGACAGAATACCTCCGGCTCACACGTGCTTGTATTTGTATCGTCTTTGGACTTCGTACTTGTAGCTCTAAACGAGTGCTCAATCTTCGCTATGTATTTTAAATCTCCCAAAGTAAGTGAAGAATTTTATAAATGCTTTGAATTTCATGTTTTTCCTTTATTTAGCATGGGTACTTTGAGTGTTTTGTGATGGTTCGTTAATTGGTTATCTTGTTCTTTAGTATATTATATGCTGTATGTACGGTGCTGTAATTTTCACGATTTGGTCCCATTTATTTCCTTTTGACTATTTTAATGGCCTTCATTTTTACTCTCCATTGCTCGGAATTTAATGTCAGTGATTTGAATAATTTTGTCATTGTTCTGTCTTTGCTTTAGCAAAAAGCAAAGGGGTTTGTTATTCTTCTCTTAATGTTAAGAATAGGTTTCTAATTATATAAGTTCCACGTGTGCTGCATAGAAATAAAACAGTATCTTTTAATGATTTTTTTCTTGTTGAAAAATAACATTGAAACTCCTTTCGTATAAAAAATTAAGCTGAAAAAAAAAAATGCTCAGTTGTGCATTTTTCATAACATTCAAAATTAACCAACGGCATTTCGCATCAGCATCATTAGCTTGTTTTAAAGATATAGCTGAATCCTTGTGGTTTTTTTTAAGCGAATATTATTTAATTTTACAAAATTTTAGATTTTCTGTGTGTTTTTATATAGTATATTTGTATGTTAGCTGTTCTACTGCTCTATGTCCATTTATTTGTGTTTTTACACTAGCGATTAAAAGAAAAAGAAAAGGCTAATTGGGTTATTTTTAATGACAGGATTTTACATTCTGTCTTAAGAATAATCTTTCTGGTAACTAATATTTCCTGAAAAGGAAAAGAAACAGATGCGAGACATAATTATTCAAAAGGGGAGAAAAAAAGGTAAAAGTTTCTTTGTAAATTAATATTTAAATTTTTTGTGCTCATTTGTAATTGCATAACAAATATACATTGTATCATTAAAAACATACATTGTTCTAAATCTTTTCATATCATTGGAAAATACAGTAGGTTAAGCTTTGAAATTTATATTGAAATAATGCAAGAAAATGTTGGTTATCCGTTGTTATTCACATCGGAATAACGTTTGGAATTGGTTGGTTCACTGTTGTCTTTACATTGAAGCAACGTTGGAAAAGCGTTCAAATAACGTTGGAAACCAACCGTTGTAAAACTGTTTTCCGACGGTGCACATTAACGTATGTTCTGTAAGAGACCGACGTTGATGTAACGTAATGTGATAACGTTGGCCCAATGCTCGTGTGCTAGCTGAGTAGTCTAAAATGGTTTTTTAGGGATTTAAAACAATTTTTGTACACATCTCTCCCCTCTCGTCACCTATTTAACACAGAACGTTCTATAACCCTGCATCTAACGTCTTCAAAGATAATTTTAAAATATGTTTTAAGGAAAGAGAGCTTCCAAATTTCTCGCCTTTTCCCTAATATCACCGAAGATAACTTAAAATTGCATTTTAAAGCCTAAAAGCAGAAAAAAAAACAGAGAGAGCCCTCAGACCCTTCTCCGTTCTCTATAATTACTAAACTTTCCCTAAAAACACGTTTTTAATTTTGAAAAATTTCTAAGATTTCTCATTTAACTCCCTCATCTCCTTTCAATGAATTATAGACTAAATTTATATTTTTAAAATATCAATAGATCACACATTTTCTGGGAGAAGCTCTCGAATCTTGACTACTTCTTCTTTACTTCAATTGCGTAGTGAAAACTTCACGTTCGGAAAGTTTCAGAGAGAATCCTCTGATTTTCAGAGCTCCGTCCGAATACAATGTCATCAAAGATTGCTTAAAATAAACGTCAGTTTTGGAACAAGTTTCGAACTCCCTTTTTCTCGTTCATTATCAAAAACTAATATTTTGCTCAAAATTTGAAAAAAACCTTCGAGCCAGGGCCCCTCTCCCTTCTCTTCCTCCTAATATTATAAAAGATTGGTGATAAAAGTGCTCTTAAAACTTCAATTTCAAAAATGTTCCCTGGAGACTTTCACCGATATCCTTACACCAATCATCTGGCTTAACGAAATACATCTTTGAAACCGTTGCTTTCTGAACTTGTAACTATTAGTGTCTATCTTTCCTTCCTTTAAGCAAAATTAATACTATTAAAATCTGTCCGCGTCTGTTTGTCTGTCTGTCCGTCTGAAGCTTGAACTCCTCAAAAACCGCTGAGAGTAGAGAATCAACCCACCAATAGTACCATTCGACTCGAAATTTTCTAAGGAAGACAATAAGACCAATCGCGTAGTTCTACGACGTTAATTAGCTGAGATTTTAATTAAAACGTTAATTAAATGTTTTGCACTTTTTAAAATTCCAAGACATTTATTTCTTTCCGTTGCCATTTTAAATAAAAACTTTAATTAAATAATTGAACTATGAAAATTCCAAGACATTTATTTCTTACCGTTGCCATTTTGAAATAAAACGTTAATTAAATTAGGGTCAGGTGGGGGAAAGTGGGTCCATGGGGTAAAGTGGGGCTATTTCGAAAAACACCAATTTATTCTATTCTAATTAAGATAATTTGTTAATTCTTTTTTTGAGACGCGAATTGAGATTACAGCAAATAATTTTGTTTTAGTTTTAAAATCTGGCAGTAATTTAAATAATGAAAAAAATATTAGCTAATGTTCGTTCCATACGAAATGTAATTTAAGCTGCTAATTAACTTCTTTAAAACACCTTTATTAAGAAGCGTAATCGATAATGTTTTGTACAGAGTTGAAGCGGATTATTCATAGAACTTATCGCCAGATAAAAGTAAGAAAAAAATTTGAAAATTCGTTTTTTTATAAGTTTTTTTCTGAGGTGGGGTAAAGTGGGTCTATGATTAGGCTTAGCTAAGTGCTATATGGAGCTGATTCTTCTGGTCTCTAAAGTCAACGTCTATAAAGGTTTAAAGCTTTATTTTTTAACACTATTCTCTATATTTTTGAAATTTCATTGAATGACTAAACAAAAGTTTTCTCATTTTTTATAACAATGTTTTTTTTAATTAGTGCTTTCCCATCTGATCGATAATCAATACTCGATTTCTGTTGACATCATTTCTTTAATTAAATACCAGAATTAAAAATGTATAAATATTTACGTTTCTTCATTTAAATGTAGTTAACCCCTTGCTTGCCCCGGGCGTATATATACGTCGCGCTAAGCCGATGCGTTGCCTGCCCCGGACGTATATATACGGCTTTCGAAGTACGCTTCTCTGCAATGCTCTGCTATCATTAAAGTTAGACCTATGGGTTTGGAATGCAATAGAATGTCCTTGACATTGTTTACGACGGACTTGCCTATTTTAAAGAAGGGGTGATTTGGAGAGGGGAATATTTCTTGGAATGGGGGAAGCTCTTGCTTTTGTTCCATACGGTGCAGTTATTATTTGTGTTTCTTTTCGAGTAGTTCGTAACTTTTTATTCTTTCTCTTCCATTTTCGTTAGAATGCTTTATATGTAGTGTTATAAAAGCTTTTTATTTTTTGTCGAATATGTCTGACAGTGAGGACAATGAGCTGGATCCCGACATCAATGCACTGAATGTGATGTTGGCTTATGTGTACAGCCGTGTTTCAAAATATATCACACTACAGATAAGTTGTAACCTTTTTTTTTTTTTTCATTATACTCTTACTTCATACTTTAAATTTTGTGTTTTCGTTGTTTTTTCTTTTTTGTTTTGTGAAAGTAAACAATTAGAATGGAAAACGTGCCTCTTCTTTTCCACCGATACACCGCATAACTGCGCGCGCCTCACAGTGGAGTATTTGAGTGAAAATCCTGGCCAAAAGTCGAAAATGTAAAGTTTGGTCAATCTCACTCTTCTATTCGTTTTGGACAACTGATTAGACACTACGTCATAATCTACAACATAAAACCCCTTCCACTTTGATTAAGACCCATACGAATGCTTCAAACTCAGTCGATGTGGAATCTGCGCTGCTGTTTTCCTGGAAGCTTCGTTTGTTGCTTACATTCAATGCGCTGTATTCGGTGGCCTATTTCGAAATTATAGAATAACACTAATGAATATGGAAGACGAAGCTATGTACTTTAATATGATGTGCAATCCATGTAGAATTTGCTTCGGGAAATATTTTTTTAATAGTGGTTTACACAACTTAAAAAAAAATCGCTCTATTTTCAGTAATTTTTTTAAAAAGAAAGGTTTTTATATGGGTTCCGGGCATTTCCGGACGCAAGTTCGGGTATCAAAATTAAGCTTAAGGTTCCCTTTAAACGTATTTGAAAAAAAAAGTTGCCCCTTTTTGCCCCATTTTGCTTAAAATAGGTTTAAACTGAATGAAGTAAATTTACGTTTTTTCTTTTGTGTTTGTACATGTTCGTTTTTTTTTTTTTCAAAATCTTCTCGGAAGTTTATAGAAACTACAAACAAATCATTGTATGAGATAATTAAAGAGTATCCATCTAAAAAATTAGACGAAAAAGTTATATATTTGCAGAAACAGCTTGAAATAAGAACCAAATGTCCAGAAAGTGAACTTCATGGTTTGAGTAGTTGAAAAGGTGTTTTTTAGTAGTTGAAGAAAGGTGTATACTTTTAAATAACGTCGAACTTTGGAATGTACCTTGTACACAATAAGAAATAAAACGAAGAATAGATAAGCTATCCCGTTTTGGGGTACTTTTTCCTATTTTCCAGAAATTTTAAAAGTTCATACTTTGATACAACATGACAAGTTGTTGCTTCATCTTTTTCTGGAGGAAGGGAAGGGGGGGGGGGTACACATCAAATTACCACTATGGATGCCACCCGTGTTAGTTACAGTAGTCATAGTGTTTTTTTTTTCTTGTGCATGGTTAACTTAGTATTTTAACGATTATAACCGATCGATTAAGTACTAGAATTCAGAAAAGAAAAAAAAAAGGTTCAAATTTGTTTTGCACAGAACACTGGGCTATGTAAAAAGCATTTTTTCTTTCATTAACTAGTGTTAATTACAGTGCATTCTTTCAAATGACAAGAAGTACATCGCATTAAAGCGCTTTCTTATTCCATTTTTGCTCCTAACTAGATTTTGGCAAGTAGCCAGCTGTTTCGGTAGGAACGCTCCTGAACGAAAATCGGTGAAAATATTTCTTTCACCTCTTTATGAGAAAATTCATTAAAAATCAATGGAGCAAGATAACTTCACCGTTTTTGCTTTAAATGAAGGTGAAATGTTTATATTGTATTCTTGGAAAAGTTTCAGAGCAATAACACCCTTAGATTCTCGGATGCATGAATTTTAATTTACGTTGATTGATAAATTAAGAAACGTCGAAAAAGTGACCTCTCTTCGAAAATTCCCGGAAAATCGGGAAATTACGTTAGAACTTCAAACAATTTAAACTTTTAAAGACATTGATTTGCTCTAAATAGTGATGCATTGTTTTTCTTCTTACGTTGACTAGAAACCTTTTTACGGTCGTAAACTCGTAACAGTCTAAAACATGAATAAAACATTAAATAACTTTGTTTCTAAATTAAATTTTTTAAATCGAGCTTCGGATTACAACATCTGACCTTTCAGAGAGCTTGTGTACCAAGTTTCATAGTTGTAAGCTGGATAGCTTCGCTGTACAGCGCGCAAACGCACAGAAGGGTATTCCCTTCAGAAGAGCGAAAATTCCGAAATAGTTTTGGCCAGGATTTTCAGTCAAATACTCCTCTGTGCGCCTGCGCGAAAACCGGTGGCACTGGGGAGCGAATCTCGTAAGTTTTCCTCGGCAGGTAAGGGGTTAAGGTGCATTTATTCCACTGTATTCTAACTTAAAAAACAATATTTACATTTTTTGTGCTAATATACACGTATTTCTAAACTAGCCCCACTTTCCCCCACCATGGGGGAAAGTGGGTCTTTCAAAACACGATCTTTTAAATGTATCACCGAGAGGAAATAAACCTTCAAAATTGAATAAATCTGCTTCATATTTAATCTATATGAGTCCAATGTATATAAATTGCATCAAAATTTTCATTAAAATTAATTTAATAGTCAGATTTTAGGGCCTAATCGAAAAAAAGCTTGATTTTAGCCCCACTTTCCCCCACCTGACCCTATAAAATTCCAAGACATTTATTTCTTACCGTTGCCATTTTGAATTCGAGGAATTGCGATCGCTTCGAGGCGATCGCAATTGCAATCGCTACTGGAAGTCGAATTACTATAGAATCGCATCTCGTAGCGATTGTAACGTTTCACTTTTTTTTTCCAGAAGCCATCAGCTTCAACACACATGAGGACTGCGTACTATGCGCTTTGCCTCCTGACAGACACAGGACAGATTTATGGCACAGAGAGGATGAAATAGCATCCATGGGCAAGGCGGGATTCGAACCCGCGACCGAGGAGAGTACTCTACCTCTAGGCCCACGTGGCCCCCTAACGTTTCACTTGAATCCAAATTTGGGAATTTGCGATTGCAATGGTGAGTTGCGATCGTCCGTGTTTCACTTGAATTCCGGGCGAACACCGTTATTCACAAACACGAGTAATCCTTCAATGTTGCCACTGTTGAAGATTATTCCAGGATTCGCACGAAATCGTTATTCACAATCGCAAAAGGAAGATTATTCCAGCCTACAAGCAGCGAAATCCGCCAATATTGGCGGTTTAATTCCGCGATTATACTCTCTACCACGCGTTTTACATGTAGGAAAAGACAAACATGGCGGACATGATGTTTTTATTTCGAAATATCCCTCTGATTCCTTACTTTTTTTGCGACATAAACCTGTAATATGCATCTTAGGACGAAAAAGTAGCGTGATAACAACGGTAGAAAAGTTCAGAAACATTTTTAAGAACTGAATAGATTCTTGGTGGCCCAAGATGGACGCCGCTGAAATTTCTCACTTACAGTGAGTTTTTAATCGATTTAAGTATCTTAAAATTAATATTTTTGAATGAAATTTTTTTTGAAGATGCAGTTTACCAAGATATATAACATACATAAGTTGTGGAAAGCTTCGACGGTTAGAAAAAAATATAAAAAATAACAAAGATCTGTCTGCTTCCGAAAAACATTGGCGGCCATGACGTAGCCTACGAAGATCGCGCTCCGCTTTACACCAGCCTGTAATTTTCCCTCAAAAAGCGAGGGACAGGGGCAAGGAATTTCGCCGCCAGATGTCGCGTTAACCGGGGCAAACAAAGAGCTTTTATAATGAAACCCTACGGGATTTTGACTGTCGGACGTGGTAGATTTTTCAAAAATTATGGGCATTTTTTTTCAAAATTTCAATTCACTAGCATTGTAACAACTCAGGTTGATCTCCAAAAGCTACTGAAAAGAAATTTTTTTGCTTGGAAATTAAATTAACGCTAGATGAACACGACTCTGTCAGTAATTGCGCTTCAGATTAAAAAATGAACAAGTTACTTTTGAAAAAGCAAAAAAATATATCTTTTTTTTATTACAAAATTTTTTCTAGGATTTACAATCCTACGTGAAGTTATCAGCTGCCATTTAGCTGTTTCTGCGTTTTGCTAAATGCATTTTAAAACTTTAGGACGCAATAAAAATACTTCAAAAACTAATAATGCATCACAAAAAAATATTATTTTCCTATACATATACATGAGTGCAGCAGCAAACAAGTCTTTTGCACTTTCACCCCATGATTTTTTTTTTTTAAAGTAAGTTATTTTTAAAAAAATATATTAATTTAATACCTTTTTTAATATTTTTAACTTTATTTTTAAAAAGAATTATGAATTTAAATTTAAAAAATGGAAAAAACATTTTATTCAGAGAAATAAACTTGTTAAATAAAAAAAATAAACGAAAATTAAAAAATAATGAAAATGAAAAAATAAATAAATAAAGATTTAAAAAATCATTAATTTTTAACTCTGAAACATGGGGGGTGGGGCACTAAGGATGGATCCTTTACTTTTGAAAGTGAGAGAGCAGTCATCCTCTTTAGCCCCTGTACGAGCCGCCTATGCTTCGAATGTCCCCCCCCCCCACCAAAAAAAACCCCGAGACCCCACCAGAAAGTGAAAGAGAGAATCTTTAAAGCTTTTCCTCGTAACAGTTTAGGGGACGGCATTATTTCAACTTGGCCCATCCGCCATCCCTCAAGCACCTCCGTAAACGAGACTCCCTCAAAATGATATAAAAAATGAACAAACAATTAAAACTAATATTAGCTTGCCTAAAAAACAGCAATAACGCAATCGGCGCCAGGAACACTCCCCCCCCCCCCCCCCACGTTTGTACACCCCGTTAGTCCCACATTGAAATGAGTTCTTTCAAGGCCAAACATTTTTGTATCTGGATCTGGGCACACTATACAAGTAGGTGAATGAGGAGCAAAGTGAAATACAGGGGCAAAGTGAAATGGTGAAATATTTTCAGTCTGCAGCGCCACGTTTCAAGCAATATTTTAACTAAGTTTCTGAACATTTTGTTGATTCCTGTCAAGAACTAAATACTTCTGGAGATCAACGAAAAAACTATACAAGTGGTTTTTAGAATTTGATTCACTTATTGTAATATTCGGAGGTTTCGAAAAATATTTATTGTTATGGTAAAATTCTTGTACTTATAGTTTTAAGTGCTAATTAGGATCTACTATTATCCAGTCAGTACTTATTTAGTTCATGTTAAGCATTTTTTGAATTTAAATGCTCAATGCAATTCGTCAAATGCTCGCTGGGTAAGGTGGATGGGGCGAAGTGAAATAGCCCATTCAGTTTACTTATTCATTTTTTTTTTTTTTCACACTCATTGTTTTACACTAATCTTTTATTTGCTTGATAAATATTTCATTTACATAAGATGTGTGAAAGTAAACATTATAAAATAACAAAAAACATATCTCTGTGGAAAATGACAAAATTTTAATCTCATGAATAAATTAAGAAAAAAAGTGTGGCACTTAATATCTTAAACTAGCTTATATTTAAAAAGAGTGCAAGTTGCTCGGAATAAAAATCTTATGTGCTTCGCCCGTTGGCCCCGTTATCAATATTGTTGGTATTAGATAATGATAAAAATACCATCGAATGAATCGGAATGAATTTCATATCAGTTTCAGAGAAGCCTTATCATTCAAAATTCTCATTAAGATTATTATTAAAACAAGCTGCGTGGCCTGGCGTTGCACGGGCTACCTTAGAAATGAAAGCGATGTCAAGTGACACATCCGCTTTCGGCAGAGCAACAAACTCGCCGCCACGGCGGCTCGCTATGGCCAGCGCCCTCTACACACAGTGACAGTTGCCAAAACAATATTTTTAACAAACGCCATGTCTCGAGAAGAGCGAATTTGAAGATTTTTTAAAATTTCTTCCGAATTCTTTTATCAAACCTTACGTTAATTAAAACTAATGAGGCCTGAAAAATTATGATCGATCGGTACCTGGTTCGACGTTCAGCTCATTGGCATTCAGGAGAAAGAAACAGGACATAGATACATAGAAAGATACTCAGTTTTCAAAAAAGTAGAGTACTGTTCATAGCAACCATATACAACTATTCTCAGGAAATACTGGTTCGAATTAAAAATTCTTTTTGTGTTGAACAGCCCATTTAATCAGGAAGGCTTTAGGCTAACTAACATTGCACTATGTGTAAGGAGTTATTATTTTAGTTTAGAAATAATTCTGGTTGAAAAGCACGAGCGGATTAGTTTCCACTCTCCTCGAGAGATGGCATTCATTGGAAGTATTGTTTTGGCAACTGTGTGTAGAGGTTGCTGGCCGCAGCGAGTCGCCGTGGCGGTGAGCTTTAACGGACTCCGTAATAAATTAGTAATTATTGCAAAAGTTATAAAAACGCAAAAAACATTGCTGAAATTTTATTGAAAGTCACAAAAGTTGTTGACGCAATCACTTATGGGTGCGACCCTGGTTTTGTCAGTAAAATTTCTCTTTTTCCGATTGAAAGTAACTCTCTCAAGGTCATGCATATTGTTGTCAGAGCCATACTAAAAACACTAAGTCATGTTTTTCAGACAAAAATATATGTTTCTGTGAAAAAATTTCTGAAATTGTACAATTTTTCTACACAACACAACATCTTTCTGTATTGATAAAGGTGTTTCTTGTAGCTCCAAAACAGGTGTAAGGGATACATACTTTTTGGCAAATTTGCACTTTAAAAACATTTTTAAAATCGGTCTTACACAAAAATGAAAAATTTACTACAGTTAATTGATTTATCAATAACTTCAGTTAATAAGATAATAATCCGTCGTTTAGGGGGGTCAGAAATGAACGATTCCTCCCTCGATTCTAGGAAATAAGTGTTTTTTTTTTTTTTTTCAGTTGGTATGGTTTTTTGCGCTCGTAAATGATGGAGTATTTCTTATTAACGAATTTATTGTATCGATTAACTGTAGTAAATTTTTCATTTTTGTGTAAGACAGATTTTAAAAATGTTTTTAAAGTGCAAATTTGCCAAAAAGTATGTATCCCTTACACCTGTTTTGGAGCTACAAGAAACACCTTTATCAATACAGAAAGATGTTGTGTTGTGTAGAAAAATTGTACAATTTCAGAAATTTTTTCACAGAAACATATATTTTTGTCTGAAAAACATAACTTAGTGTTTTTAGTATGGCTCTGACAACAATATGCATGACCTTGAGAGAGTTACTTTCAATTCGGAAAAAGAGAAATTTTACTACCAAAAGGCCCAGGGGTCGCACCCAAAAGTGATGGCGTCAACAATTTTTGTGACTTTCAATAAAATTTCAGCAATGTTTTTTGCGTTTTTATAACTTTTGCAATAATTACTAATTTATTACGGAGTCCGTTAAAACTCACCGCCACGGCGACTCGCTGCGGCCAGCAACCTCTACACACAGTTGCCAAAACAATACTTCCAATGCATGCCATCTCTCGAGGAGAGTGGAAACTAATCCGCTCGTGCTTTTCAACCAGAATTATTTCTAAACTAAAATAATAACTCCTTACACATAGTGCAATGTTAGTTAGCCTAAAGCCTTCCTGATAAAATGGGCTATTCAACACAAAAAGAATTTTTAATTCGAACCAGTATTTCCTGAGAATAGTTGTATATGGTTGCTATGAACAGTACTCTACTTTTTTGAAAACTGAGTATCTTTCTATGTATCTATGTCCTGTTTCTTTCTCCTGAATGCCAATGAGCTGAACGTCGAACCAGGTACCGATCGATCATAATTTTTCAGGCCTCATTAGTTTTAATTAACATAAGGTTTGATAAAAGAATTCGGAAGAAATTTAAAAAAATCTTCAAATTCGCTCTTCTCGAGACATGGCGTTTGTTAAAAATATTGTTTTGGCAACTGTCACTGTGTGTAGAGGGCGCTGGCCATAGCGAGCCGCCGTGGCGGCGAGTTTGTTGCTCTGCCGAAAGCGGATGTGTCACTTGACATCGCTTTCATTTCTAAGGTAGCCCGTGCAACGCCAGGCCACGCAGCTTGTTTTAATAATAATCTTAATGAGAATTTTGAATGATAAGGCTTCTCTGAAACTGATATGAAATTCATTCCGATTCATTCGATGGTATTTTTATCATTATCTAATACCAACAATATTGATAACGGGGCCAACGGGCGAAGCACATAAGATTTTTATCCCGAGCAACTTGCACTCTTTTTAAATATAAGCTAGTTTAAGATATTAAGTGCCACACTTTTTTTTCTTAATTTATTCATGAGATTAAAATTTTGTCATTTTCCACAGCGATATGTTTCTTGTTATTTTATAATGTTTACTTTCACACATCTTATGTAAATGAAATATTTATCATGCAAATAATAGATTAGTGTAAAACAATGAGTGTGAAAAAAAAAAAAAAACATAAATGAATAAGTAAACTGAATGGGCTATTTCACTTCGCCCCATCCACCTTGCCCAGCGAGCATTTGACGAATTGCATTGAGCATTTAAATTCAAAAAATGCTTAACATGAACTAAATAAGTACTGACTGGATAATAGTAGATCCTAATTAGCACTTAAAACTATAAGTACAAGAATTTTACCATAACAATAAATATTTTTCGAAACCTCCGAATATTACAATAAGTGAATCAAATTCTAAAAACCACTTGTATAGTTTTTTTGTTGATCTCCAGAAGTATTTAGTTCTTGACAGGAATCAACAAAATGTTCAGGAACTTAGTTAAAATATTGCTTGAAACGTGGCGCTGCAGACTGAAAATATTTCACCATTTCACTTTGCCCCTGTATTTCACTTTGCTCCTCATTCACCTACTTGTATAGTGTGCCCCGATACAAACATGTTTGGCCTTGAAAGAACTCATATCAATGTGGGACTAACGGGGTGTACTAAGGGGGGGGGGGGAGTGTTCCTGGCGCCGATTGCGTTATTGTTGTTTTTTAGGCAAGCTAATATTAGTTTTAATTGTTTGTTCATTTTTTATATCATTTTGAGGGAGTCTCGTTTACGGAGGTGCTTGAGGGATGGCGGATGGGCCAAGTTGAAATAATGCCGTCCCCTAAACTGTTACGAGGAAAAGCTTTAAAGATTCTCTCTTTCACTTTCTGGTGGGGTCTCGGGCTTTTTTGGGGGCGGGGGGGGGGACATTCGAAGCATAGGCGGCTCGTACAGGGGATAAAGAGGATGACTGCTCTCTCACTTTCAAAAGTAAAGGATCCATCCTTAGTGCCCCCCCCCCCCCAAATTTCAGAGTTAAAAATTATGATTTTTTAAATCTTTATTTATTTATTTATTTATTTTTTCATTTTCATTATTCTTTAATTTTCGTTTATTTTTTTATTTAACAAGTTTATTTCTCTGAATAAAATGTTTTTTCAATTTTTTAAATTTAAATTCATAATTCTTTTTAAAAAATAAAGTTAAAAATATTAAAAACGGTTTTTAATTAATATAACTTTTTAAAAATAACTTACTTTAAAAAAAATCATGGGGTGAAAGTGCAAAAGACTTGTTTGCTGCTGCACTCATGTATATGTATAGGAAAATAATATTTTTTTGTGATGCATTATTAGTTTTTGAAGTATTTTTATTGCGTCCTAAAATTTTAAAATGCATTTAGCAAAACGCAGAAACAGCTAAATGGCAGCTGATAACTTCACGTAGGATTGAAAATCCTAGAAAAAATGTTTTAATAAAAAAAAGATACATTTTTTTGCTTTTTCAAAAGTAACTTGTTCATTTTTTAATCTGAAGCGCAATTACTGACAGAGTCGTGTTCATCTAGCGTTAATTTAATTTCCAAGCAAAAAAATTTCTTTTCGGTAGCTTTTGGAGATCAACCTGAGTTGTTACAATGCTAGTGAATTGAAATTTTGAAAAAAAATGCCCATAATTTTTGAAAAATCTACCAAGTCCGACAGTCAAAATCCCGTAGGGTTTCATTATAAAAGCGCTTTGTTTGCCCCGGTTAACGCGACATCTGGCGGCGAAATTCCTTGCCCCTGTCCCTCGCTTTTTGAGGGAAAATTACAGGCTGGTTTAAAGCGGAGCGCGATCTTCGTAGGCTACGGTTGTACGCAAGGGTTGTACGTTAACCCTCTTTGTTAAGTTTTCGTTTTGATCATTTTTCGTATACATTTGTTTTAACTACGTAGGTAATGGCATCTGTTAATAATTTTGAGAAGCGTCTTCGCGAAACGTCAGAATATCTTAGAATCGGCAATGCCATCAAAAGACTTTTGCAATGCGCTCTTGACATAGGATCATATAATGCGGTAACTCTATCATACCTTTACAAGTTGCTTCAGAACTATTTGAATCTCGTCTTTAGCTTAGTTAAAGAAGAACTGCCAGGATGTGAAGCTCTTATACATGTTTGTGCTGCAATAATGGAAGTAGTAGCTCATCCCTTAGTGAATCGCTGTTTCACTTCTACTCCAAAAGAAAATTTTGAGAAATGGGAAGCCGAAATTCGAAAAATCAAGCATAAGTTCTGTCATGAGAAATCTGACGCCACAATAGAACGCTTGAATTCCCAAATTATTCAATTAGTTGATGATATTCAGTTTGAAGAAGGTGTCAAGAACAATGTGGTGCTTAGTATGGAGAAGATGTCTAAGGAGATATTCAAGGGTTATGTTCCAGAAGAATGGCGCAAAATTTTGATATTAGGTGACAAAATTTTTCCTAAGGTATTTCAAGTCAACGGCTGTAAAACGTCGGTGTTAGTTCGTGATTGCGCTTTACGTTTGGTAGAGTTGCTGGCTTTCAAGGCCGCTGAGGCAAGAAGTGCTACCGCTGAGAGCATTGAAACCAATCCTAAGCAAGTAAATGTCGAACCAGTTGTTCGCCAACCTGTACCAAAGAAAGAACGTTTAGAGCACGCTGTTGCTTTTTTGAAGAAAGAGCTTGAAAATATAAAGAAAGCCAGAGATGAACTATACACCATGTATGAAGAACTTGGTCTACTTATTAACCTGGCTTGCATGAATCAGAGATCTATCTTAATGATCTTAAAAAAATTTTAATTTTTTAAAATGATTTTTTAGGCACCTTACTTCGTGCAATCGACGTGTAAACTATTTTCATTTTTAACCATATTCTGGACATTTTCATCTCCTTCTTTTTACTAAGAAGCTTTTACATGTTTTACCGTGGAAGTTCATTTGTTTTTATGTAAGTATATTTTATATCTTATGATTTTTTCACTTTGACTCCCAGGGCTTAGTTAGCATGAAAGCTCTCTGGTGCTCAGTCCTTACACTTCTTTTCAATTTAATTTGAATTTTCTCATAATTGGCAGAATTCAAGCTGTTTAGAGGAGACTATGGGTAATTCAATTTTCCCAAAATGGCAATAAATGAAGCTTTTTTCAAAAATACTTTAATTGACAGCACTAAAGCAGGATTTGGTTTTTATCAGGAAAGGGATTTTCACCAGTAAAAGCACAAGAAATACTATTAGCCCCTCTTCAGGGCAGGCTTATTTGCTGGCAGCAGGGATGCCCCAAAGTTAAATTCTTGAGAGCTTGAAAATTCATAATTTGTCGAGTGAAACATTAAAGGGAAAAAAAGGGTAGGTTGCTATTAAATAGACGTATTTTTTTTTCAAAAAAAACGCTACTTCATTGTGATGTCCCTCCCCCTTTCCCCCTAATAGCAGTGACGAACCCATTGAAGAATTGTTAATCCCCCCTTTCAAAGTTTTGGACACTACGGTTAAAACCCTGATTCAAACCGTCCTGTCCAAAACTAAATATTAATGAAATTGTTGTTTATGAGCAAGTATTATCATGAAAAATAAAATCTAATTAGGAAATATTTTACGTATTAAAAACATTAAGCTACCTCAATATGTAATTTATTGATTGTGAACATTCACATGTATATTTAAAAAAGTATTTAACTCAAAAAAATGATTCTAATTTCATGTCTTGGACTCAACAAGACCTCTGAGTGAATGGGACGCGGTAGTTAAGGTATTGTCTGTTTGCGTATTGTGCGCCTGGCAGCCACGAACTCTTCCATTTGAAAAAGGGGAGATAGTGTTAGTCAAATGCTTAAGTTAATCTCACTCCTTACCTTAATTTTATCTTGTTTAAAGAAATAAACTTGTATCAAACATTGCTTATATGTAACTCCTACTATCAACTGACTTGAGTGCATCGTTCTGATCTGGGATTCCCGTGCACGTGCAGTAAGCGGGGCTAGTTCATGACGCACCAGAGGTGTTGTCTCGTCATGTGCCAGCAGAACCAATCAGTGATGACACGTGTGTAGGGCGTTGCTGTGTGTCACGTGCTTTACTTAGTTTTAATATGCAAATGTAGCAGGGTATGAAATTGAAGATTCGACTTTCGATCTTCACTTGCTTTTTCGATCGGCCACTTTGCGTGTGTCGCATTTTTTGAGTTTGTTTCCCCGCTGGGAAGGGGTAAACTCTTACTTTTTCAGAGCAGTGCTCATTTTTATAATGTTTCAAAATTAATTTAAAAGTTTACTGGTGATATTTTCCCGGATGTTAATATAATTAAATGTTTTTTCTAGTCAAATTGATCGTTGGTCATCGCTTCAAAACTTCGTTGGATGTTTATGGGAAAAATAACGATAAGTTTTGTTTTTAAATGAACTTAGTCATCTTTTCGTATCATTAACTCTGCTGTTAATTATCAGAAATGGGTTTATCCCATTATCAGATAGGTTAAGGATGCGCACTTCCCGATGCTTTCCGTTTTTATTCTCTTGCTACTTCCTCGTTTCATTTCCCCCCCTATTTTGAGAGAGTCAGCACAGACTTGGCGCCTGCGCAGATTCGATGGAGGTCTTGAGAAAAAACGTTAGACAGTAGTTTGAAATGACTCACAGTAAAGAAATCAATTACTAGCTCTCCATGTTACTAAAGAGAAATAAGGTGAATCGCTAAAACATTGAAAGGATGGCATCAAGGTTAGATTGATGGTTACTTAATTGCATATAGACTCTTTATGGTCCCACAAATGATAAATGAGTATTCAAAATGGCTATAAAAGAAAAAAACAATTTAGGACTAGGAGGTGCTGCTTTCTCTCAATGTCATCATCTCTTCTGAGTGCCCTGTTCAAATGCATTGAAATAATCTATTTTCTGATCTTTATTACGAAATGTATTGTTATATATTTTCACTCAAAATTGATTTTTTCCCCCTCTTTGCAGTTTTATCTAAATCTTCATATTTTTGAATTTTTCCAAAAAGGACTCATCCTGCTCTTCTTCATTACTAGGATACATAGGTGGTAAGTATGTCTTGAGTTTCAAAAAGCAAACTTGGAATTAGGATAAACATTTTTATATTTTAAATAATAATTTTGTGTACTCGAAAGAAAAGTTGTTATTTGGCTTCAAACTGCTTGGTGATTTTTTTAATGCCTATATATAGATCAAAGATTGTTGTTATCTTATTATATTTCTATTTATTTATTTTTGTTTTATCTTCCTTTTTTCTTACCTATGTTGAAGATATTTTTAGCATGTAATGCCAAAGAGTAGCATAGTTAGAGTGGAATAGGGAATCATAATTTCTGCTGTATGGATAAATGCATGTATAGTATGGTGGGGCGAAAAATAAAAAAAAAAATTCAGATCAACTTCTAATAGTTGCCAAAAGTTGCCTTTAGTGATAGTTAGATTTTGTGCAAATTTTGAGAAAAATCGGTTAATATCTTACCATCGCTTTTATAGGGATTTTATTGTTAAAATATAGAAAACAATGCCGCTAGCTAATCTCATTGCATTTTTTTTTACTCATATTAGTCCAGTCAATAGATACATTTTACCTTGCAAAAAATGGAGTAGAAGATTTTTTTTTTTTAAATTGTTCGCATTAGTGCCGACATGAAAAAACCAAGTTATCCAATTCGAAAGCCCCCGGGAGAACTTTTGGGGGGCGAAAATAGGGGACTTTTTTTGGTTTTTTCAAAATATCTCGGAAATGGTTAAAGTTAGCGAAAATTCTTAAATACAAAAGTGAAAGAACATAACATTTCCTACAACTTTCATAATTACAACTTTTCTGTAGCACCAATAGGAAGCACGCTGCAGCGCACGGAACACAGACAATTTTCCTCTACCCCGAAAAAAAAAAGCATTTACTCCTAAAAAAAAGTCACATTAGTTATCAAAATTTGACTAGAACCTTTATTTTGAGAAAGTTTATCCGTTTATCAACATTATTAGCTTCTTCCTTTGCTATTTTTCTTTCCATCTGCCCCCCCCCCTTACCCGGGACTCCACAGACTAGCAAGTCTGGTTTGACAGAAGTAGTTCTCATCCGACACCGCGAAAATTCTTAAATACAAAGTTTAAAGAACATGAAATTTCCTACAACTTTCATCAGTACAACATTTTTTGTAGCATGAAAAGCAAGAACGTTACAACTTCTTGTAAATTGACCCTTTTTCCGAACTGGTAAACAGAGTGCGCGAAGACGCATGGGAAATCGGGGGGAGGGGGGGAGGATCCCCAATGCTGTGTGACCTTGCAAATGATGAGTGTTTCGCAGCTGAGGGAGCTATACCAAACACCCTCCTTTGACTTGAACATAAACAAAACACCCCCGACCTATCCCTTTTTTTCTTATCTGCACATGCGTTGTATCGACTCAATACGACCCCATATGATCATTTCAGTTCGAGCGAGCGTACGCAATATAAATTGGTGTGTTCAGCATTTATTTGTAGAGATGGCTGCGCCTAATCAAGGAGCTTGTTTTATTTGCGAAAAGAGTTTGAATGAAGGTAAACAAAGCATTGTGAAGGAAAAGGGTATTGAAAATCTACAAAGATGCAGTGAAAAACGTCAGAATGAAGCCCATCAACGTCTTTTGAAGGATTTGAAAGAAGTGATAGTTCATACCGCCTGTCACAAAAACTATATCAATGATAAAATGATTGAAGCATATTTGCGGCGTTGTGCAGCCTGTGGTGATGATGGTCAAAGCAGTGTGGCTCCATCCCTTCGATCGAGAACTGAAGGTTTCTGTTTTAAAGAGCAATGCTTCTTGTGTGGAGAGGGGATACAGGAAGACTTCTTTAAAAAGCAAGAACGGCTTCCTGTGCATGAAAGAAACATAATTCATCAAGTCATGAAACTTGGTTTACGTGAAACAATAGCAAAGGCTGCAGAAAATCGTGCAGATGAGTGGGGGGAGCAGATTCTAGACCGCATTGCAAATATAGAAGATTTAGTTGCTGTAGATGCCTGGTACCACAAGTTTTGCTATAAGAAACTTTACTACAGACCCAAAAGCGGGATGAAGCGAGGACGACAACTAGCAAGTAACGTTGATGAGGCTATGGAAGTGATTTACTCCTACCTTGAAAACAGCGCAGAGGAGTGCCAATTCCTTATAGAGGATTTGATTGGTAAACTAGAGGGTGAATTTCGTCCTGATATCCGAACCGTAAAATCACGTCTCCACAAAAAATATGGTGAAGACATTTTAATAGCCGAAACTGCAAGCAAGAAACCAGTTGTTTGTTTTCGAAATGTTGGTTACCAAATTCTTACTGATAACTGGTATAGTAACAAGGACTCTGACCCT
This sequence comes from Uloborus plumipes, assembly GCA_038373865.1. Classification (NCBI taxonomy): domain Eukaryota; kingdom Metazoa; phylum Arthropoda; class Arachnida; order Araneae; family Uloboridae; genus Uloborus; species Uloborus plumipes. The sequence continues at coordinate 56,157 of JAXGGA010000527.1, read as the reverse complement.
CAAAAGGAAAAATTGCGAATTGTTAAAGCAGCGGCAGAGATTATTTTGTCAGACATAAGATCAAACGTTTATAATACCAAAGACTATCCCTCATCTGACAACTTCTTAAGTGACGTTGATTCAGTCATTCCTGAGACTTTAAAACTGCTGATGGAGTCCATTATACTGAAGCATAAACGGGGATCTCTGGCAAAATGGAAAAAAACATGTGTAGCTTTGTGCCATTCAGTCATTAAAGCAGCAAGGCCAAGATCTTTTATGTCCTCTCTTCTTACTGGAATCAGTGGATATTTGTATAGAAAATTTGGTTCCAAGCATCTCATCGAGATTCTTTCATACCTTGGCTTTTCATCTTCCTACTACGAAGCGTCTCTCCTTGAAACATCTGCTGTTCTACAACCTCAGAAAACGCAAGTGCAGGAAGAAGCATTTTGTCAATTCGTTTTTGACAATGCCGATTATAACATCATGACAATTGATGGTACTGGAACATTCCACGCCATGGGAGGAATTATGTGTGTTACTCCACACAATGCCGTTTGTTCCCAGGAGAGCATAGAACGGCTCACAGAAGTATCAACTGCTGAAACTGTGAAAAAAGCAGGTCATGTTCAACTTCAAACTTTTGGAGGAAGTGGTGGGTTACAAGATGTGAAGATTGAAAATTTGCAGGAACTTAATCCAATTTCACATGAAATAGTACCATTGACCACTGATATAATCTGGCTTTATGGCAAATGGGTTCAAGATCCAAGTATTCCGGGATGGAATGGCTTCATGGAACATATAACAGCTTCTAAGGATTACGATCGTTCAAGGATAATATGCCTTCCATTCATCAACAATCCTCCCACTCAAATCGACACAATATACACATCACTTTTAATGGCATCAGAAAAATGCAAGCAACTCAACCAAAAAACATGTTTCGTGACGTTCGATCAGCCCCTATATTTTAAAGCAAGAGACATTGTTGCCAGCTGTGATTCTGAACTAAGCAATATCATTGTGAGACTTGGTGGATTTCACCTTCTGATGTCATTCATGGGAGCCATTGGTACAATAATGGCTGGCAGTGGTTTACAGCAGCTGTTATCTACAATCTACGCTGAGAATAGTGTAGAGAAGATTCTGAATGGACACGCATATTCGAGGGCTGTGAGAGCACACTTATTAATGCATTCTGTTTTGGCTTCTTTGGTGTGGGATACAATTGAGTTTGATGATTGTGAGCATTCTGAACTCAAGAATATGCTTAATGCATGCGATCAAGATACTATACTCGCAGCCTATGCTAATATTACGTCGCTGAAAAATATTGTAGAAAAATTCAGACAAGCTCTGTGTACCATAGAAAGTAAGGGAGCCACTGCAAAATTATGGCTTCAATACTTTCGTATGATAACGCTTCTGAAACAGTTCATCGAGGCTGAGCGCACAAGCAATTGGAAGATGCATCTAGACACTGTTCAAAAATCTCTTCCGTTTTTTCATGCAGCTGGTCACTTCTTGTATGCTAAAAGTGCGCACTTGTACCTCCAGGATATGTTGAAACTGGAACAAATAATGGATCAAATTGAATTTCAGGATTTTACCACCAAAGGTAAATTCACCATAAGACGTTCTAGAAAGTACTGGTGTGGAATTTGGTCTGATCAAACCATTGAGCAGACACTAATGAAAAATATGAAATCCTGTGGAGGGATTTCACGTGGGAGAGGATTTTCTGACAACGTTTTGGCAAAATGGACTTTAGCAATGATAGTCATGCAGAACATTTGTAATGAAATTGAAAGTTTTTGTGATATAAATTATGACACATCAGAGCAACATGTGGATATGCGAAGTTCTCGTATCGATAGAGACATACGAGATTCGATGAAACTACGAGATTGGCTCTCACAACACCCTCCCTTTTCAGACACTGACAGTATAATGTCTTTAAGCAGCGGTATAATTGGAGGGGCAGATGTTAACTGCTATTTAGCACAAGAAGTTGGCATGGAAATGGTGGATAAAATGGTCACTTATGGTAATTTTAAGAACGTGACTTTCAAGAGGAAGAGTAAGGTCACAACCTTAGCATCAATTGTAAATAGTTTTAAAATAGAGACTCTCAAAGTAACTGCTATTGACCCTCTTACACTTTTCCAAAGATTGTGCCTATCAAAACAATCCGATGAAGATTTTAAAATATTTTTGTCATATGAACTTGCACCTTATCAAATGTCACTTTTTTCCGAAGAAGGTATGTGAAAAGGTACAAAGTCTTCTTTATACAAGGCTTTTACACCTCTTCAAACCAATGAAATGACAGAGAAGGAAACGATAGTTGTATTAGATGGAGGATATCTCTTACATAAGGTTATTTGGCCTCACAATGCATCCTTCACAACTATCTCTCAAAACTACTCAGCATTTTTGGGAAGACATTATGGACCGCAGCTTGTGGTTGTATTTGATGGATATCCTTCACACAGTAGCACTAAAAGTTTTGAACGATTGAGGCGAATGAGGATGCACTCTTCCCCTGAGGTAATGGTTGAACCCAACATGATACCCCAAATTCCTCAAGAAAGATTTTTAGCAAATGCTGAAAACAAGAACCGTCTCATACAGCTCCTTATGAAAAACTTTGAAGGATGTGGCATTAAAGTCAAGCAGGCTCAAGAAGATGCCGACTTGCTAATTGTGAAGACTGCTCTTTCAAAAGCAAAAGAAGTTAAAAAAGTTGTCATCGTGGGCGAGGATATAGATCTTTTAGTACTAATGACAGCTTTAGGACAGTCTTCCAGAAACTTGTTCTTTCTAAAACCTGGAAGAGGGAATGTTTCTAATTTATTTTTTTCAACTAAATCATTTAAATTTGACCCCTTCAATATCCTGTTCATCCATGCGTTCAGTGGATGTGATACGACATCGGCAATCTTTGGGCAAGGCAAGATTAAATTGTGCAACATGATCAAAAAATTTCCAGAAACTAAAGAAGCTATTGAGGTATTCATGGACCCGGTCAGTCATCAGGAAGATATAACTGCAGCTGGAGAAAAAATTCTTAACATATTGTACACAGGAGAAGTAAATTATTCTAACCAACCCTTGGATGCTTTGCGCTGTAACCTATTTGTTAAATTAGTATACAGTATACAGCACAAAAATAAATCTTGCACGACTACCTCCAACGTGCGATGCTGGACGCTACCACTCTTATTGGTGCTATCACCAAATTCAAAGCTGGTTAGGCAACGATATTGATCCGGAGAAGTGGGGTTGGGAAATCAGAAAGCAAGTTTTAATGCCTGTTGATACAAGAAGAGATTCAGCTCCTCAGACGCTTTTGAAGACTGTATCTTGTGCGTGCAAAGTAAAATGTAGTGGAGCTTGTTCTTGTCGCAAGGCAGGTTTGAAATGGTCTAGCATGTGCAAAAACTGTAGTGGCAAGAATTGTGAAAATGCTTCAGAAATTTCATCTTTGGATGAGACTGCGGAAGAAGATTTGTTACACGAGATTTTAGAACTACCGCAACAAACTGAAGAACAACTCGAGAACGACAGTGTCCTTTTAGTTAACAGTTTAACCCTACAGTTTTTGAATTGGGAGAACCTGGGCCTTCAAACGACTTAGAAGATAATAAAAATATTTTGATGTCCTTTACATTAAGGTGGAACGAATCTTTTTGCGCACATGTAAAATTTTACACATAAGTTTTCATTTTATGAAGGTATTTTTTTGTATATATATTATTATTACTGTATCATTATTTGTGCATGTTTATCTTAATTGCATGCTAATTAGTACCCTACAATTTATTAAGTCACATGTATATCAAAGATCGTATTTTTCTCAGTAACAATTGGCATAGAATGTATGATTTATGTGCTTCAAATGAATGTGTATAAAATATTCCAGTAGCACAATTTTGAAGATGACTACTTCTGCCAGATCATAATTCTTAATTAGAGTGGGCGGGGGGGGGGGGGAGTATCATTACTAATGTTTCGTCATTTATGCATGATTGTGTTAAGTATTTAACCTAATGTTCATTCATTCACACTTGCATTTAAGTGTCGTATTTTTGCTAGTAATAATCAGTATATAGAATGCATAATGTATGTTTCACATGAATGAATTCCAGTGCAATACTCCATCCATTTATACATTATTGTGTTGTTTCTTATTGTTCATTCATATATATATTTAAATATTGTATTTATATTAGTAATAATCAGAGCAGTATGTACGAATTAATATATTTTAAATAAATGTTTATATATCCCAGTTACACAATGTTTTCGTCTGTTATTGGTGTCGGATGTTAACAACTCTGTCAAACCAGACTTGCTAATATGTAGTGCCCGGAACGGCGGGGGGGGGGGGGGGGGGCTCAGCTCGAAAGAAAAAAATGGAAGGAAGAAGCTAATAATGTTGATAAACGGATAAACTTTCTCAAAATAAAGGTTCTAGTCAAATTTTGATTACTAATGTGACTTTTTTTTAGGAGTAAATGCTTTTTTTTTCGGGGTAGAGGAAAATTGGCTGTGTTCCGTGCGCTGCAGCGTGCTTCCTATTGGTGCTACAGAAAAGTTGTAATTATGAAAGTTGTAGGAAATTTTATGCTCTTTCACTTTTGTACTTAAGAATTTTCGCTAACTTTAACCATTTCTGAGATATTTTGAAAAAACCAAAAAAAGTCCCCTATTTTCGCCCTCCAAAAGTTCTCCCGGGGGCTTTCGAATTGGATAACTTGGTTTTTTCATGTCGGCACTAATGCGAACAATTTAAAAAAAAAAAAAAATCTTCTACTCCATTTTTTGTTAGGCAAGCCCGTTTTTTTTTACTTATTGACTGGACTATATGATATATTCATGCTTTCAAAGCATATGAAATAACTCATAAAAGTTATTTTACATAATTTAAAAAGAAACAAAATAGTGAAAAATAGTGATTTTTAGGACAATATTAAGTAAAAACTAGGGATGGACCGGATATCCGGTAACTATCCGGTATCCGGCCTATCCGGCTGATATTTTAAATATCCGGTACTTCCGGATATCCGATCCGGCTGACCACCCCGGATACGGATATCCGAAAGATTTTTGCAGGATATCCGGCAAAGTATCCGGTATTGATGTGGGGAATATCCGGAATTGATGTGAGGGTCATCTGGTATGATGTGAGGACCTAATTAAATATTTTCTTCTTTATAAAAATCTTAGTTAAAAATTTCATTGTTTGATAAACCTTTTAGATGATGTAATTACTTTTCATCTTTCCTTTTTACCAATTTTTGCTTCTAAAACAAAAATTGTGTTATTCCTCCGACTGTGTACTGGACATGGAAGCATTCTGCATATTTGATTTTTCACAATTGCCAGATAAAATATGATTGTCTTCAGCTTTTCAAAAATATTTTAGTTAAAATATTTAGAAAGAAAAGGCTACAAACCTTCAAGGATTAATGTGCGACAAAAGTTTGAAAAAAACTTACGATCATATCGTTAGTTCATAAAAATTAATCGCAGTAGCTTTTAATATAAATTCTCAAATTATTTTATTTATTGAATTCTTTTATTTTTAGTTTTTGTGCTTCTAACAAAAATTGCGATCTATTAACACCCAATGATGTTGTAATTAGATATTTTTTACTTTGCCACTATTATTGCTTTATTATAATTGAAAATAACATACACTAAATAACCTATCTAACATTGACGAAAGTTTTCTTTTAGATAATGAAAACATCTGTCCCCATGAATCGTCGCAACTTAAAACCATGCTTTTTTTTTTTTTTGAAAGAGTTTAAATGTGTGTAAAGAAATTTTGAATTTTGCACTTTGTTTCGTTCTTTCTTTTTGTAATACCTTCCTTTCAGAAAAGATATTTCTCTGCTATTAGAATCTTTTCACGTCTGTCACGCCGCTCCGTAACTCCTCGAGAACATGTTGAGCATGACCCTCAATAACATTCAATCGAGTTTCGATAACTCAAAGCTTTATAAACTCAAATATACCTTCATTTCAAAGTTTTCATTTGGTCCCAAATTCTTGAAAAGACGGTAGGAACTGCTTGTAACTCGAACTATCAATAACTCTAAGTTTTTAGCCGGTCCCTTGGGACTATGAGCTATTGAGACTTGACTGTATTTAAGATGTTAATTTGCATCATTAGAAAGTGTATTTTGTCTTTTAGAATTTAAGTAAAACTTTAAGTTAATTATTTAGATATAAGTTTATTAATTTATTTTTTAAAGTGAACATGTTTAGAATAATTTTAAATAATAATGATAATATATCGGTCATTTCAGCGAAAATGGTACAAATCAGTCCCGATACTTCAGAATTTTGGGAATTAATTTTAATGTTTACCACCAATTAATTATATTTTTTTTATTTGTTCTCCATCTAATTGTGTGTAACCAAGTATTACTTATTTAGGCATAAGCCATTTATAAAGGACCCCCCCCCCCCAAAAAAAAAAAAATTCTTTGGCAAAAGAAGGAAAAAATGATCTGCCCCAGCTTCAAATTGCTAGGACTTAAAATGCAATTTAAGATTAAGCTGAAATGCAACAACAAAATCATTTGCAATGCACAGCACAAAAAATGCTTCTGACACCCTTTCTGCTGATTTTTATGTATGTAAACAAAAAAATCTTGGAAAAACACCTATTTATCTTTGTTCCTAGATTTTTTTTATGTTTCAAACTGTCCACTCTGTTACAAGCCTTTCAGAAATAAAATAAGCAATCGCATTCAATGTGATATTTTTTTTAATAAGTACAAGTAATGTATCTGCTTTGATTACTTTGATACATTGAATTATATAATCAGTAACTAAGATAAGCCTAAAATTCTTTGCTGATGATAGTTAATTTGCACTGTGGGATGTCCACTCTGTTACAGTCGCATTAATAGTGCAAAAAATATTTTTTCTTGAAATTGCAGACAGAATTAGTTTTAGGATGCTTAGTTCATTTTATACTTGTTCTGTAATTAACTTTTCTTTACGATTAGAAATATATTTTTCAAACCTCATTTGTCTCCTCTGTTACACAAAGTGGTCGAACTATTCAAAACCCTTAATGAATGACTCATATATACAAGCCATTTACACTTTATTATGCACAAATAAACAGAGAATAATTTTTAAAACAATGATTAGTTGGCGAAAATTACTTCATTTGATAAACTTAACTCGACAATTTCAGACATGATTTGTACCATTTTGGCTGGAATAACCCATAAATATAACATTTGCATCTCGGAATGTATCTTTATTTTTTCAAAATGAAGTTGAATTTCGAGGTGATCGTTTAAGAATTAGTTTATTAATTTGTTTTTAAAAAAGTGAATATGTTTAGCATGACCCTTAATGTATTTAAAATGATAATTTGCCACTTTTAAGAATGTGTATCTTAATTTTTTGGAACTAAAGTAAAATTTCAAGTTGATTATTTAAGTAAAGTTTACTCATTTGTTTTTTAAAAAGTGAACAACTTTAGCATACCTCTTAAAAGTATATTTAAACTGCTGATTTGAATCTTCAGAAAACATGTTCCTTTGTTTTTTGGAGTTATATAAAATTTTTAACTGATTATTTGAGTATAACTTTATTATTATTATTATTATTTAACACACTGGTCCTGTTTTAATATTTTCTTCTTTAACTTGTATGTTAGAAAAATTACATGCATATTATTCTTTAAAAAAAAGAATTTCAAAGCAAAATTTTGCTTTATATTATTGCAAAATTAGAAATAAGAAAATGTGTTACTTTGTAATGAAGTTTAAATTCATAAAATTCTAATAAAATATGTATCAATTTGAAAAAAAAAAAAAAAGTTTATCTGAGCTTAGTTTTTTTTCCTTTTTTCTTTCTTTCTTTCTTTCTTTTTTTTTAATATTGGTGAAATATTTAATAACTGTATCATTTACGTAGAAACCTATTGAAATGATATTGAAACAGAAAAGCTTTAAAATTTAAACTAAGAATAATTAAAAGTTTAAACTTTGAGTATATACAGAAATATTTAATTCAATCTTTTAAAGTTTCGCCTATTTTGATAAAAATACATAATTTAGAAAGAAATCACAATATGCTAGTGTTTCATTTCATATGTAGCGCTACTCCTGTACAAATAAAATAGAGGCTTTAAAAATTAATTTAAATGTATTTAACATGTTCTTAAAGAAATTATGCGAGAAACAACTTTGATTTATTGTTTTGAAGCTGCATTACATAAAAATGAGCGAACATGCAATGTAATTGTAATGCCGGATATCCGCAGGATATCCGGTATCCGGTGTGTGATGAGCCACCGGATATCCGGTATCCGGCAAAATCACTATCCGGTCCATCCCTAGTAAAAACTGAACTTTTTTTACAAAATGTTACATAAAAGTTATGAAACTGCAAAAATATGACAACATTAAACAGCATTACTTAAAAATAAATGAAATGTGTTTTTAAAAATATGTACAAAACGTACATGATACGAAAATTTTTGTGTCAGTTTGAGCTTTTCACAAAAAATCTTTTTTTATTTTCAAAGAAAGGCAGTTCCTTTCGAGCCTTTGAATGTGTACGAACAAAACCATCCCTCGTTTGTGTTCCACTCTTGGTCAGTGACGCATCCGTCACCACGGATGTTCCACGGATTGAGTAGGACAAGTAAATGTTCCCATGTTTCAAAGAAAATAGGGAACATCTCCGGGTTTCAAGTCATGTAGCTCGTTTTCAGATGGCATCATTGTTATGGGAGGTTCTGTTATTAGCAAAGGTGGAACATTTTTAATAGGCCATTGCAGTTAATATATCAGCTTTATGGCAGTGATTTGCTTCTTCTCCACTTAGTAGAATACTCTTATGGATGAACAACTGGTCCCTGTGGGTTCAGCGGTTCTATTGGCAAAATGTTAACCAGCTGTGAATCCCTAACTATAGTGAAATATGAGGCAGTTGAGCGCAATGTGCAAAACATGCCAACTATAGTGTTCCCGCTTGGTCGTTTTTGGAGGGCGCAGCGCCCTGCCCTTTTTCAGATCGACAAAATGACCCCGGCCCTAATTTTAGCCCTGAAGCTGCGCCCTGCCCTTTCAAAAATAACAAAATTCCACGCAGTATATAAAAAAAGATGTCTCAAGCATTGTATCTCTGATCGCTATATTGGGGCAATTTCTTTTGACTACAGGGATCGTTGACAAAAACGTGCATGCATGGTCTTTGTCCTTAGAATTGCAACCTGAAAATGGCTCATGAAGAAAAGGCAATCAAATCCCCAGACAAGGAGAATGACTAAAATTCGAAGATTTGAAAGTATTTTCAGTAAAAAAGCATGTTTCCCCATTTTCTTCCCCATGCAGAAAAAGATCCTGTCATCCCTGAGGAGGCAAGGGGAAGGAGATAAATCATTGTTTCCTTCCTCCCCATTTAATCCCCATCCTTGATCTTTTCAGAATTGACTCTCACTTCCTAGTATTTTCACCTGTAGGGCAGGGGTGTCTGTTCCAGGAAAAGTATAGAAGGATTACTTATTTCCCAGAAAACTCCCATTGTCCATGACTTACCTAAATAAATGGCAAATGACACATGCACCGAAAAGTGTGTTCTTGTAGATGCCTTCTGCAAAAAGGAAATTCCAAGAGCAAGAAATAAAGAATTAAGATGCCAGTAGTAAAATATGAAGACTAGTGACATGTTTCAAGCAAAGTCAAGCTTTGTTATTTGAATATTAATCTTTCCTTTTCAGTATTATTCATTGAAAAAAGTTTGAACTTCATGAGTCATAGCCGAAGTCTTAAAACCCAAATCCATTATCTACTGCATACCAAGTAAATGCTTGTTTATTTAGAACTTTTTGAAACATGTGAAAAAAAAAAGATAGGGTGACCCGGGGTAATTCCTGATCAAACACGCAAACATCTATATTGTAAAAAAACTATTTGCACTGGTGTTCTAATTTTTTCTGCAAATTTGGTGGCTTATGATATAAATCCTCTGCAAACTTCGTTTCTTTGAAAATAAAAATAGAATATGAAATATTTTAAATATTCAGTGATCAGGAAATACCCATAAAATGGGGTAATTCCTGATCACTTCTGGGGCAATTATTGATCACTCAGTTTTTCTTTTAAGGAAGACATTTTTAAAACAATAATATGATAGCAATCACAGTAAGAAATGCATGAAAAAATAAATAAGTAATCCAGACATAAATTTAGCACTTAAGTTTTGATTTATTTGAAAAATATATACGTATAAACTTAACTTATATTTTCCAAAAGTCTTTGCAGAACTTTTTGTAACACTTATATGCACTGTTGATGGCTGTTTCATCAACTGTAAATGGGTTTGCCCCATTTAAGGTCACAGGACCATAAAAGATGTATTTCACATTTACACTTTCAATTTTATCCCTTTTTGGCCATTTATAATTGCCCGCACCTTTTTCCAAAAACTTCATTTCAACGGATTCCCCTTCTTTTTCCAATGTATACTGGGTCATCGTCTTAATATACAGCATAATAGCTATGTAGCGACAGATTCTTGTGCATGGCATCTAACAAGACTTTAGCATCATCTATCTGGGTATTCTTGTTGATTTGACCAAAATGTAAAGCTTCGGGAACTGCTTCGGTATCCTCCTTGTTCAAAATTTGCTCAACTTTTTGTTTCTTCTTTTCATTGGTCTTCAATTTTGGTTTCTCTCTTTTTTCCTTCGTTTCCTAATTTCTTTTTTCCACCACCTCTAAAAATTCATTGCTTGTTATCACTGCTGCATTTGTCTCTTTCTTCTTGTCTCAGATGATGCAATTTTTGGTGTTCTTCTTAAACGCATGCTTAATAGTTCTTCAAATGATTGAGATGGGGATAATGCTGTGGATGTAGACGAACTTGGAATATCTTGTAAATCATCAATGGTATTATCTAATGAAAATCTGAGCACGTTTGGTTGGATATCAGTAGTTACTTGTGGAAGACTCTTTGACGGGGAATTTTGGAGTGTGTAAGAACTTAGCATCTGGCTACAAAACCTGCTAGTTGGATATTTTGTTCTATCCGCTGGAATAATACCAGTTGAAGAAAAACCAGACTTGATATTTGCTGAAGTAAGAGTATCAGGCCAAATTTCATCAACTAGTTCGGTGAAGCAACTTTTATTAATTCTTGTTGCACCTGTCAAGCGTTGAACATCAGTTAGTCTTTTATCCCATTTCATTTTCAGTGGTCTGAAGCAGCATTTGTCCAGTGGTTGCAGAATATCAGTAGTGTGAGCTGGGAGCTTTATGATTGAAATTTGCTCACTTCGTGCCTTGGTGATAACAGCTATGGACATATGAGTCTTGTGACCATCATAAATAAGTAATAGAGGACGTGGTTTTACTTGCTGACAAAATATCATGAACCAGCTCTCAAAGATTTCTGTTGACATCCACCCAGTTTCACTGACAGCTAAGGTTAAGTTTTTATTAACACTACTGGATCTCCAAGTGCTTTGTAGTTTTTTCCCGCTGAAAACTATCAATGGAGGTGTCTCTCTCCCGCAGCATTTACACATGCCAGAACTGTTACCGCTTCCCTTCCAGGCGTTGCTGTCGCTTGAACCAATTTTTTACCCTTTTCTCCAATAGCCTTTGTTTTAGAGGGATCTAAGAACATGGCAGTTTCGTCTAAATTGTATATGTGGGAAGGCTTGTCTTCTAGATTCAATAGGGACATTTCTTTTTCCAATAGGTCATAGAATTCATAAATGATGAACAGATTAGTAGTAGCCACAATTCTTGACCTTTCAAGAATGCTGGGTTTTTTTACTGATAAATTATTTGCCTCTGCAGAAAAGAACTGACCCAGTCTTTCCCAGGCATGTTGTCTTTAAAGCGACAATAATTTTGTAAATGCACTGCCAATTCACTTGTGCCCTCTTTATTTTCAGCAACAAAATCTGACACTGTTATTTTGATTTCTTTGCGAGTCAAGGGAAATCCCCATCTTGCCATAATCTTCAAACATGCGGCCAATTCATTTTCATGTTCCTCAGGTATAGATCTAATAGTTCCTACATGTTTTACAGCTGATGGCTTTTTTATTTGCATCAAGTGAGAATGCAAAGTTGAGAAAGGAATTTCAACAGATTTGGCAGCAGCTCTTAATACTAGAATTTTCATTCTCAATCTTATAAACAGCTTGAAGAATCTTACCTTCTAAAAGCTTTGTGACCTTCTTAAGTTTGTAATTTCTTACCATACTCATTTAATTAATTTAATCTACTAAAATCATGAAAACAAACAAGCATTGAATAAAAGTGGTCAAATTAGAAGTGGATATCAGACTACATGTTCTTATGGTTTACACTTCACAGTTAGTTAAGAAAATTTGCAGGTCACAGTTAAAACATTTTATAGTAATTATGGTTAATATATGTGAACTGTCATTGGAAAGAACTGACATTATTCTTTAGTAAGTTTTTATTATATTTAAGGACAAAAAAAGTAGGTGATCAGGAATTACCCCAGTGATCAGTAATTACCCCAGCTACAAGGGGCAACTTTTGATATACTATTAATTAATAATATAATTTTTTACAGAAGGTGTTAAACAACTAATCAAATCCTTGAACTGTTTGTAGATAAAATGAAGTGAAAGGAAAACGAAATATTTATTATTAAATGAGGGAGGAGGATCTTTGTAAAAATATGTATGTTCAGTAGGGTGGGGCGAAAAATAAAAAGTTTTTCAGATCAACTTCTAATAGTTGACAAAAGTTGTCTTTGGTGATAGTTAGCTTTTGTGCAAATTTTGAGAAAAATCGGTTAATATCTTCAGGGGGCGCTGAGATCGCAAAGTTTTACCATAGCTTTTACAGGGATTTTATGGTTAAAATATGAAAAAAAAAAATTGCCGTTCGCTAATCTCATTGCATTTTTTTACTCATAAGATATATTCATGCATTTAAAGCATATGAAATAACTCACAAAAAATTATTTTACATGATATATTTATATTTCAGGCATTTAAAAAGAAACAAAAACGTGAAAAAAAGTGCTTTTTTTTAAATATAAATATGTCATATAAAATAATGTTTGTGAGTCATTTCATATGCTTTTAATGCATGAAAATATCTTTTGAGTAAAAAAAACGCAAAGAGACTAGCTAAAGGCATTCTTTTTGATATTTTAACCATAAAATCCATAACAAAGCTATGGTAAAACTTTGCGATCGCAGCGCCCCCTGAAGATATTAACCGATTTTTCTCAAATTTTGCACAAAAGCTAACTATCACCAAAGACAACTTTTGGCAACTATTAGAAGTTGATCTGAAAAACTTTTTATTTTTCGCCCCACCCTAATGTTCAGGATCCCATCTTTGAAATGGCAAGTTTTGAGTGCAGTTTAAAATGTAATGAATTAGATGAACTAAACAAAAAGTAATTATTGAGTGAATGTTGTTACATTAAAGTAAAATGTCCAAGGATTCTTGGCCATATCTCAAATTTCAAAAAAAAAAAAAAAATATTTTGAAATTGAAAATTGAGTGATCAGTATTTATCCCAGAGGTCTAGTGATCAGGAATTACCCCGGGTCACCCTAGAGACAATAATTATGAATTAAAAAAATATAATAAAATTAGCAGATTCGATCTTGAAATGGGCTTCAAAAATAATGAGGGCTTGTCAACCTGCCATTTTCCCGGACTTGGTAAAAAAAATTCATTTTCAAGTGCTTAAAAAAGTTTTGAAAGTTAATATAGATCTTGATGTCCATAGGTATTCATTGAATTATGATTTTCTTTTTTAACTGTTCATCAATACAATTTTTTTTTTTAACATGTTTCAATATGCTTATTACACGTGCGTCGCAAAAAAATGCCTGCCGTGTTTGAGATTTCAAGCCTTTTGCATTTTGTAAATATTTTAATATTTTTAACAATCAGAAGTTATTTAGACACTTGCTACTTTATATTAGCTTATTTTGTGTTTTATTTTAATAAATTAACAATTAACTCTATCGCAGAAAATTGCCTCTCGTATTTGAAATTTCAATCCTTTTGTATCTTTGAACTATTTTAATACATTTGATAATCGGAAGTTGTTTTTACATATGCTACCCAAGAAAAGGTAATTTTATGTTTTATTTTTAAAAAATCATAAAATAAATTTTTTGAAACATAGAAACATTAAAGACATGTTTCGCAAATAATTACTTTTTAGTGTATGAGATTTCAATCCTTTGCATCTTGTAAATGTTTGAAATTTCTTAACAATTAGAAGTTATTTCAATGTGTGCTATATTTGGTTAGGTTGTTTATTTCTCATTTTAATTACCGTATTTTCGGGGAGATAGACCGCACCACCGTATACGCCGCACTTCGCAAAATTCGGGAGAAAAAAAAAGTGTTTCATCAAATACGCCGCATCGGCGTATAAGCCGCATAAAACAGTTAAAAATTTAATCTGCAAAAACGTACGCTGCAGTTTGCTCGTATTGACATCACGTTGTTCAAAAACAAAGACAATAATTAAAACGTTGCAACATTTTGGCGATAACTGCAACTTATAGTAACCCTGGCCTCAGGCTGGTTAGTTTCTACGGCAACCTTATTTCCCATTCCTTCAGCAATGGGCAGCTGCACAAACAATTTTTTTTTTTTCGTTTAAATTCCTCATGGTTAGTTTTTTTTTCTTAATTTATTCCTGTTCCTTATCACAGGTGATTTTGATTTTTATTTGATTTTTATTTGCTTTTGGTTTGGATTCGTTTATTAGATATGTTGGTTATTGTTGATGTTTTTTTTTCTTAATTTATTCCTGTTCCGTTATTGGATGGGATCCCAGAAAAATAAAATAACATCTGAATAAGCAGAAATGCTGTCACCGTTTTCAAAATAGAACTCTTCAAGGGCGTTGCAGTTGCAGTAGGAGCTTTCTATGTTTAACTCTAATTTGTTTTGTTTTAGGTAATGAATAAACATAATACAGTAGAGAACCAATTATCCGGGATGTTCGGGACCACAGCTATCCCGGATAACTGACTTTTCCGGTTTTCTGGATCGCTACAAAGCGATATTTGCCAATTGTTTATAAAACCGAAGTTATCATAATAAATAGTAATGCATCTTAAAATCTGAGGAGAAAACGATCCAGAAGTGCTTATTGATATTACCGTATTAAAAATTTCTGAGCTATATGACACTTATATGGTATTTTCAAAGAAACCGAAAATGCGTATTTTAAAAAGTAGCGGATAAATGGACAAAATGTTGCCGGTTTTCTGGTTTCCCGGTATTTTGGTTCCCGGATAAAAGGTTCTGTACTGTATGTACTTTAAAAAAACAAAAAGTCAAACAAAAAAAACCTTTTACATCCTATAAGCCGCCATGGCGTATAAGCCGCAGGAGTTAAAATTTAGCTTTTAAACACGTATAAGCCGCGGCTTATCTACCCGAAAATACGGTACTTTGTTCCAAAACTTGTCTATAAATTATTTCAAGTTAGATAGTCATAATTTGCTTATTGGTTATCACTGATTTTATGCAAAAATATTAAAATAAAACAAATGAGAATATAATATTTTAATTTAATGTTTGTTTAAAATGTAATTTTTTAAAAAAGTATTTTGAATTCATCATTTTCTTTATCGTCTAAAATACTTAATGACAATTTATATTACTTGAAGAAATGTTGAGAGGTTTATCTTTCTAACTTTATATTCTAGCTCAAATTGTTGATCTATGCTTTTGTTTCCAAAATTTCATATACTTTTGCCACATGCATTTTCAATTTATCAGAATATTTTTAATTGCAGTAAATATGGCTCAAAATATCTGAACTTGCAGTTAAAAGGCTATTTATCCAATTTTTTGGGAGAGGCACAGGCATACATGGGGGGGGGGGTTGAGTTCAACAATAGTTGAAGGGGTATGCCCCAGCTCTGGGCTCTGGGAGGGGGAGACACCGCGTTGAAGTAGTGCCCTTTTCGCAATAAATAGTGTCCCTTTCAAACACCAGCACCCTGCCCTTTTTTTCTTCTAGAGTGAACACTAGCCAACTATCGACCGAGCTGATCTAAGAACAGACCAGAAATATTTACTGGAAATACTTGAAGCCGTTATTAGATCCAGCTGCTCCATACATTTTTCCGAAACAGTGCCTAGTTTCTGGAGTCATTCTAGATGGCTCATGACAGTCAATCAAATTTGCGCTTGAGCATCAGCACAGAATATCCGACAGTAAACTTAAAAATGCTACTCAATCCGTGGAACACAGCTTGAAGTTGGTGACGGATGCATCATTGACCATGAGAGGAACAGAAACGAGGGATAGTTTCGTTCGTGCACGTTTAAAGGCTTGAAAGGAACTGCCTTTCTTTGAAAATAAAAAATATTTTTTGTGAAAGCTCAAACTGACACAAAAATTTTTGTATCATGATATTTTGTGCATTTGTACATATTTTTAAAAACATATTTCATTTATTTTTAAGTAATGCTGTTTAATGTTGTCATATGTTTGCAGTTTCATAATTTTTATTTCACATTTTGTAAAAAAAATTCAGTTTTTACTTAATATTTTCATAAAAATCACTATTTTTCACTGTTTTGTTTCTTTTTAAGATGCTTGAAATATAAATATATCATGCAAAATAATTTTTATGAGTTATTTCATATGCGTTGAATGCATGAATATATCTTATGAGTAAAAAAAATGTAATGAGATTAGCTAACGGCATTGTTTTTCACATTTTAACCATAAAATCCCTATAAGAGCAAGAATCTGAGAGAGTGTCACGCCTGTGATTCATGACCTCTCAGATTTTCTCCCAAAAATTACCAAATGTTTATTATCTTAATGAAAGACCAAATCCAGAATGTTTTGCTCTAAAGTTGAGTTGTTTAGTTTTTATGGATCCCTAAAGATGAAGGTGCGGCATCAAAAATTAAGCGGATTTTCAAGACATGGAAGTTGCCGTTAGCCAAAACTCTTACCAGGAACTGTTTAACTCCAATTTTCTTTTTGTATATGGAATATAGAAGGTTGAAACTTTACAAAATGAATGTTAAATTTGTGGTAAGTTGTTGCCGTAAGGTCAGTGAAGGCCCTCAAAACAAGGCATTTTTGACGTTTTTTAGCGTTTTTGAGGTCCAAAAACAGCTTATACATTTCAGTTGGCACGGCAAAAGTAGTGTCGTTTGATAGACTAGTGTAAGCACTTTAAAATAATGTATAAATAACCGAGGAAAGTTCAACGTGCTTTTAGTTGCGTAAGGCCGAAATATGAAAAATGTCATATTTTACCGATATTCAAACGGTCATAACTTCCTCTGCCAACAACATATTGGAATATTTTTTTTGCCAATGTCATACTCTATTCTTTGTCTTAACAGAACAGTTGAGTCCTTTGAGGCGAAATGTGAAAAAATTTTTTACAAAAAATTTATTTTTTCCTGTACATTTTTTGTAAAAATTTTTTTTACATTTCGCCTCAAAGGTCTCAACTGTTCTGTTAAGACAAAGAATAGAGTATGACATTGGCAAAAGAAATATTTCAATATGTTGTTGGCAGCGGAAGTTATGACCGTTTGAATATCGGTAAAATACGACATTTTTCATATTTCGGTCTTACGCAACTAAAAGCAAGTTGAACTTTCCTCGGTTATTTATACATTATTTTAAAGTGCTTACACTGGTCTTTCAAACGACACTACTTTTGCCGTGCCAACTGAAATGTACAAGCTGTTTTTGAACCTCAAAAACGCTAAAAAACGTCAAAAATGCCTTGTTTTGAGGGCCTTCACTGACCTTACGGCAACGACTTAGCACAAATTTAACATTCATTTTGTAAAGTTTCAACCTTCTATATTCCATATACAAAAAGAAAATTGGAGTTACAGTTCCTGGTAAGAGTTTTGGCTAACGGCAACTTCCATGTCTTGAAAATCCGCTTAATTTTTGATGCCGCACCTTCATCTTTAGGGGTCCATAAAAACTAAACAACTCAACTTTAGAGCAAAACATTCTGGATTTGGTCTTTCAATAAGATAATAAACATTTGGTAATTTTTGGGAGAAAATCTGAGAGGTCATGAATCACCTCATAATGCTAGGCGTGACAGTTTCTCAGATTCTTGCTCATAAAGGCTATGGTAAAACTTTGCGATCGCAGCGTACCTGGAAATATTAACCGATTTTTCTCAAAATTTGCACAAAAGCTAACTCACCAAAGACAACATTTGGCAACTATTAGAAGGTGACCTGAAAAAAATTTTATTTCTCGCCCCACCCTAATGTATAGTATGAGTTCAGTTACTTTAATAACAGTAAACTCCTGATTATCCAGGAAATGAGGTGGCAGGTGAGTAAGCAAATGCCGTGGATGAGCCTAATAATAGATTAAAAAAGTGATAATGGTGTAAACAATAGCTATAAAATATCAATAACACTCACACATACATCTAAGATATAGCTAAACACAATAACAATGGATATGAAATGTATGTAAGAGCTAAAAGCAAACAAAAAAGCACACTCATCTCAGTTTAAAAATATTTAATAACTATAATATTAGTAACATATCTTAAATGTTTGCAAAAATGTCTGTTTGTTATTATTTTTTACATTTTAAAATTCTTCTGATAAATTTGTGATTGAAGTTTTTTGGGATCATCATGTCACAAAGCTGTGTATCATTCTGTCTAAAAAATGATTTTGCACTCATAAAGTAAAAAGGGCGCATTTTTCTGCATTCAATAAATCATCAACATTAAGAGAAAAAAAAGTGAAATCACAAGCGAATAATCGGGAGCTTACTGTACTTGGTTTAAAAGGTAAGTAAAGGATTTCTTATTATGGCATGTCAAATTGCATTTAAAGGATTTATATTGTAATTTTGCTTAAAATACATTAGGATCAAAATGCCTGCATCAAGCCGAAACAAAGTAAGAACACTGCTTTATCTATGCTTGCTATGAAGATAAGGGGGGGGGGGGAGACAGACTTTTATGGCTTATATATCTTTTCAAGAATATATGCAGTAAAACCCCTCCTAACATACCCTACAAATGTTGAAACCCTTCGTATTTGGAGTTTTAATTCCCTACCAGTAAGGCATGTAATGAGAACCTCTCTCATACGGACGCCCTCAAATACAGATGGGAACTCTATTTTGTAGTTCTAATGCATAAGAATTTGAGCTATTACATCTATGAAGAGGCCAAATTAAAAAGATAAAAATTATCTTAAAAAGAAATAAAGTGAATTTTTCCACCTTTTGACAAACTTAAGGGCACATGCACAGCAGTCAGAGGGAATGTAGAAAAGCAAGGTTTTACACAACACTTTTTTAAATAATTTTTTTTCAAATACTACAGTAGGTCCAAAACTATTTTTGATGATATATTTACTGGTTGGTTTAGTCTAAATCAATAATGCATTGTTAAATCTTGAAAAAAATTCAAAATTGTAAAGTTTTAATAATATCAAATAATTAAGAAGTAACTATGCCACAATCATGTTAAATAACTATGATTTGCTGCAAAGAAGAGCATCATTCAATATTATAAATAAATTATTAGTATGTTTTTTGAATTTTTTGGCTTGTGTCACTTCTGTTACTGTAGTGCAATATGTGACAAGCTTTGAAAAAACAAATAATTACAAATTTCAATAACAAAATTGATTTGATAATTTAAAAAAATCACACTCTACCCTGAATGATGATTGGGCTAATTTTGATAATTGGTGTTTTCATTAAAGAAAGGTGCTGGTAGACATAAAACAAAAAAGACATGTTTTTAATAAGTAAGTTTTATGTAGTTCTGTTAAGGTGAAAAAAAAATGCACTAAGTCAAATATTAAACATTGTTTTCAAATGAGAAAAATTTTAACTGATAAGAGAAAAAACATTTTAATTTGTAGAAAATCGATTTTTCTGCAAAAAAAAAAACTTTTTCTCCCATTTCTTCAAAATATCCAGGAATTTTATTTATAGAGGAGACAGAAGCCTGTCTTTTTTCCCCTTGAAATATTGCTAGCTCTTTTTCAGCTTTAATTCATTCAGTATTTAATGACTGTTGCCCGTAAAATAAGTTTCCCTATTTTTTTTTTTTTCACTATGAAATTTTTTTCCCCTTACATTGAGTAATGCATCATTGGAAGGCTGGGACTTTAAACTATTTTTTAACACTGTTCCAATTAACTTTGAAGCACTCTTTCGTCCGGGTAACCATCTTTTTTTATGCCTTTGTCGAAGAAGTTTCCCACCGGGCTGTGAATTTAACTCAGAACCTCTTGTTTCAGTTCTTCTCCGGTCTGAAAATTTGTATCACCGAAATGTTTTTTCAAACCAGGGAGAAGATAATTGCTCTTGGCCATGTTCGGGCTGTAGTGTAGGACGCTCTTATCCGCAACGAGCAGGGTTGCCCGATTTAAGAACTGTAATTACGTAACAGCCTTGTGGGGGGGGGGGGGGGAGGTTGAGAGCTAAAGTTAAAGGTTGAATTTCTAAAACCTTGATTTTAATATTAAACCTTTTGCACAAATCTACATGAAGGGGAAAAACACAGTTATCATATGAATAAAAACTACATTTTTTACCATTGCTTAGTTATTTTTCTTCATGAATATTAAGGGGTAATAAAAGGTTTAACATTAACTATTGTGTAAGTTCATATTTCCCTGTTATTAACCCCCTTTTTCCTGACGCAAGCCATTCATTTAGAATTTTGCCAGGGGAGTAAAAAGTAAAAATTTAATGTAACTGTTAAAACCTACAAGTTTTAACATTTAGTAACAATTTTCCTTTGGGATGGCGCCACATGTCGGCGGCAAATTCAGTTTTCGAGAAGAGAATAACATCTGCGTCATCACGATTCTTTCTCGTTGCATTACCTTATTTGGTAATCGAAATGTAAAAAAAAAAATGATTGGCTAAGAGGTTAGCGTCACTGGTGGCGAGCGTCATAGCGTCATTGTCAGGAATTTGTCCGTTATACATTAATCTTTCTCCCTTCTGCCACAGACGTGAAAACATGAATGAGAAGATGCTCCTCTCTCGAAAAATTCTTCCGAAGAGACGTTGGAAGAAACCACCACGTAAGAAGCGCAAAAAATGATTTTAATTATGCTATATGAGTTTAATTATGCTATGAAGATGTTTCTGTTTACTGCTATTCAAGATGAACAATTTTATAAGTTAGCATAGATACTCCAGATTCTTATCCAAATATCCAGTATAATGATTTGCAATTTTTGAGAAAAAAATTCTGGTCTTCGACTACCCTTCGATTGACATTCGAACATTCGAACTTCTTATGTGAATGTGCCTCACCTAAAAAAAAATAGATGAAAGTGAACTATTCTTCATCAATGTATGAGCAGGAGCGATTTAAAGGCGAACTTTCTAAATATACGTGAATCACCTTCTAAGATTTTTATCTGTGCGTGAACAGTAATTATTCATCAGTGTGTGAACTGCAATTCTCCATCGGTGCGAAAGCAGAAGATCCAAATATAAGTGAATTACCCTTTAAGATTTTTATCTGCGCGTGAACAGCAATTATTAATCAGTGTGTGAACTCCAAATTCTCCATCGGTGCGAGAGCAGAAGATATTTAAATTTGAACTGTCCAAGCATGCGTGTATCACCGTTTAAGAAAGATGAAACAGCATTTGTATCTTCTCCTTCGAGTGTAATATCCCAAAATTACATTTTACCTTCACAAGAAAGGCAAATATGAACATATCATTTTCACAAATAATTTGAAGAGGAAGACAGCGATTTTTCCCTTCAAAAGTCAATTTGATTTATTGCTTTTATGTTGATAATGAAATTTAAGATTTCCTATCACATTTGATATAATTATTGCATTTATTTCATGAATGATATTTGGGTTAATATTCAAGAATATATAATATTTGATTGAAGTGAAAATGAATTTGATAAAAAAAAATAATAAATAATGAATGAGAATTTAACTTATAGTTGAGTAATGATTTATGATTCAAAGTAAGTTCATATATTTTTAAGTCAGGGTTTTAAGTTTCCACCTTTTAATTCAGTTTTGCAACGCAATGTACGTATCATCCACTATACGGTGATTTTAATTTGTTAAGTAATTAAATGTTAGTAAAATGAAAATTTGAATTTTAATTAATTATCACGCACCTTTACAGTCACCCAATTTTACAGTAACTTTTCCGAAAAACAACAAAAGCCACTCCCATTTTATATAAATACATTACTAATTTCCCAAAACCAGGTGGAGGGGACAGTTGACCACCCGCCCTGATCCCCCAACAGGGCCGTCATTTCAAGTTTTACCGGGAGGGGGGGGGGGGCAAAGGGTCCAAATACAATGGAATTTCATCAGAAAACATTAAAAACCCACGCGCCCAAACGCCCACTTACATGTAAATCAGTGGTCGGAAGTAACTTGCTACAAGTAGCTAACTTTTTTATTAGTTTGTAGTGTAGCGCACTACTTTTTGAAAATAGTAGAGTAGTGAGTAGCGCGATACAAAAAAATAGTAGTTTGTAGCGATTTCTGAAAACTACTTTTAAGTAAAAAAAATAATTAATTAAATTTAAAAAAAAGAGAGAGAGAACGATGGAAAAAAACAAGGTTTAATTGACCTTGACTGGTGTAATTGATGTCATTGGTTTATTTGGTATCATAATTTTATATTCCTTCAAATAACTTTCATGTTCTTAAATATTCCCTGGCAAGAAATTAAAAAGAAAATTGAAGGTTGAATTCTTTCAATCTTTCAACTTTTAAATCTTTTCTTGAGGCGAATATTCGTAAAAATTGTAAAAAAAAAATATAAAAAGGAAAAATTTTAGACAAAAAAAAAAGAAAAGGAACAAAAAGGAAAAACTAAAAAAACAATTCTTAGTTCTATTTCGTATTCAAATGAGTTAATTTATTAATGTAAACCACTTTTAGAATTTTTTGGTCATTCCTCAAACAGTGTACATGTTTTTTATTTATTTTTAAGTTGCGATTTATTTTTTATTTATTTAAAAGTAGCGAAGTAGCGACTACAATTCAAAATTAGTTTGTAGTCGCTACATTTAAAAAAAGTAGTTGTAGTTAACTACATTAAAACAAAGTAGTTGTAGTTGTAGTTCGCTATAAAAGAAATGTAGTTTTCTAACCACTGATGTAAATACATTGATTTCTCAAAGCCAGTGCCCCTCCTCCCTCCCCCCCCCCCCCCCCCAACACCCGAAATGACGGGCCTGTCTTGACGTGAAAAAGATATAATAGTCACTTCTTTGATAACTAATGTTTAGTATGTACTTTTTCAAAAAAAATTAGACTTACCAGTGGGGAAATTTGAATACGTGAAAAGTAAGTTTAATGAGTCATTAACAAGAATGTTGATTATAATTGAGTAGACATAGACTTAAACTTAATTACTTGAACTAACTACAAGAAGTTAGCTTAAAAAATTAAAAAATCAATGTTCAATATCTTTAGGGGAAAAAACTACAGTTTTTGCAATATTATAACATAATAATTATTCTAATGTAGTGTCAGAAAATTCTCTCTCTTTTTTTTTAAATCATATTTACTACTTGATTTTACTGCTGTAATAACTCTAAGTTTTGCGATGTCTTTAATTTGCCATAAAGCTCATTGCAATTCTGTCGCTCATGGTAAAAATTATGTATCTTCATATTTTTAAAATGCGTATTTGTTCGCTCTACAGAATAACATTTAGTTACTTCTTTTAGTATAAAGGAAAAGCAAAGCAAATTTCAAAAGATGAATATCTGGTGACTAATAGTAGCTGAACACTTATATTTCTTTCATAAGGAAAAATTTGAGAAAGACGTTTATAATAAGGCATAATAAAATCATTCATAATCCTTTTACAATGAACGACATGTTTGTTGAGTTGACTGTCACAATGATTCCTGCTCTAACCGAATAGAACATTCAGGACTTCAGAACAGAGAAACATTATGATTAAATCAATTTTTTATTACTCTATTTCACATTTTTTGTTTTACTTTATTTTTTCTAAAAATAATATTTCTTTTTGTAAAATGTTGCCCTAGCTTAGAATAAGGGACTTTAGCCATCCCGTATCAAGGTTCCCCAGGACAACGGGACAATTTTACAAAAGACGGGACTGTCCCTCGAAATCCGGGACGTCTGGCAACCCTGGTAACGAGCGAGATGGTTACCTGGGCTGTGTGTGCGAACAAGCATTGTTTTGATGAAGACTCACGTCCTGTTAAAATCTTGTCGATACATGTAGATGTTTTGCTGACATTTGGAATCATCTCACTAAGCTCCCAAACCGTCATTATGTGATCTGCCACCATTACCGCTGCCACTCTCGCAATAGTTTCATCGCTAATCGATGGGCGTTTGGATTGCTTTTCATAGTGGACGTCTGTACACCTCTCTTTAAACTCTTTGCACCACTTGCGTACCAATTTGCGCACTCATGCATCCTTCGCCATAGACTTCTGTAAGTTGGGCATGAACTTCCGCCGCCGAATTTCCTTTGGCACACAAAAACGTAACACTGATCGGACTTCACATTTGGTGGGAGAAGAAATTGGGTGCTGCATTCTTAATGGGTGCGAAAACCACACTAAAGGTTACAGCTAGTTCAATGGGGTAGTGATGTGGCGGGGAGAGACCAAGCTACATGCTAGGGGTGCCAGGTTGAGCGTCAGTGGCGGATGGAACACCATGAACCGGCCCTGGCATTTTCAAACCAGCCGGCCCCTGTGGTCACAAAGTCCTCCAAGTGAAACGATACCTCTTGGAGGCGCTGGGCCAAGGGTTTGCTCGACCCTTAGTTCTGGTTCAAAAAGAACAGAGCGCTCTTCAGGGCCCTATCCCGGTTAAGCCACGAGTTGTGGTAGGTACGGGGGACACTGGAGTGAGTGAAGTAACAGTAGCACATATGTTGGTAAATGCATGCTCGCGTGTGTAAGTATAATATGTATGACAAATCTCAGATGACCAATCATGAAAAGCAGGATTTAAATAAATACAAAGAACTTATTTCATATTTTCTTAAAACACAACGCGTCAGCTTTTCTTCTTCTTTTCATTTTTTTGATACTGAAAAATCGCTTCTTGAGGATGAAAATTTGGATCAAAACCAAAAATTTTTCTCTGTGTGACGATCGAAAAGAGGTCAAAGTACTGGGGGGAAGGGATGCATGAATTTGACGGCCCTTCTCTTATGTTTAATGCAAATGAGATGGCGGATCTAGTTTCTAGTTTTAGATTTAGTTCATATCCAGAATTTGATTACTCAATTGAGGAGAAACACGTTACATATGCCGAAAAAAAGAATTAACAACACAAATACCCAGTAAACTTAAATAGTCAGACCAAAATCTGGGGAGTCCGGGGGAAGACCCCTGGAAATTTTTCGGAAATGTAGCTCCAAAAACACCTTATTAGACGGCTTTTCATGATTTTAGGTGATGTTTGGGAAAAGAAAGATTCGGAGCATTCCCCCAGATTTTTTTTTTTTTGAAATTGAAATCGTAAAAACGTGAGTGTAAGCCATCTTTAACGTTGGAGAAATAATTGGGTCCAGGAATTCTTTCAAGCAATATGAAAATTCCCAAAATGCAAATTTAGATGATATTCGAAGCTCTTAGGAAGAGAAGGGAAGATTTCTGATATTTAAGCCTTCAACAAGTACATTACCGATAAAAATTGCCCACCCCAGGCCATTTCTGAAGGCACACTTAAAAAAAGGATCATATCGAAGGGCTTCAGGAGTCAGCAACATCCCCTGTGTTGACATCAGCCGATATCTCCTTGACGCAGGTCTACCCGAGGTCATAAAAAATATCCGCTATGTTTTTACATTCCGTGTATTAAATTGACTTGATTATTTTAAACCTATCTTAAATACAGAGATAGAGAATGGGTCCAGCTTCTGTTTTAATATAGGGTATTTCGTACATCTATTGACAATATGAACCTAATCGTAAGTAGGGTATGCGCTCAAAAATAGAGTGGTTGAGGAGTATTCTCCGAAATTTTTCATGTTTACAGTCTGAAAAATGCATTTTAGATGATCGTTGGTGATGTTTTTGGCTCAAAAAAAAAAGTTAATTTAGTAGACTTTTAATGGATGTGAGGGGGAGAAGTTTTTGAGATATCTTTGAGTGAAAAGGGAACTTTTTGAAATTGAATTCCTAAGTACGCAATAAGGAAGTTTTGGATTTTTTATTTTTACCTGATAGAGCAACATACATGAATATCATAGGTGAAAAAAAAAATTTATACTACTAGTGGTTTTCTTGAAATAGCTTTTAAAGTTTAAGCGACGGGACATCATATGGCTGATAGATTTTTCGCCAGAGCTCCAAATTCATTAAAAATCAATCATAGTGCTTTCAATTCAATATCAGTAGAAGTTCGGTTAGACCTCATTTAGAGTATGCTATTCAGTTTTGGTCTCTTTATTTTAAGAAAGATATTAATTTATTGGAAAGGGTATACAAAGGAGGGCTACAAGGTTAGTGAATGGATTTTCTAATTTATACTATGATTCCAGACTTAGAATGCTTAACATGTATAGTCTTGAGCAAAGGAGAATCAGAGGGAAGATGATTCAGTTGTTTCAATTTATCAAAATTAAAGATGTTATGGGGTTAAATTTCTGCACGGAAAGCAGGACAAGGGGTCATTGTTGTAAGCTGTTTAAATCTCAGGCTAACCTGAAAATTCGGAAAAATTACTATTTCAGCAGAGTAGTGGGAACTTGGAATAGTTAACCGGAAGAGGCGGTAAGGAGCAAGGGAGTAGATAGTTTTAAGAGGGCCATTGATCTTTATTGGGGTCTATAATTTGACTAGGACCAGCCCTGTTGGGCCCAGAGCCTGTTGCTGGTCGTCACATTTGTATTGTACACTGGCGGAAAAAAAAATCCCAACACCAAGAAAGACTTGTGTTAGATAAACGAAATTTGGTAGGCGTGTTTATACAACTGAAAGATGACATCGATTGAAATTTCGTGTTCCGCGCATAAGTGTGGCGCAGCTGGCGTCACTCAGAACATGCAAATAAGGCTTGTTTTAAAAGCGTGTTGTGAAGCTCGTGTGTATTATTTTTCCGTGAAATTTGACGAATTGCATTCATGTTAGCCAGGAATACCTTTAAGAAGACGAAGAAGCCATTATCAACAGCTCACCGAGTTTGAACGAGGTCGTAGAATTTGGCTACGAAAAGGTGGATTTTCATTTCGCGATATTGCAGAAAGACTTGGGTGGGAATGTTTCCACCATGCATGATTATTGGAAGCTATGGGCAAGGGATGGTACTACCTCAAGAAGATTGAGTTCCGAGCTGCCACCTGGCACGACTGAGAAGGAAGATCGCCGAATCTTGCGTACGGCTGTGGCGCATTGTACTGCATCTGCGGCTGACATTCGAGCTGCAGTTGATACCGTCGTGACCCAAGGAACGGTAAGAAACTGTTTACTTCAAGAACAGCTCCGAGCCAGGCAGTCTGTAGCCGGTATTCCATTGACTGCAAACCATTGCCTTTTCCGACGGCAGTGGTGCCACGACAGAGCTCACTGGAGGTCGGAGTGGAGATCTGTTGTAATTTTTGATGAAAACAGATTCTGAATTAGTGCCAGTGGTGGCTGTATATTGGTCAGAAGGAGGCCAGGGGACCGCCTGCATCCAAGCGGTCTACGGCCAAGACACACGGGACTCACACCTGGAGTTATGGTCTCTGGAGCAATTTCCTACGACAGCAGGGGCATTCTTGTGGTTATCCCAAACTGACTGACTGAAAATTTGTCATCAGTCTGTTAATTTAACCAGTAGTACAGCCCTTCATGAGTAGCATTCAAGGGGGCGTTTTCCAACCGGATAACGCTCGCCCTCACATCGCTGCTGTAACGCAGTGTGCTCTACAGAGCGCTGACACGTTACCATGACCTGCAAATTCACTAGGTCTGTCTCCAATTGATAACGTATGGGATATCATGGGATGGCACCTCGAGCATCATCCACAGTCAGCAATGACGGTCCTAGTATTGACACAGCAAGTGCAACAAGCATGGAACTCCATACCACAAAGTGACATTCGGCACCTGTATGACATAATGCATGCACGCTTGCAGGCTTGCCTTCAAAATTCTGGAGGTTACACACTCTATTAAATTAACATAATTTCACATTTGCACAGCATTTTCTTGAGCTTAAATTAGCCAGTGATCTTGTGCATTTAATCAATTAAACATGTCAACTAGACAATTGCATTACCCAAATTTCATTACTCTACGGCCATTTTTTCTTGGTGTTGGGATTTTTTTTTCCGCCAGTGTATTTGTATATCAGTATTTTAAGAAATACTTCCAGACTACCTTGGTTATGTAAAATCGAGGTATAAAGTTCCAGGACTGCCTTCCTTTCCTCATTCTTGGCTAAGTCCCTATCTATTAATTGATTAAATTATCGATTTTAAAAAAATATTGTGAAAAATCCTGCCCCAGTTTTTCTTTTTGAAAATCATTCCAGTTTTTTGTTTTTACCGTTGCAAAATTTTCAATTTTTCAGCCTTATATTAATATTTGTTTAAAACTTAAGCATTGGGAACCCAATTAAAAATCCTTAAACATTTTGAGCTGATTTGGTACTTTTCCGTGACACCGTAAGTCTTTCTTTCTCCCCTATTTCATTTTAAACATTAAAATTATTGCCTCCTGAATCCCTTGATAAAGTTTAGGTTTTTTTTACTCAAACATTTAGAACTACAGTCAAACTTGTCTATCTCGAATTTCACGGGACAGAAGAAAAATTCGAGATACGGAGATTTCGAGATACAGAGGTTGTGATAAAATTTACAAAAATAAGCAATTAGAACAAAGTCAAATACTTAATAGATTGTTTTGCATTGATATTGTTGAATATTTTACCATACGGCATGTTGTGAGTCCACGCTTTACTCATTGCGATGACTACATGGGTAACAAGTTAATGCATACCTTTATGTACGAACATAGTCTTTGAATGATTGTGCTTAAGATGATTTTTGTCTCCAAGTTGACAAAATTGAAAAATGTGGCTAGAGATGAAATTCAAAAATGAGAGTCGTCAAAATTCGAGATAAAGAGGTTTTCGGAAAAAATAATTCGAGATAAGCATGAGAAAAAACATTAAATTTATGCTGTAAAACCAGGGAAATTGAAAATTTTCGACATAGCGAGGTTTTCGAGATAAGTAGGTTCTAGATAAACAGGTTCGACTGTACTGGTGTGACTATTCATTGCAATATTTCAAATTTACTCTGCATTTTATGCCTTTTTTCACTTAAAATATGTTTCGGCGATTCATGTATTTTTCTCCTCCTAGCTATGATTTCCATTATGATGTTTTCTTAAAAAAAAAAAAAAAGAAAAGAAAAGAAAATTGAAACATACATTTCGACGGCACTCAGTTAGGTGCATTATTATAACGAACCGTGAGTGTTCTCAAAAAGTGTTCAAAGATTGTTGCATTTCCTTAATTTTGCAGAAAAAAATACTTTCCCATTTTTATTCTATTTGAATTTATAATTTCTATTTCAATTTTTAACACGGAGAAGTTTTCTTCGTCAATAGGTAAATTAAACTTGGCGGCCTCATTTCTGAAATACTGGGGGGGGGGGTCTTGTTCTGCTCCTGGTGACGGCCTAGTCTTGACGTGTGCGTTGTCCATTACGAAGAATTAAAGGCAGCTACGCATTAAAGATTTCAAAAATGGCCTATGAATTTACTGATTCACAGAAAGGAACCTCATTACTCACAGTATGAGTGGTTTTGCTCTTAAAACTTTTTAACCAGGCCCGACAAGTGGCCATTCATGTCAGGCGGTCAGCTTAGTCATAAACTAGGAGCCCGGCCCGGGGTTGGCGTAGTATAAATTTAATAAGTTTTATGGGGGAAACGGAGCTCAGAGTCCAAACTGACAAGGGGAAACTTAGCGTCCGGAACCCCTGTTGGTAACCATTACTTTTCTTGCATCAATTTTTACTCAGTCGCTAAAAAAATTGCAATTATCGTTATGAAATGGCCTCATACATTTAAATAATCAAAAAAAAAAAAAAAGGTAGAAAGAAAGCAGAGAAAATTATGGATTAATTTTTATACTATTCAATTGTAAAATTCAAAGCGGCCCAAATCGAGGCGGCCCACCGGGCAAATGCCCGGCTGCCCGCCGGGCCCATCCGCCACTGTTGAGCGTACCAGCGATTCGCGGACTCGTGGCAAATAGGGAAACTTACTTTACGGACAACCCTCGTAAAATCACTTGTTGTCAAGACTATTTAGGAAATTTGGTGGTAATGAACAAAGAACAGCGAAACAACTGAGAGTAAGTGCTTAAAAGCTTTTTTTTTTTTCTTTTTTCAAATTGTCATGTTTTCGTAGAAAATTTAACAGTAGTCTTTGAAACTTACTAACCTTATCTCCGTTCTCCCCTCTCTAATTAAGAATTTTCTGGAAAATTATGGTACCCTTTTTTTAATCAACAATCTACAAAGAGCTGATGCACTTAGTCTCCTTAATATTCCTTGTCTAAAATTTTACAAGCATGTAAATTTGTTCTTATGTATTGAAAACTTTTTTCTGTCTTCTTCTGTTTTTCTGTAAATAACATGGAACTTAAGGTGTATTAACCTTATTTGAATAGTGGGAGGAAACAGTGTTATCTCAAAAATCCAGACCATGGAGATCAAGCTGCCCGGATTTCAGAAATATTAAAACAAATTTTTAATTTTAAGGGTGAATATCAGGAAAAGTGCTAATTGAAGTCACAAATGAATTTCTCAAGCACTTCCAAATAAAAACCAAAAATTTTTCTTTTTCCATACAGTAAACTGCGTCGCACATACAATCCATGACAAAATTTTCAGGTTTTACTTTAATTTGTGACAATAGAACTGTTTTTATTGCATCAATGTCATGTCGGCAGCGCGTCACACATTCGAATCGCAAAGTTCAAAAAAATCCTGTGGATTATAAAACATTGCAGCAGAAACAAATACAAAAGGAAATAACCTGTTTTATGTTCATCTATGACGATTAACTCTTGTGTTTTAGATAAAATGAATTTGGGTCGATAAAAAAAAGAAATTTCTGCTTGTCACAAGTTTTCATAACATGACTAGTGAGCAAATTTCGGAATGATAAAATCTAGACAAAACATTTTTTGGCCCCAAAAAATTACGCTGGGTGAAGCTCTAATATGTGATGTTTCAGTTCCGAAAGATAATTTTCACTTCGGCTGCATTAAATTACAGGTACGATTTTTTCAATCTTGACTTTTCTGTTTCTACCAAATGAAGTGTCATGTCGGCAGCAGAAATTAAGACACAAAATAAAGTAATTTTTCAATTTATTTTTGCATAATGAAAAAGAAACCGATTGTCATGGACATAATAAGGTGTTTTTATTTTCGAATCTTTTTTTCAGGATGTTCAGCTATCATATTGCGGGAAATTTCATGTCGGCAGCGCGGAAGAAGAAGGTATTTGTTACGAAACTGATGCGTGCGTTACCTATGTTTTTTCGCAATTTTTTCTTCGTATTATGAGTTTGTTGAGTTTTAAAGTACACAGCTAGATTCAAGTGCATCTTTTTCTCTGCCAAATTTTCCCATTTTAGCAGTTTATTCATTGTTTTTTAAATGCTTCAAAAACATGAATTTTTCCGCAAAATTTGAGTTTTCAAACAAAATTATTGCTTTTTTCACCCTCTTTTCTTTTACATCAATATTCGGACCTTCATTCCTAACTACTGCACCCAAAAATATGATTTTGTTTTAAAATGGAAAACTTACGAGCATTTTAGTGAAAACCACCCTCCAACGCCAAACTCTGACTGTCCTGAATTAATTTCGTTTTTTAAGATTGTGTTAAGAATTTTATTTTATTTTGATTTTTTAATTACTAACCTATTTATCTGTTTGAAACAAACTTTGTCGCACTTATTTAGACTTAAACTAACTTTTAATTAGTATCTAATTTTATTTATAAAACAAAAAAGCGTTCAGGCTCTGAAAATATTATTATATTCTAAGTAATAATTATTTTATTTTTGAACATAAAAGGTAGTGAAAGTGATTACTTTTATACACTAAGTGTGAAATCTGTAATATTTGTCAGTTCGGTAGCATTTTCATCATGTCGGTAACGCTCAAAGAGAACCCCCCTAAAAGGGGGGTAAATGTTCACCTTGACCATGCCCCTAATTTTTAAAAAATATTGTTACGAATGTGTATTTGAAATACCCTATTAATTTAATTTTCTGACTATCTTCAAAAATTGAAAATTTCCATGGTCAAATTGGCACTTTTCCTGATATTCACCCTTAAATTATTTTTTCTTTACAAATAAAGTTTTTGTAAACCCTACACTTTGCAAAAATCAAACATACTATGAAAAAGACATTTCAACAAATAAAAATTTAAAATATGCAGTAATTTAATTATTTTTGCACTCAAAAGTACTATTTCTTTTTTAATCACAATTGCTTACTACTGATAAACTGAAAGAAATGAGTAACATTAAAGGTGTCTTGACTTGAGTCTCTCAATGCCTAGTGGCTTTCTAGTCCACTCAATTTCATACCACCTCCCTGGCACTCCCCTAGCTTGGCCTTTCAAAGACAATTGGTTTCTTTCTGTATGGCCATCTGACACCACGTAAGTAACGGACCCTTTCGTTTTCCTCTTGCCATCACAGGTCCAAGTGAGAGCAGGTTTTGGCGGGTCTTTTGTTTGCATTCTAACCAGGAAAGTACTCGACTTAAGTAATAATGAAAAAAGTTGAAAATGGTACCATTCGAAAGAGCAAACTGAAACATGTTTTTGACCCAAAGATCAAGTGCCCTCGTTTTCGAGATGAGGGGTCTTAAAGTCGGCCGAAAAGTAGCCAAATTTGAAGACTTGGCAAGAAATTGAAGCTATCTCCCGATTCTCCTTACCGCTGCTTGCTTGGCATCGCATCGTTTCCATGTTTGGTCATTTGCAAAGAAAGTAAAAGATGTTTCACGTTAACCCTTTACTTGTATGAGCTAAAATAAAGAATGCTGGTCAAGACTATGATGTGGAAAGAGTGTTTTATCCAGAGGAGCGAAAACATTACAAAGAAATTAAAGTTTTATCTTTTTACGCATAATAACAATACATTTTAAAATTTTAGTTATTTTAAGTTTTTTACTGAACTAAGTTATATGTGTTAATTATTATACGCTAAAATATATTGCACGTGTTTCTTAATGAATAATTCAGGATAATTAAATAAATAAGTATGAAGAGCAGCTAATATGAGCTCATGTACAAAAAATGAAATAAATAGTCTTTGAGGTAGAAATTAAATTGTCATGGATTATGATATCAGTTCTTATTTCAAAAAAAAAATCGATACAAGAAGTTTCACTATCTGCTCACTCTTAGCAAAAATATTTATTTTTTTTAATTGAAATCGAGAAAAAATAAATAGAAATTTTAAAAAGAAAACGAATAGTAAATGTCAATAGCTCCAAAATTTATCCATGTCGGAAATTACATCAAGGGTAGAGGGAAATAGTTATTTTCATTCTTAAAGTATACTAATGAGTCGACATTCATTGTAAAAACCACTGCTGTTCAAACAGAATTGGTCACTGTAGCGAAAAGTCTCTGTAACGTAAATGTAAAACATATTGCATGTTAATTTCGTACTGTTTAACAACATTAGTATAACTTTTACTAGTTCTGCTTTATGTTCAACGGGTAGGAAAAAACTAACAAAATTGTAAATCAATACAAGTTTTAGCTTACTTTTCTGAAAAAGTAGAAATTGGTGAAAAAATAATGAAAGAAGGAGTGATAACTTAGTGAAGAAGTGACTTAATAAAAATAACTAAATACACAGAGAAATTTAAAATAGGAAAGTTGGGTTTTGAGCTGCGGAAACTGTGTACCTGTCAGTCTATCTATTGGTCAGTTCTGCCCCCCCCTCCCGCAATTGCTTTTGAGTGCATAGTCTGATTCGATTTTTTTTTTTTAATCTTAACATCTCAGCGAGGACAGCACACTCCCAAATTCGACTTTTTGATTTTAATAATATTTCATTCGATATATTTTTCCCTATACTCTCTCATAACTTTTGAGGGAATAAGTCCGATTCAATCAAGAATTTTTTTTTTCGAAATATCACAGAGAAAACACCTTATTCCTATTTGATTTTTTTATTTGAACAAATTTTCAGTAAATTTGGACCAGTTCAAAAAAAAAAAAAAAAACTCCCCCCCCCCGAGAAAAATTTTTATTTGCATTTTTTACAATTAAAAAACCTAATATCACCCCCCCCCCCCATTCATACTACAGAATAGCACGTACACTTAAAAAAAAAAAAAAAAACAGGACGCTCCGTTGTCACCTCCTGGGCCCCTTAAACAAGGGACGTGCTTTCATCGCAAATAATAAGATGAAATTTAATTTGGATGTTGTTTAAACTTGTTTTTTCTCTTTAAAAAGCTTTCTACTTTTCACGACACAGGCTTTATAGTAGCTTTTTGCTTAACTGCCGTCTTTCACAAGCTTTGCAGATGACCAAAAATGGGAATCAAGTTTCTCGTTAGACGCTGATAGCGAATTCGCGCCGCAGCTTCCCGATTTAATTATAATCGCTAAAATTGGCGATTTTTCAAAAAAAATCAGCTGACTTTAGGACCTTATATTTCGATAACGGGGGCGCGAGGGCAAAAACGCATGCGTCCAGAAACATGTTTTACAATGCTCTTTCGATTGGTACTCATTAAAAAAAAATTCATTATTCCATGATCGCGTACTTTCCTGGTAAGAACATGTCATATCCATGACCATCTCTACTTTTTCACCAGTGTAGGTAGGAGTTTGCAATTGGTGCGTTTGGCTGGGTCTAAATTAAATATTTTATTTGGATATTAAATGTTTAAAATTTTTCTCAGGCTTTTGGTTTAGAAGGTATCAAGCTCTTTTTCCTGCTGTCTAGTTAGCTTGCATGTATTGCTGCCATAGAACAGGACTGCTCTAACTGTTGATTTGAAGTTTTGTATCTTGAGTTTTGTATGTATGTTATTGGATCTCCATATTTTATGTAGAGGTTGGAATGTATATGGAGCTTTTTTTTACTCTTATTAAAATGTCAGTATTTGTACCTACCTGGGTAGAACTGTATGCCTCTAGGTAAGTAAAACTGTCAACTTTGTCTATTTCCTCTCCATTTATCCAGATTTTTTTTCATTTTTGTTACTTTTGAATTTCATAACTTTTGTCTTAGTTCATTTATTTTCAATCCAGCTTTTCTTGCATTTTTTCCCAGCTTTCTTGTTTCCAAAGTCATATTTTCAAACTTTGATCACAATTGTACAATGTCATCTGCCAATTCAAGATGGTCATGCCATGCAGATTCCATCTTATTCCAGTTTAACATTTCTTCAGGTTGTATCTCATTGTTCAGTCAAATGCCATGTTAAGTAAGTCCTGACAACACACATCCCTGTCTTTCTCCAGTTTTTATTTCAAATTTTTCTAAACTGTAACCATTTTTCAAAACATTGCCCTTGCTCCCTTTGTATCAGTTTTCAATGATCTTTATTATTTTTGGGGGCAGTCCATAAATTCTCAAAATTTACCGAAGATACTCTCTACATATGCTGTCAAAAGCTTTAGTGAAGTCTATAAAGTTAAGATATAATGTTGAGTTGAATTCAATGCTTCTATTGGTATTTCTAAGTATGAAGATTTGATTCTTTGTACTTCTATCGGCTCTAAAGGCTGCCTGTTCAATTCTAAGCTTACCTTCAACTCTTTCCTTGATTCTGTTCATTAGAATTTGTTTAAAGATCTTAGAAATAACAGATAAAAGGCTAATTCCTCTCTAATTGTTGAAATTTGAAAGATCACCTTTCGTGGGAATCTCCAAAGCAGAATACTGCTAAATTTGGAACGTATGTCGAAGAACAGATACTTGAACTGCAGAACAATTCTGTTCAAATGTGAGGAAAAATTTTCTGCAGGGAAGGCAAATTTTCTGCAATAAGTTTTTACAACTAAAGATATAATTTTCCAGAAATGTAGCACAATTTCTTCAAATTTTCTTTCAAATTATGCTTACTAGGCAGAGGAAGTCAAAAGGTCAAATATTTTGCGACATTTGCAGGAACTTTCGATTTAATTCCAACGGCACAAAATCTGCGAAATTTGCTTCAAAATTACATGTTTCGTAAAAGATATTTGTGCAGAAAACTTATAGATTTCTGCAGAAAATTGTCTTTGGCTACACTTGTTTTATACCCCTTAATTACCCTCCTCAAAGACTGATCCGTAAATGATTAGCTATACTGTCATCCCCGCTTAATCGGGTAATGGATAAACGAATACTCCGCTTATATGAATAAAAATCCTGAAACTGATGCCATAGACACAATGTTAAAAATCCCCGCTTAATTGAATAATATTTCTTGGAACCGACCGTATAAGCCAAAGAAATTTACATTCAACATCTTTGTGTAGCCATCACTTGGTTGTACTATTGGCCATTTGCTGTTATTCTGAGTGAAAACATTGTTTCTAATGTGGTTTCAAACACTCAGAGTTCCTGGATGTTTGAAGGAACAGAGGCAGCTCTTTCAGCTGCCAAGAATGGAAGCATAGTACAGGATTT
The DNA here is from genome assembly GCA_038373865.1 of Uloborus plumipes. Taxonomy (NCBI): domain Eukaryota; kingdom Metazoa; phylum Arthropoda; class Arachnida; order Araneae; family Uloboridae; genus Uloborus; species Uloborus plumipes. The sequence goes on along the minus strand of JAXGGA010000527.1, from coordinate 19,490 downwards.
TTCATTTTCAGTCAAGAATATGAACCTGAAATCTTAATTTCATGCTTTTCTTTGCAGTTAAGACTGTGTACTGCGGAAATAAACAAATATTCCTTTCATGGACGTGTAGGACACAGTTTTGATTTTGGGATCACTTTTTAAAAAAGGGACTTTTCTATGTTTACAGTGCTTGAAGTACTTGCAGAACAATTTTGGTCAAATGATTTTACGTTGCAGAACATCATAACATGTTTTGCTTTGGGGTTGGGAATGCAAACAATGTGGGCTTCTTTCCATGATTCAAGAATACATTTGTCCAGACGTAATTAAACAATTTGTGCAGTTTGTTTGCATTGGACTTGAGATACACTTTGAAGAGTTTTGCAGTTAGATTATCATTTTTGCATGCTTTTCCATTCCTTTGCATCTTTATTGCTATTTAAATTTCTTCCCTTGTTATTTCATTTAAATTTACTTCCAGTCTTCAATCACCTCTCATCGTATATTTCTTTGTATCATCGTATTTCTCGTATTCACTTTCTTTCATCACTCACTGCAAGCTTTGATCTGAATCAGAGTATTTCATAGCATAAAAGGTGAACAATAAAATGTTGTACTGCTTTGTTGGTTTTTACTCTTTCCTGTTTATTTGGATGGATAAAAAATATGTTTATATTATTTTTTCGATTCTTATTTTTATTTTTAGCTAAAAACTTATAAAGCAGCTGGTACGTGTCTAATAATTCTGAGTGAAAACAAGTAAGTAATTTATATAGTTAAATTCTGAGAACTTGTTGCTTGTACTCTTCAGAATGAAAACAATGTGGGTGTCTTTTCATGATTCAGGAATAATTTCATTTGTCCTAATGTAATTACATAATTTGCAGTTTGTTTGCACTTGACTCGAGATCCCCTTTGTAGTTAGATTATCATTTTTGCATGCTTTTGCATTCCTTTGAATTTTTATTGCTCTTTTATCTTCTTCATTTGTTATTTCATTCAAATTCACCTCCAGTCATCAATCGCCTGTTTAAAAGGCAAATCAATATTTGAACCAGCTGAACCCTGATCCACATTCAAAAGTTCTTAATGTTCACTGCATCTCTCTGGCATTTCTTTGTCTTGTGTCACTTTGTTTCTATCACTCACTGTAAGCTTTGATCTGAATCAGAGTAATTCATAACATAATAGGTAAGCTATAAAATTTTATACTGCTTTGACAAATTTTACTTTTTTCCTGTAAATTTGGGAAGGATAAAAGATTTTATATTACTTTTTGGATGCTTATTTTTATTTTCGTTCAGAACTTATAAAACAGCTGGTACTGTGTTTAATAATTCTGAGTGGAAGCAATTTGAGTAAGTAATTTGTATAGTTACATTCTTAAAATTTGTTACTTGTGAGCTGATTCCCAGTTTCAGAACATATTTAATAAAATTATGTTGAAAAATTCCTTTAAATTGTCAAAATTTCTGCAAAACCTATTGCACCAGAGTTTAGTCAAATTTCAGTTCGTCATAAACACCTTAAGTAAAAATACATTTAGACTTGTCAGTTTAATGGTAAATCATTTTCACCAACTATTGTTAATATAAGTCTCTTAACTAAAGCAAAAGATATTATCAAGATCACAACTCAAAATGTCCTCCTCTCTAGATTCTGTCGCTTTTCTTTTTCTTTAATAAAAGCAACATCAGTTGTTAAGTCAATGATTTGCTAAGTAATTTAGGGAAAAATTTGACTGAGACCCTTCTTGACGACTTTTTTTTTCACCAAGAAAAAGGATATGCAATGCTTTTTTCATCAACAGTAATGTATTCGTACACGTGTTCTGACCCAGGCTAGGAGCATTTGAATCAAGAACAAAACAAAACAATGGAAAAAACTTCATAATCAAACATTACTAAATTTCTAAAGTTATATAATACATTTCATGCAAAGAATTGTTTTAATCAAGTTTTAAAGGTAAGTAAAGGTAGGTAAGTAAATATTTCCCATCAGTAACATCTTTATATTGCTAGAGAATGATGTTATGCATTTGTAATGTGTCCTAAATTTGCAATCAAATTGTCATTTAATTAGTTTAAAAAATTTTCACCAAGCCATGAAGCCCTTTGTTGATTTCTTTATTTTAAATGGAAATTACCTTTTTAATTAGAGCCTGTAATCGAGTTTTAAATCCAGCTATTCTAAGATAGCAGTTTTCATTGTTTAATGTAGTCAGGTTACTTTTTTCCTTAAGGAAAAAACTGAAAAGTTGCTGGGAGCTCTTGATATTAATATTAGTTAATTTTAAATTGAACTACTTATAAGTGAAGCTTTAAGAAAATATTTTGAAACTAAGGTATTATTGTTTTCTTAGTTAATAATTATTGATGTTTTAAATTATTATTGTATAAATTATAGATTTAGTTGGTAAGTAAATATGTTCATGTGTAAACCTGCAATATACCAGGTCATTTTATTTTCTACAACAGAAATATAAGCATATACTGGCCTGGCACTTATGCTATTTCAGATATAATAAAAGTACTAGTTTTATAGTTTTTGTTCCGCCCTTGTTTGACTTCTTTTTGTTCAAATCATGGACTGCTATGATATACCAAAGGGCATTGTTATGTCAAAAGAAAAAACAACCTTCAAAAAAGTATTTATATGTAAGGGTAAAAATACTTCGTCCGCTTCGTTCTTATTGATCAGATATACCAAAGGAGGATTTTGTTATAATTTATTGCTGTTACAAATTCACTGTCTCACAGGTGAGTACTGATTTAAATTATAAACTATAATTAATTTACTCCAGTGATATTGGCAATATAATTTAATTTTTTTTAAAAGGGCAACCCTTTTGTTCCCAATGCTCCCCCAGGAAAAAACTAGTTCTTTGTTCTAAATTTGAGGGGGGGGGGCTAGAAAAATTACTGTATTTCAGGGTAAACGGTAATCTTGGTTTAACTTTAATTTATTTTCCTAAGAGCCTTTCATTCCAAATTCTGGACCTGCAACATCCCTTAAAACATAAACAGGTTTCAGCATGTGCTCTAAAATACCGTTGCGATGTAAAGTATCCTTGTGTTCAAAAATGTGAAGTGGTGTTCTGCCATTTTGCATGATACCTTCTCACAGCATCATGCTTGAACTGTTCCAAACACGTTCACAAACAAATTTTTGTGCATAACATGCTCCACATCTTTCCACAGCAGTTGATGGCCAGAATAATTGATCACACTAAACGAGATTCGTCAGAGAGTATCACTCTAGACCAATTTTGTCGATTAAACCAACATGTTCCTTACACCAGCTTCATTTCTTCCGATAATGGCTTGGTAGAAATCTGATGCAATGTACGGATTTTCTTACATACATACAAACTAATTTGATAAAATCGCCGTGAGATGGTTCTTGCTTAAACATGCGAACCGGTAATATTTACATTTTCTGTCCATCAGGGAAGTTTCTACTCCTTTTTTTACAAGCGACCCTCTGAAAGTGTGGTGTTCCTACTACGACCGCGGTGTGTTTTGCAAAGCATTTCCACCTTTAGCGACCATTTTTAATCATAAGATGGCATTTTTTGATACACCAATTGCAGCAGCTACAGTTATGACACTTTGACCGGATTTCAGTCGTCCAACTGTTTTTCCTTGGATTGTAGGTACTCAAATGGTGACTTGCTGATATTTTACTTTTATTTTTGTCAAGAAGCAAACAGAATTTCGTCAAAGAAAAACTTTTTCAACACTCAACGCTATTTTTGTCAAACAACAAACAGCGTAAATTTTCGTGACGAATCTTAAGTTGGAATGCACTGTCTTTTGTACGGATGAAGAGTCTTGGTCTACAACGTCCTCTGATCTTAAATTTACTTACATTGTGCAGCTGTCGGTGATGCAATTTTGCTTAAATCACTTGTTCCTTAGCAATGAGGAATCTGCATGCATTTTTTTTATTTTTTAAGAGCCGTTTTTTTTTTTAAGAATCAGGCAGTCAAAAAACTTGACATTTTTTATTTTTCTGAAAATTTCAGAATATGGTCTTTATTTAAAATTATTAAACACATGTTTTTTTTTATTTTTTCAAAAAAAAATTTTTTTTTTTTCCGTTTTGGGAGGTCAAAGTTGGACTTTGCTCTTTTTTTCAATAAAAACATGCCAACTTAGATGAGCCAATACTTTTTGCTTTAGGAGTGAACCGTGGAACTGACAATTATTTTGTGTTCTACTATATCCCCACTAACTTTAAGTACATAAATATTTGTGGACGACTCTTGGCGCAAAGGTAAGAGGTCACTCAAAGTTGTACGAAAAATAGTTTTTTAATGCAACTTTGGCCGACCAAATCTTCTTGTGGAAACGGTGCACCACGGTAGTGTATATATCAGTAAATATCCACCAAAGAGTAGTATCCAAAAACATAAAGATATGTGTGGTTGATATTTTGCACATCGAAATACTTGACTCTGACGTTGCAGAAATCGCAAAATCACGTGACTTTGAGGGTCATTATCTCCTTGCACCATGAGTGACCAGATACAAAACTAGTTGGAGTAGAAGCCTTTCTTGTCCCAGAAACACAATCCGTTAACAAACCTATGGCTACTCTTTCAGTTTTTGCATAATTCGGCTCTAAACTTTGAAAAATGAGTGTTTTTCGACGTTAAGAAAAAAGGCCAATTACCTGTTTTAAAATAGGTATTGATATTATTTGTAGCACTTATTATATCCCAACTTCCTAACTAGCTGAAATGGCATCTAAAGATATTTATACAGTTGAAACCAAATTTAAAATGAATTCTCGAAAAAACTCAGTATACGTCAAAAACCATATTTTTTATTTGTCCAGGCGACGTTTTCTTTTTTGGTACTGTTCTTTCTTCCGTCCGGTAATGGAATTCCGTCCGGTAACATGGTAAGCAATTTATGTACTTCTTGTCATTCTAGTTGCTGTAAAACAGGAAAGCAATGTATCTTAAGTCTGATATAAAGCAATATATCCTATCATATCAAGTTTATAATGCTAAAAGAATATTTTGAAATGGACAATAAACATAATCCAAAAAAAAAACTTCTGTTCAGCTGTCCCCTCTTGGTCGATGTTGTGAATGTCATCAAAACTCAACTTTTTTCAAAAATCAGAAGCCTCTTTAGCAGAATGTCACTTCTTTAAAATCTTGGTACATTAAAGCCCCTCGGTGCAGGTCTGGAAATTTTTGATGACATTCATGACATCGCGCAAGAGGGCGCAGCTGAACAAGTAAGTTTTTTTTTTTTTTTTATGTTTATTGTCCATTTCAAATTATTCTTTTAGCATTATAAACTTGATATGACAGGATATATTGCTTTATATCAATCAGACTTAAGATACATTGCTTTCCTGTTTTACAGCAACTAGAACGATAAGAAGTACATAAATTTATTAAAAGCAGTTCACTTTGTGTTAAAATGAGTAAAAACCCGAAAAAGCGACGTTTAAAAACACAAATAGATGAAGTTAAAATTGGCGAACATGTTTCAAAAGCCTAAAACTTCCTTCTTCAGCGCCAAGCAAGAAATGGAAAGAAACAAAGTGCCGGGAGAGTTTAAATAGCAAAGGAGCAAAAGCTAGGCCAATCAGGTGTCAGTGTGTGCCGAGTCCTGATTTGGCGTTGCGTTGTCAGAAAATTTAAAAGCATGAAGTAAAATTGGCGAGATGTGTGGAACTGCAAAAGATTCGTTACAAATATTACTTAAATTTTTATGAACATGAAAGGCTTCCAAGAAATCCAACTCGCCAACAGTTGAAGGTCTGCAAATAATTTTAGCTTCGGAGAAAACAAATCTATAGCCCATTTCCCAACAGTGTTTCGCGATTGAGGATTTTGAGAGTTCTTTCTTTTTAACATAATTTTCAAGTTCCTTTAACCTAAATTTTAGCGCCCTTTGGGTCTGTCCGACGTAACCAATTTGACATTCACATTTTATGTGATAAATGCCCCACTGATCAAATGGTTGGATGGGGTCTTTTAACTTGGAAAAAGTTAGTTTGTTGATGGGTCTGTAAATGACATGAAAATCGAACTTGCTGAGTATTCTGGAAATGCGAGGAGAGATTTTTGAATAAAATGGTAAGACAACGAAATTGGTAGAAGGAACACTGGGTTTTTTGTGGGATGCACTGCGGTTCGAAAGTTTATTATAAGCATTGTCAATGATTTGATAAGAATAACCTCTGTCAACGGCCACACTCCTTAAGAAATTAAGTTCATCATTGAGAAGTGATTTGTCGGAACATATATTAATAGCGCGGTTAACAAACGTGTAAAAAGCAGACATTTTTTGTTTTATGGGATGACAGGAGCGAGAATGTGGAGGAAGACAAACAGCAAATGGTTTTCGGTAAACGGTAGTGGAAAATTGGTTATTGTTTTTTGAAATGAGTACGTCCAAAAAGGGCAAAGAATTATTACTTTCAAGTTCGGCAGTAAACTGGATGTTGGGATCAATGGAGTTCATTAAATCAATAACCACAGGAACTATTTCCGCTGTGCCGTCCAAAAGGGTAAAGGTATCGTCGACGTATCTGAGCCAAAGTGGAAAATCAAATAATTGAAAGAGTTTTTGTTGAAAATAATCCATATACAATTCACTTAAGACAGGACTTAAGGGGTTACCCATAGCAAGCCCTTCGATTTGTTGATAGAATGTACCCCCAAAGACAAAGGTAGTGTGTTTAAGGCAAGTTTCAGTCAGATTAACAAGTTCAAAAATTTCGCGGTCAGTGTGGTGAAATTCACGGAGTCTGTTTTTCAGACACTTCAAAGCTTCAATAACAGGTACGTTGGTGAAAAGTGACATCAAAAGAAACCATAAGTAAATTGTTGGGTTTGAACTAAGTTCAAACCCAACGTCGACGATACTTTTATCCTTTTGGACGGCACAGCGGAAATAGTTCCTGTGGTTATTGATTTAATGAACTCCATTGATCCCAACATTCAGTTTACTGCCGAACTTGAAAGTAATAATTCTTTGCCCTTTTTGGACGTACTCATTTCAAAAAACAATAACCAATTTTCCACTACCGTTTACCGAAAACCATTTGCTGTTTGTCTTCCTCCACATTCTCGCTCCTGTCATCCCATAAAACAAAAAATGTCTGCTTTTTACACGTTTGCAGGGTTCCCACGGGCCCGAAAAAGGCCCTATAAAGGCCCGATTTTTGAGTTTGATTTTTAGGGGCCCCTAAAAAGGCCATATATTTTATCAAAAGCCCTAAAAAGTATTCAAAGCCCTATTTTTTTTTTTTTTTTTTTTGTTTTTTTAAAGAATTTGTAAGAATTCTAAGTACGCATCTCGCTCCCTTCCATTTTTTCTCGATCGTCGTAACACAGCGTGGAGATTCAAGGTCGCAGTTCAAGGTGAGACTTATCGGGCTTTAGCCACGCCCGTGGTGTGAGGGGAGCTTTTATTGGGTATCGTTTTCCGTGACGTATACGTGGCTCCTGGCACAGCCATCTTAACACAAGTGTTTAGAAGGCTGTGCCACTGGTTGTGAAGAAAAAAGAGAAAAGATAATAATAAATCTGCTGAACTTGTTATTTTACGGACGTTCTTCGACGATTGTTGGTACGTAGTAGCGTGGGTCGATTTTGCATGGCGAGTTGAAATAGCGTGCATTTCTATTTTCTCTTCGTATCTTGTTTGCAGTGGTGCAAGTACTGCGCAAATCGTGCCACGCTGCGCCAAATAAAGAATCTTGCGCCATCCTGCTCCCAAACGCACTTTTAGATCGAAATTGCGCCTGACTGCGCCAAAACGGCCGCTTTTCTAGCGAATATCGCGAAAAAGTGGCATAACTTCTGCTTTTGTTAACCGTACGTTAAGACGGTTGCTATGGCGATATTCTGAACATGTGCGTCGCGAAAAATATTCTCCTTATCTGACATTTCAATCCTTTTGCATCTTGCAAAAATTTTGATATTTTTCACAATCCAAAATTATTTTGACACATGCTACCTCAGCTTAACTTATTTTATGTTTTATTTTGAGAAAAAAGTAATTTATTTTTAGAAGCTTGTCAACATCTAGCATTTACGTCGCGGACGAAGCTTCCTCTGTTGAAGATTTCAATCCAAATGCATCTTGAAAACATTTTAATATTTTTGACAATAAACTGTTATTTTGACAATAGATACCTTCCATTAGCTGATTTTAGCTTATATTTTGATAACAAACAATTTATTTTTTCTATTTATATATCTATTAATTTTTGCAAGCTTGATTTTAATAAGCATTAGGTTCTCCATTGCTTCATTTTTTATAAAACAATTAAAATGATCAAGCACATAATGATTAATTATGACTTTGTACTGAAAGTCAGTATTTTGAAAAGTTGAATTTGTAAAATTATAATTTTAAAAGCTTGAAATAGAATTTTCCATGTACTAGCAGCAGTGCTCCCATTAGGTCATTAAACAGGGATGAAAATCATCCGCGATTTTCCGCTTCTTGTATTTTTCTTTCTTTCCGCGATCTGAAACTTAATGTTGCATAGGGTTTGAAAAAAAAATACCCATCATTAAAATAAAGCATAAAATAAGTTCATTTGAAGTAGTAGAGGCTGAAATCACTTCCAACTTCCAAAATAATGGAAATAATTTTCGGATGCAGCAGGATTGAAACATCAAGAATGATACACAATTATCGGCAATTTATGCTTTACATTTTGGCATGCTGCCAAAAACAAAAGTTTCTTTAGTAGGAAGTAGAAATTAAGAAAATTTAGCTAAAATATTGGAGACCTTAGTCAAAAAATCGTAAAATAATTTTCATCTTTATTATTTATCAAAATAACTGAAGCTCGTATAATATTAGTTAGAGAACTCTTTTCTTGAAGAACACATATCTAATTCATCTAAAATTACGCGCCCCCACCCCCCTTTTTTTTTCTTTATTTCTACAATGTTGACGAAGACTTCAAAAAAATAGGGAATGTGCAATTAAGAGGTTTTAAAAATAGTTTGAAAAACCATCAATTTGCTGATTTTGCTCAAGATTTCACTTTGCATATTAAGAGAATCTCGCATGAATGCAATTCATTATATAATTTTTTTAAAAAATCTATCAGAATCTTAAGCCGGGCAATTTTTCCTCTTTTTGGTTTTGAGCTGTTTTCATCCCTGATTAAAGGAAAGATAAAATATTGATGTGTTGTACAAAATTCAGAGATACTTTATAGCAGCACATAATTATCTCATTCTACTGTGAAGAAGTTCTAAAGTTTTATAACCAGCACATATTTAAGGCATTAAAAGCAGAGAGACAAACAAATTAAATGCGAAGCAGTATACGATAGTTACACAAGAAGCTTAATCCAATCAAGAGTCATCAGATTTTTTATTAAATTTAGCAAACCAACGACTAAAGTCAGCTGTTAAGAACAATGTCTTATCTGAGATCGAGTTGCAAAATGGATGTTAGAAGATGCAGAGAAGTTATGAATGAGAAAGAGAAAGAACAGTAGAACAAAAAGAGACAGTTAAACTTTTAAATTAAGGTTTTTCAATTCTTAGCTCACAGAATCTAATTTTGCACAATAAAACATAAAAAAACTTTAGTTTACTTTTCAAGCACAAAGGTAGTTAGTTCCTCAATTTTAAGTTAAAGTGCATTGTTAACAAAAGAAAATCCAAATGTTATTTATAATTTTGCAACTAAAAAAACAAAAAATGTCTAAATTTTTCATATTGTCGTGGAAGCTTTAAACCAAAAGTTTGCATTTCATATTTGACCACCACGAATGCGCTCTTAGGTGGATAGGATTTTTTTCTTTTATATAGGCCTAGAGCCTGCTTGTTAATCCTTGAATTTTATAAATTGAAGTGTGTGTCATATTGTACTACATTTAAATGGTTTAAAAGGAATTGTTACAATTTTATTTAAAATTTGTTCATAAAATTTTTGCGTGAGTGTAGTAGCTGTATAGTACCCGTTGTTCGTTTCTTAAGCTGTGTTAAAAATGTAAAATGATACATAACTGGTAATAAAATGTATATGGGAGTTGAAGCTTTGCTGTTTTTAGAAATGAACATATTGTGCAAGAACATAATAGTTATGTTTTTCGACTAAACTGATAAGCTTTTCCTTTAAAAGTTAGTTATTCAGCAGAAATACGACTACATAACGTCAAGTGGCCCTATATATTCTGGAAAATGGGCCTGAAAAAGGCCATATAAAGGCCTTATTTTTTAATCTGCTGAGAGGGTGGGAACCCTGGTTTGTTAACCGCGCTATTAATATATGTTCCGGCAAATCACTTCTCAATGATGAACTTAAAGTCTTAAGGAGTGTGGCCGTTGACAGAGGTTATTCTTATCAAATCATTGACAATGCTTATAATAAACTTTCGAACCGCAGTGCATCCCACAAAAAACCCATTGTTCCTTCCACCAATTTCGTTGTCTTACCATTTTGTTCAAAAATCTCTCCTCGCATTTCCAGAATACTCAGCAAGTTCGATTTTCATGTCATTTACAGACCCATCAACAAACTAACTTTTTCCAAGTTAAAAGACCCCATCCAACCATTTGACCAGTGGGGCATTTATCACATAAAATGTGAATGTCAAATTGGTTACGTCGGACAGACCCAAAGGGCGCTAAAATTTAGGTTAAAGAACATGAAAATTATGTTAAAAAGAAAGAACTCTCAAAATCCTCAATCGCGAAACACTGTTGGGAAATGGGCCATAGATTTGTTTTCTCCGAAGCTAAAATTATTTGCAGACCTTCAACTGTTGGCGAGTTGGATTTCTTGGAAGCCTTTCATGTTCATAAAAATTTAAGTAATATTTGTAACGAATCTTTTGCAGTTCCACACATCTCGCCAATTTTACTTCATGCTTTTAAATTTTCTGACAACGCAACGCCAAATCAGGACTCGGCACACGCTGACACCTGATTGGCCTAGCTTTTGCTCCTTTGCTATTTAAACTCTCCCGGCACTTTGTTTCTTTCCATTTCTTGCTTGGCGCTGAAGAAGGAAGCTTTAGGCTTTTGAAACATGTTCGCCAATTTTAACTTCATCTATTTGTGTTTTTAAACGTCGCTTTTTCGGGTTTTTACTCAAGTACATAAATTGCTTATATAATTATATAAATTGTCATGTTGAAACCGAACGGAATAAAGAGCTGTAACAAAAAAAAAATGCTTCGCTGGACAAATAAAAAAATATGGTTTTTGACGTGTACTGAGTATTTTCGAGAATTCATTTTCAATTTGGTTTCAACTGTATAACCATCTTTCGATACCATTTCAGCTATTTAGGAAGTTGGGGTATAATAGTGCTACAAATAATAGCAATACCTATTTCAAAACCGCTAATTGGCCTTTTTTCTTAACGCCGAAAAACACTCATTTTTCAAAGTTTAGAGCCGAATTATGCAAAAACTGAAAGAGTAGCCATAGGTTTGTTAACGGATTGTGTTTCTGGGACAAGAAAGGCTTCTACTCGAACTAGTTTTGTATCTGCATGGGCACTAGGGTGGGGCGAAAAATAAAAAGTTTTTCAGATCAACTTCTAATAGTTGCCAAAAGTTGTCTTTGGTGATAGTTAGCTTTTGTGCAAAATTTGAGAAAAATCGGTTAATATCTTCAGGGGGCGCTGCGATCGCAAAGTTTTACCATAGCTTTGTTATGGATTTTATGGTTAAAATATCAAAAAGAATGCCTTTAGCTAGTCTCTTTGCGTTTTTTTTTTACTCAAAAGATGTTTTCATGCATTAAAAGCATATGAAATGACTCACAAACATTATTTTATATGACATATTTATATTTAAAAAAAAGCACTTTTTTTCACGTTTTTGTTTCTTTTTAAATGCCTGAAATATAAATATATCATGTAAAATAATTTTTTGTGAGTTATTTCATATGCTTTAAATGCATGAATATATCTTATGAGTAAAAAAATGCAATGAGATTAGCGAACGGCATTTTTTTTTTTTTCATATTTTAACCATAAAATCCCTGTAAAAGCTATGGTAAAACTTTGCGATCTCAGCGCCCCCTGAAGATATTAACCGATTTTTCTCAAAATTTGCACAAAAGCTAACTATCACCAAAGACAACTTTTGTCAACTATTAGAAGTTGATCTGAAAAACTTTTTATTTTTCGCCCCACCCTACTGGTCACTCATGTTGTAAGGAGATAATGACCCTCAAAGTCACGTGATTTTGCGATTTCTGCAACTTCAGAGTCAAATATTTCGATGTGCAAAATATCAACCACACATATCTGTATGTTTTTGGATACTACTCTTTGGTGGGTATTTACTGATATATACACTACCGTGATGCACCGTTTCCACAAGAAGATTTGGTCGGTCAAAGTTGCATTAAAAAACAATTTTTCGTACAACTTTGAGTGACCTCTGACCTTTGCGCCAAGAGTCGTCCACAAATATTTATGTACTTACAGTTAGTGGGGATATAGTAGAACACAAAATAATTATCAGTTCCACGGTTCACTCCTAAAGCAAAAAGTATTGGCTTATCTAAGTTGGCATGTTTTTATTGAAAAAAAGAGCAAAGTCCAACTTTGAACTCCCAAAACGGAAAGAAAAAAAATTTTTTTGAAAATATAAAAAAACACGTGTTTAATAATTTTATTTAAAGACCATATTCTGAAATTTTCAGCAAAATCAAAAATGTCAAGTTTTTTGACTGCCTGATTCTTAAAAAAAAACGGCTCTTAAATGAAAGTTCGTTTCATTTTATGACGATACACACCAATTTCAGTTCAATCGGATGATTAGTTATTTTGCAATTAATTCTTAAAGACGCCCGATAAGCCTGCCCCCAATTTTCTCCCATCTCCGCTGATGACGTCACGGTTCACTTTAATCCTTCTCACTCTGGGCGATCGCTCGTGCGCTCCCAATAGAACAGGGGTCTCCAAACTTTTTTGGCCCACGGGACGGGCCACTTTTGAAAACTTCCCAAGATTCGCGGCCGAGTCCCCAACCCCCTTCCCTATCCTTAATGGATCATCATACACATCGTAATTTAGAATAAGGCACATTTTTTGTATTAGAAATAATCGGAATATATGAAAAAACGGCATTTTCAGTTAGGCGTTTTGGTATTTCTATAACTTAAAAGTATGTTTCAAGTTTTAATCCTCACTTCACTTTTCATCCGTAGAATGTAGGATTTTTCTTTTGGCATCATAACTAACATTCACACTGGGTCGGAAAACTGAAATAATTAAAGTTACCTAAAAATTGAATCCAAATTGGTTTATTTTTTAAGCTACCTACTCCATAACATTAAAAATTTCCAATTTAATCATCATTAGTTATTATTTGTGAAAAAAATTCCATTCGTTACCTGATAAAAACATTTTATATAGCCTTCTTCAATCTTTTAGGGACTTCGAAATTTTTCCCAATACCTTTTTTTACTATGCTTAGTTTCTTAAGAAACAAATAACAAATATTATAAAGAAATTTTCAAAGGTTAGATTAATACAGAACACAGAAACTGAACTACTTGATGTCAATGTAAGTTTTAACGATTGATGTTGCATTTAATTTAATATGTGCAATCAGAAACTCGCAAAATATAAGTACACAAGGAACTCTCGCTGTAGAGTTAATAATACCTAGCAATTATGATTTGGCTCATGTATGCATCTAAAATCTGATCCACAAAAGGAAAAGACGTGAATATTGCAAGGCCGATTTTTTTTTAAAGAAAAAACTGAAAACTGATTGCGGCCTCTTCAGTTCCATTGCGAAAAATATTCTATAGTAATTCGTTTAATAGTATATTAATTATAACAAGATCGGTTTTCATTTGATAAAAAGTGCTTTTTTTTTTTGGATGATACGTCAAACAAAAAATTAAAATATTTACGGAAGGTACTTTAGATCACTCATTTTTAATTTTTTTCCCTTCTAACAGAACTGATTTTATTTTTCTGAAGAATAATCGCGTACGGGTTATTGTTACCATTATTGCTTTCTTGTTAATATTTTCTTTTCGTGTATTTATTTATTTCCTCTTGTTCTGCTTTTACTTTTGCATTCAGAACAATTATTTTAATCTGAATTTTAGACGATTTCTGTAATTTTCTGCAGTTATCCCAACATCTCCTACGTCCATGACAGCTTTAAGTGCTCTGCTCAATAAGCGCTCGATTTTTATTTAACTAAGTAAACAATTTTACTTTGAAGTAATTTACTTGTGAATAAAGTAATGATGTACAATAGGGTAGTTGTGACGTACTGAATATGCCCTTTTTAACTACTAGATATTGTTAAGAGGCTTACAAAACACAAAAATTCACCATTGCCGAATTTTAAAACACAACGGTTGATTCTTAATGATTTTTTTTAAAACCCACGCGCAAAAAAAGCGCACCTTGAAACCGAAACCCGTGACGTCGGATGGCAGTTACTTTCAGCCTTTCATCCATAAAAATTGGATTTTTGCTATATTATCGTTTCATTGCAGGATTTTCTCCTTCCTTAATCAATACCTTAAAATCTACTAATTCACTATTTAAAACTGGATTTATCAAAGAGCAATCCAATACCCTGCTAGGGGTGATTGTTTTGATATTTTTTGGCGAAATCCGTATTCAAATTTTTAGAACGCATCACTTGGCGAGGAAAAAAAATTACGGCAGTGCAGAGCGAACAACAGTGCGGAAGCCGGGGAAACCGGTTTCTCGAGCTCCTCGCATCTAAAGCTTCTCGCTCTTTCTTCTCCTTAGTAGAAAGTTCAAAAGCGCCAACGAGTGCCCAGTGACGTCACTGCCGCTTGAAATTTAAAAATTATTTAAAAAAAAACTACTTGTCGCATCGCAAAAATTTTTTCGCCGTTGATGTTCATGTATGTTGCTCTATCATATAAAAATAAAATTGAAAAATCGAAAACTTCCCTATTTCAAGTCTGATCTCGACATCGGAACTGCTGGAGTTGGGGATGGATAGAGATGCAAAGGGTGGAAAAAACCGGGGTTTTTTTGGGGGGAAGGAAGGAATTTTTGAATTTCCCGACAGTTTTGGATATTTTCGAAGTTTTAAGAAATGCTGGTTTTAAAAAAATTTTTAGTGGGGTAGACAGACCAGAGAGTGAACACTTTCAGTGAAAAAGCACCTCTTAATTTGCTTTAAAAAATACGATTTTAAACCATTTTTCTTAGATGAATCAGCAGTAGGCACGTCATTCTACACATTTCTAAACAGAAAATGGCTAGAAAATGCTGCGTTTGTGTTTTGTTTGGGGTGTTCATTCACTGGGTCAAGGCACTTTTTCTCCTTTCAACCAACCAGAAAACCTGATCCAGAGCCAGAAGAATTAGCGCAATATTTTAAAAAATAATTTCATATATTACCTGAAATGTTTTTACTGTCAAATGCGCGTCATGTGACAAATGCTACAATATTAGCGATGCTATTAATTTTTGAAAACGAAATTTCGCTTAAGTGTTCATTCACTGATCGGTTTACCCTAATTAATTTCTTTTAAATTTTCGACCAGAAGCAAACGTAGCATCATATTAAATTATTCAATCACGACTACAACACTTTTTATTGAAAAAAATATATCTAAATATGTATACATTTTAGTTTAAAATGTTGCAGCCTTTATCGAAAATTTTAAAAATAAGAGTAAAATACACTGTCGAACTTTTAGAGCTTGTCTCTTTGAGACTGGTTTTTGAAATAAATGGCTCAACGAAAATGAATTCTTTATTTTTTACTCATGTAGTAGGCATAACAGCGATGAAAAATAACTATGTTCCCCAAAAGTCCGGGTTTATTCTCCAAAATTCCAGAGTTTTTTTCTCGGCTCTCAAAAACTGGATTTTTCGCATCTCTCGGGATGTCCCATTCAGGGAGGGTATACATATCTTTCTCCTCTGAATGTTCTCCTAAAGATTAAAATAAGCACCCTTCTGTCTATATAAACAACAGTAAGCAACTCAAAGTGAACCCTGACGTCGAAGCAAGCTCCACCCCTTTTTGTGTCACGTGAACTTAGTTTCGTTTTACGCTGATTTTAAGTTGTAATTTTGCAAAATCCTGAGCAGTTTTTTAAAAACTGAGTTGATATTTGGGGGTTTGAAGTAATGGACTATTGAAATTAACCAACAGTTCGCGATAACCCGACCCATGCAGATTCCTCACTGTCAAGCAATGTATATACTCTCTTCTCGAAGACCTCTGGTCTTTGAAATATTTATGTTTAACAAACCAATATCTTTCTTGACCTTACGCATGAACAATTACGCTTCAGAACACTTACATGTTGAGGTATCAATCAGGATAGATTGCATTTTGAAACCTTTTCTGTTTAATTTTTTCGCCATCTCTTTTTTTTTTTCAATATACTTCTTTATATGCTCCATAAGATAACTGTTTTTTCATTGACCCCCCCCCCCCCCATTTTGCTTGGAAGCAACTTTCTAAATCATTTACCATCAGAAATAGTGTACTGCTAAGCATTAATAGACTATTAGGAAAAAGCCAGCTGTTTGCCATGGATTTATTTGAAATCGTGTCAAATAGAATCATTAATAAAGGCAACTATGGGCTGTCTCATAAGAAGAAGCTTGCAACATCAAATAGAGGGCTTTGCATAAATATTGTTACAGGCTGCAGTATTATTGCAAGAAAGAAAAAGAAAGGTTTAAAACAATTTACATTTTATAAATTATGTTGAATAAAATTTTTCTTCTAAGTTCCAATATGAAGAAAAGGTCCAAATGATACGAATTTTAGCTACAGGCATTAAAAAAAATTGTACATTAATTTTTGAAATAAAAATCATAAATACGATTTTTTACGTGTTTGTTAAAACTTCAAAGGGCGCCCTATCGGAGGGTTTAAATAGAAAACCATATAAAAAAAAATTCATTTTTTCCCGTAAGCTATGAGTCTTGTTGTGCCAGGCGCGCACCCAGAAGGGGGCTTAGCCCCCCCCCCCCACTCCACCCCCCACAAAAAACGGGAATTGAATATCTTAAGTGACAACGACATATCAAATTTTTCCACGTTGTTGTCCTTTCCTTTCGTCGAATCCTTTCGGATTCAAGTCATGAATAACTTGTACTATTTCACACCAATAAAGTGACAAAGGCAAATTCGTATAAAATATACCTTGTCTTTCTAAGAATTCCAAGGGGAAATGGATTAAAATATCATCTAACCCCCCTCCCTCTCCTTCTGGAATCTTTGAGAAACCAATGCATTGTTTTCGATCTGATATTCCATTGCACAGGCGCATGAGACTCGAGAATGGGACCTCAGCAATTTAGGAGGCCTAAAATCTGAGTGTGGCTTCATCAAAAACATAGTAATTTACTTTCCAGGATTTGTCACAGAAAACCGGGAAATTTTGCAGTGGCGAATTTTTTTAATCCACTCAGTAGCGCAACTAGGGGGGGGGGCGTGCCCCCACCACAGAAGGCTGAGTTACTGTTTTTCTTTTTTTAATATTCTTTATTATTGAAGAGAAGAAAAGAGCGCGCTTCTTGGAAAAGCTAAGTGATTGAAATGAGAAAAAAAACTCTCGGGGAAAAATTTCTATTTCTTTCAAAAAAAAAAAAACCTTCAACATTTAAATTTTTTAACAGCTGCAGATTATTGGTTAACTAATCGTGTGCCCCCCCCTCCCTCCATATTTTCTTCACTCTTTATTTCTTCTTTTTTTTCTAATTCTTCTGAAAATAAAGTGTTCAAGATGTTACTCCTCCGAAACCCTTATCATTACGGAGCATCTCACATTTCGTTTGGTAGACTTCACATTCTCAATTTTTCAGAAGAGAAGATCCTCCATGTCCCCAAACACCAAAAACATTGAAAATCGTTTAAAACTGCATTTTTAGAGCTTCAATTTTCAACTTTCTGCAGTGCCCATTAAAGTTACCAAATATGGTTTTACACTCTAGATTCGTGCAAGTTTCCCGACCCCCTTTCTCCACGAACATCAAAGATCATTAAAATCTTGGTTTTCAAAACGAAAATTTCAGAAAAAATAATAAAGGGGTAGAGTCTTTGAATCCCCCCTAAAACCATTGGGTAGGACAAAAAAATTTTGTTTTCAGAACGTCTATTTCTCAAAATCAAGAGAGATCCTCAGAAGTTGTCTTCAGATATCATCAAAAATTGCCTACTTTGCGTTTTTGAAGCCTCAATTATGAAAACTTGTAGAGGGGGGAGGGTGAATAGCAGGGGCGGACTGGCCATGTGGAAGATGTGGAAAATTCCACATGGGCCGCATCTACTCTGGGCCGTTTTCTTTCTATATTTATTTATTTTTTAATCAAAAAAAAAATATTTCGAAAAAAAAAAAGTTGGGCCGGCCGCTCTCACCATCCTTCTAGGTTCTCACAGGGCCGGCCGTTTGGGATCACAGCTAGAACTGTTTCTTTCTTGAGGGGGGGGGGGACGCTGATTACTCAGCACCTCTTCTAGCGCAGCGGTTAAACTTTTCTGACCCAACTCACAAAGTAAAAGGGAGGGAAACAATGGCTTTGTGGGGTCTTCGGCCCAAAACGGGCCTTCAGGTCTCTTGCTATCTCTGTTCGGAATTGATGCTTCGGGGATTTCTAGGGAGAAGCGTTATATTGGGGGTGGGGACTTTTTTTATGGCTGTCTGAGGCTGTCTGGGAAAAAGCTTGAAATAAAAAAAAGGTGCCATTCGAAGAAAAGGACGTATTGGGATTCTTAAGTAACAATGAGAAACGCCAGCTAAATAGTTTTTTTTTTCTTTTCTTCTTTCTTGCTTGTTGTGCTTCCCGCCACTTTTTAAGCAATGGATAGTCCCACGGCTTTTTCAACCAATTAGGCTATTTTAGCAATCCGTTCGATTTTCTCTTGAAGAAACAGAGCGAGTCCTTCGTTATTCATCGTACTTGACTGTTTAATGGAATTACATCTGTTTTGCATCAACAGCGACAAAAATCTTTTTGAAGTAAGTTTAATATTTTAAATGATGTGTTTGTTAAAAACTTTTGTTTTTTTAATCACGTTAAATAATGCGAAGTTGAAATAATAATTATTATAAATTGAATATATTTTTGTTTATCTAAGATTAAATTCCTAAAGGTACAAAAAGTATAAAGGTTAAATTTAAAATGTACTCGACATTTAATTTCATTAGAAAACGAAACTCGAAGTTTAGGAATGCAGATTGAGTCTTCGCTCCCTCCCCTGCCCAATTTTCACTTAGATTTTTCGTTACTTTTCGGATAAATTGCACTCACAATTAATTCAACTTTTTTGCTCAGTTACCAGGCAAAATGTAGACGGGGCTCTAAGTTATTACAGATATGGGTCTTTTCTTTATCTGATCAACTTCTTCGGTTACAAAACAGACCATTAGTCCACCTTTATGTGCCTTTTCGCTGATATTCCTCACATTTTTTAATGTGCTCTCTTTGTTTTTTGGATTAATCTTATAGTTGGATCTGAATCAGAAAAGTAATACAATAATTTGTTTTGTGGTGTAGACTATCCTAAATTTC
>JAXGGA010000526.1:0-216206 GCA_038373865.1 Uloborus plumipes | reverse complement strand
TGACTTCAATACAATTATAATTCATTAAAACTAAATATAATACGTTTTCATGCTACAAAAGCATGAACAATGCTTCTTTTACGCAAATAATATTGAAAATTAAGTTAGGAAAATGACTAGAACTTTTTTCAAAAATGTTGGTACTGAAATGTGTATATTGTGCAATAGCAACAAGAAAACGAAAAAAAGCCACTAATTTTATTCTTTGCAATGATAGAACACACCTTTAGGTTTATTTCGAATGCTTCTATTATTGAATATGACCTCCGCCTCTTCATAAAAAGCTACTAAAGTGAATTCATGTTTTGCACATCTTTTTTCTACATCTGATATTTTGCTGAACTTAACAACTGAATTTGGGAGTCATAAATTATTTCTCACTTTTCTTTCTGCTTAATAAGGGATTAAGATGATTTTTAAGTAGCATAATAGGGCTGTAAATACACTTAAAAATAAAGGTATGTTTGCTTTTCAGTGAAATTTAGGTTAGGAAAATGACTAGAACTTTTTTTCAAAAATTTTGATACTGAAATGTGTATATTGTGCAACAGCAACGAGAAAACGAAAAAAACCACTAATTTTATTCTTTGCAATGATAGAACACGCCTTCAGGCTCATTTCGAATGCTTCCATTATTGAATAGGACCTCCGCCTTTTTTTGAAATGCCACTTAAGTAAACTCATGTTTTGCACAAGAAAAAAAATGCTTGTCGTAGTTTATTCAAATTTTATTCAAACAAAATTATATTATATAAATTTCAAGTATTTTTTTATTAAATCCTCATACTTTCAGCAACATATCTGAGAATTTTTGGAAATATTGAAAGATTTCTGCACCCCTCACAATTTACTGAAGAGATACGTATACATGCAGATTAGGCTTAGCGGTTGACAGAAAATGCAATTTTTTGAAAAGTTTGACGGCCTGTAAAACAAAAACCAGATCACATATGGGCAAAAGAATTCATATGGTTACTTACCCCCATAAAAATATTAAATACACCAAATTTTATCAAAATCCGAGGGCATGGGTTACATGACCGGATGAACTGACATGGAATGACCCTAGTGTATAATTATAAACTTTTGACTTTGATAGGAAGTTAAGCGCTAAAAAATAAAAAAAAAAAAATCCACTGTTTTCCGTTTTCAAAAAATGGATAATGATTCTTCTCCTTCATTTTTAACATACATTGGGCAATTTATTGAACATATAAATATTTTAAAATATGTTAAATTATAGAAAATATAAAAATGCCAAAGAAGCTTTTATGCATTTATTATAAATGACAAAAAAAAATATTTTTAGTAATTTGACTTTGGATTTTATTTAAATACATTTTTACAAATAAATAGTAGCTTGGTTTGTATTTAATACGATTTATAAGTATGGTTTAAGCATTTTTTAGATCCTAATCGTTTCATCTTTCTCTTCTAACTTTTTTTTTGTCACTTAACACATTGGAATTCTTTGAAAAAATAAGTTTATAATTCTTGATAAAATTCTTCAGTAAGTAAATATTTATTAATTAAAGCACCTAGTAAAAAACCCTAATAACATGATTTATATTCAAGTTATTAGGGTCATGATCCTAATTTTCTGGGAATTTTATGTTTGGAAATGTTCGCTCTCTCATTATTACTATTTTATTCAACTGGACTTGGATTTCTTATCTCACGAAGTCGTTTCTTTCATCCATTGTTGTGACTATCTATGACTTCCTAGCTATCTCCCTCGCAGTCGCGAAATTGTTTACTTTCTGTCTCCCTTATTATGGGATCCGTTACTTTACTATTCCAATGCTCTATATTTAAATGTTTATCAGACAGGATTGAGAAGTCGCAGCATCTTTTCTGCAGAAATGTATCTTATCATTCTCTAGCCTGTTTTTCGATTACCGTGGCGAAACTTCCTTATTCCCTTATCAAATTGCATGCTCTACCCATATTTTTTAACTTATCATACCGGCTATTGACGAAAAATAGCCTCACTCTCGAAAAAATTAGTTTTTGTGTTAAAACCGTTTTTTTTTTTATGTTCATAACTATATACTCACTACTTGAATGAATAGCATCTATATTTAATGTTAAATTAATTAATGCTCTATATTTAAATGTTTATCAGCTAGGATTGAGAAGTCGCAGCATCTTATCTGCAGAAAAGTATCTTATTATTTCTCTAGCCTGTTTTTCGATTGACATGGGGGAACTTCCTTATTCCTTTATCAAATTGTCCAAAAATCCAAAATCCTCTACCCATATTTTAAAAAACTTATTGTACCCGCTATTGACGAAAAATAGCCTCACTGTCGAAAAAAGTAGTGTTTGTGTTAAAACCGTTTTTTTTTAATGTTCATAACTATATACTCACTACTTGAATGAATAGCATCCGAAAACTAAGATGTAGTGGCTCGATTGAAGAGAGCGTTGCATTAGAAAAGCGAAGATCCTAGGTTCCTGCTGTGGGTTTGGTCGCTTTTGATTAACTCCTTTTTACCAGCTAATTTTACTAAAAATGTACTAATGTATTGAAACTACTAGTTGCACTAATGCATTAAAACTAAAAAGAAACATTTTTATTCCAGCGTGGAAATTTAGTATTAATAGTATTTCTTAAAGGTTTTTTTTTTTTTTTCTTTATACATCATAAAACTACGAAATTAAGGTGGCATTTAATTTCGTTTTAATTGGCGAAAAAAAATTTTTTTTTTCTTTGAATCTCTTTTCAGAAAAATTAGATGAGAAAATTAGTTAGAAAATTAGATCTATTTTATTGAATACTTTCTAAAAATTAACGTTGATATTTTTTAGAATTAAGACTTAAAACCAAATTTATGGTTTGACTATTTTTATTTCTAGTCTTTAATGAACAGACTAAGATGATGATTATTTTGCCTCTCAAAAAGCCTTTTCTGCATAATATATTCATCTTATAAATTCATAAAAAATTTAAAGTGCACATTGTCCCTGCTTTATTTCTAAAAAACTCCCAATTTAATAAATCTACTACTTTACATTCAAGTCTTGGAACATTTCCAGTAAAATCGTTTAGCTTATATTTATTATTCTGGATATAAAGTTTCATATTATAAGCCTTTTATGCTAATAAGGTGTTCAAAAGTGTTTTGATGCTTGCAGAACTTAAGCAGAGTAGATACATATATTAGAATTTATGATTTTGTAAATTTCATCTGGTTTACGCTGCGGTAATCTAATAAGTGAAAACGATGTATGAAATCTATGTTGCAGAAAACGTGCCTTAACGTACTTCATAACACTAATATAGTTGTTTCATGTGAATTACAGTGCTCCTTACATTAAAATCAACTATTATAGTGATCAGGGGGTTCAAATTCTTTTCGTTTGATTTTGTTTTGGAAAATATTTGCGGTAGATGTACGAAAAAAGTATTCGTCATATTTGTCGCTTAACTTTTCAGAATATGTAACTTCTGTATGAAACCTGATTTCAGACAGAATACATTATTTTTATGAATGAAATTTTAAGGATAAGCTTTATCCTTAATTTTTAAGTGGAGTTTTATCGTATTATTTTTTTGTATTAAGTTCTCGCTATTGTATTCACTGCCTTCAAGTGCTGTATGCTTCCAAATATTAAGTGTAACTGAAATATAGTTTATTTTTACAGTAATATTGTATATTATGCGAATAAACTTTTTCAAATATAAGATAGCATCATTAGGAATTCCACTGTTATTATTAATTTAGCATATAGGCTGTCTTTCACTAAAAACACAGTGAAGCATTTCTACAGATATGAATAGTTGATGAACCCCGAGTGACAGAAACTTATCTGCAGGATCTGCAATAACCTCGAGTGAAGTCAGTTGTGTGACGAAGATTGAAGAAATAACTTGCCCTCGCATGCCTTTACGTGACCACTTATTAGAACCTGAATGAATTCTGTATTGCATGCACTCGATACATAAGCTCAATAGTTTAATTTAAAGTATTAAAAATCCAACAACATATTTTCTCTGCTTTTTATATATTCCTGATATGTTTTTCTTTGTCACTATTCCAGTGCTGAATCCAGTCAATGTTTGAATACAGACAAAATGAAAATGAAATCAGCTATGCCTTAGTATAAGTGGCTGTAATAGGGGCCAACGTTGATAAAAGGAAAACAGCTCTGTTGAGTCATCGGGCTAGGTATAGCTAGAGCAGCGAATCTTTTGCAAGTTGCTAAAAAAGAGTGAAATCATCAAAGCAAACTTTTTTTCTTTTAGCTTTTTCCTTCTAATAACACAAAATCAACAAGATAAAGATTTTTTTTCAATAAAACATTGTCTGTATTTTTTCGTGCATAAGTATTTATCCCATTACAAATCGAGGCATGCGTGCAATGTCACGTAAAATAAGAAATTATGTTTGCTGGAGCTTACTGGGATTTCCAAAATACTCGCTCAGCTTAGAGATTGAAGATTGTCAGGATTCTATACTAGCAAGGTATATTATTGTGCCACTAAATAACTATAAAAAGTCGTTTCCAAGAAATGATGCTAATCTTAAATGCAGAAAATTCAAGAAAGATCACCGGTAACATCACTAAGTTGATGAGAACGCATTTTCTTTTCTGCAAGAAGTGGTTAAATATTTTTCGCTACAACAGAATAAATAGCTGCGATATTTTATGTGAACACATTTCTAATATCAAACATATGTGTTTTAACAATAAGGTAAAGCTTAGCCCCAAGGCAAAGCTTAGGCAGAACTATATGCAATACACCTCCAACTCTTCCGTACCATCCTTTTTTTTCATTTTTTCTTTTATTTATTTATTTGTTTTTAATTTTTATCATGTTTTTAGAAAAAAATTGAATCCCTCTACATGAAACCAGTATTAAAAAAACTAAAAAAATTTTCATTAAAAGTAACACCAAATTATATTTGTAATACTTATATGAAACGAAAAAAACTTGTAGATTGATTACTCTAAAATTCAGACGCAAGGGTCAATTTTTCATGTTTCTCATGTGTCTTAGATTTTGCTACAATTTTGCCGTTTTTTTATTTAGCGGTTAAATCTAATTCTGAGTGATAATTCCTGTGAAGATGTAACTGCAGTCTCTGGGTGACATAGCCGAACTGACGGTGTTTTGAATTGAAGTTAAAATAAAATCATTATAAAAGCTACATATGAAGAAATCATAGTATACATTGCCACGCATATAATCAATTTCTTCTCTTCATAATTCGTGTATATAATACATTTATTTCCTTTAAACAAATTAACATTAACGTAAAATGTATCAAAGGTAAGGTTAAATTATTCGTGTTTTAAGGAAAAGTCAGAAGCTTATTGATATTCAATGCCGAAACAAGCCGCTCTTAGAAGCTCGTATTACTCAAGAACACGCTTTTCTAATTATTCTTTACGTGATTTTTCACCTTATTTCAAATTCAAATAAACTGCGAACATGAATATTTTTGTGAATATAAGCGATCGAAACGTGTTGCATAATTCATTTCAAGATCGCGAGTAATATCCGTTTACGTATTTTGGAAAATCAAATTTAAACAAAACAATGCATTTTTGTCACATGAGAATTAGAGTGTTAATGACAGCAGGCTTTCCAGAATTCTTATTAATTTATTGTAAATCGTTTTCGTACGTAGATGGCGTGTTTATATATTTAAAAAAATATGGGTGTTAAATCATGCTTCCATAAATTAAGTATACTATGAATTTTCAAAAATACTCCTGAAAGCTCTGTAAAGTAAATGGAATTAAAAATAACTTAATCAATGAATAATTGAATATGAGATACGAAGGTTAGCCACTTTATTACAGTTTACAGTTATTTCTCAACCTCAGTATTTTTTTAAGTCTTCTAATAACGTGTTCATCTTCTAATTGGAAAATGTTTTTTTTTCTTGTCATTTTCCGGGCAGTCCATACCCTTTTGCACTAGAATTCAGAGCTTGAATATCTACTTTAGTTTTTGTCATCGATGGAGAGCATTGTTGCTACTGGAGGCCGCAATTAAAGTATACAGTAATGATTTAAGCCGCATTAAATTTTAACCTATAAGAGTAACTTTTATGCAAGTAAGCAAATTGTAAGCAACTTTTATGCTGTATTTTCTTATATGCAACTGCAGCTTAAATTACGTTTTCAAATAAAACTAAGAAAGTATAAATATTTTTGAATATTTCACTTAAACATTCAAAAAATCAATAAATAAAGACAATCCCAACATTTTTTAATTTTTTTATTTAAATTTTTGTAATATAAAGCAAACATATTAGTGCTATACATCAGTTTTTATAATTTAATTTTATTAGAATATACAAAACTACCATATTGCAATAATTTGAAAATAACAAAACTTGATAAACACTAGCGGAGTATTTTCTTATGTTTCTTGGTTGAAAGTAACTGAGTATTTGATTCCACCTTTCGAACGCGAATATTTACTAAATACTCTAAACCTGCCCCGGTAATTTCGTTCTTAAAATAAATTATGTCACGAAAGAAAATGTTAACGTTCTGTAGTAATTTCTTCTTCTATAATTATTATTATATCTTATAATATATATCACTTGTGTAAATAGGAAAGGAAACTGTGTATGCTCTTATAGACATACATACATATATACTCAAAAGTGTTTGGCCAGAATTGAAGTTCTTGCGAGATAAAGGTTTATGTAACAAACCTAAATTCAGAGTATTTAAAGTTATATTGTTGCAATTGTTGCAACATTTTTGTTTTCGGGTTTTGTCGTGAGGGGAGCATATGAAGTGGGTTTAATGGCATCTATTTTTTTAATGTACCAAGTTTAATTTTTTAACTGAATAAATTATTTGCATTTGTCTAGATTGTATGTTCAAAATTGTAACAAAATGCCCATATGATTCTATAGTGGTTTCCGGGGGTGCCCATCCCCCCCAAGCTCAATGGCGCAAATTCTCCCCCAAAGTTTTTCACAACCCTGTTGAGCTTTTTATTTTTAACCCTTTTTTATTTTACTTATTTTTTTAAACATAATTTATTTATTTTTTGAATATTTATTTTTAAATATATTTTCTTTTGATATTTTTATTCATTTTTTTAAATTATAATTTTTTTTAATATATATTATCAATTTTTTTAAAGTTCTGAGTATGCGCAGAATAGAATCGTTTTTTTCTCTCCCAGATATTCCAAGCACACACACGCACTAAATAAATAAATAAACAAATAAATAAAAAATAATAATAAAGAAAAAATTGAAATTAAACAAAAAAATTATGAATAATTTTTATTTAAAAAAATCAGTGAATAATTTAAATTAAAAAATGAATAATTTAAATAAATTTTAAAAAATCCCCCCCCCCCAAATTTTGACTATAATCCCCCCTTGTGGGCACCCCGTCGTTTCGATGATACGATTGATTGAATTGATTTTGAAAAAGTGCATTTTCATCCTTCTGTAATTTTTAGTGCATGTCTAAAATCATGTAACCTTAGATAAGTACACAAGTTTAATTTCAAAATAAAAAATACATATTTTTACACTGTATGCTAAACAATGTCGTGTAACAGCAAACTATGAGAGGCATGAACACCAACCTATTTTCTCTTTAAATAAATGTTTAAAAATACTGAATGTAAAAAGAGAAAAATCTTTGCTTGGATTCGATACTTTTTAGCTGAGATCAACAAATAAAGCAACTGAAGTTATACAAAGAACTATCTTCACATCAAGAAATCAGCAGCTTCACCATTTCTTTCGGTTTAGGACACTTTTCTTAGAGCCTCATGGGAGACAAAATCGCACTTTCGTCTTCAATTAGTAAGAAAAGAGATTCGAAGAACTAAATTAATACTTGAACTTGATGGCACTGAAGACTGTATATAACTTTATTTCACATGCATTGTAATTTATTTGGGGAAGACGTAAATTGTAAATACTTTAAAAGAAATTTTTATTGCTGCAAAAGTTTAAGTAGCTGTCTATAGCAGGGTCTATTAGGAATGGAATATCTATTTGGGCAGATCAATCTATGAAAATTAAGGCTAATAAATCTACAGCTTTTTCTTTTTGCATTCGGTTTAGAAGTAAACACAACACTGAAGCAATTTATTTTTCTTGGATTGAAAAAACTGCCCTTTTTTGCAAGGAAATATTTCTTTTGTAAAGGTTACTTGCTTAATAAAAGGCCAAGAAGTTAGTTACACGTATCGTTTTATGACGTTAAAAAAAATACATACACATCACAATTTTACAATGAAAAAACAGACCAAAAGATAGGTAGCATGCATCCTGTTTATACTTCTTTTCTGCGTTGAAAAGAATACCAAACACTAATGGAAGGCAGAAGCAAACATAACAAATGCTATTTTAAACACGAATGTAGTATTACCACTCACACCTGAAAGTTTAGTTATATGCACAAAACTTTAAAAAATGATTGGGTACATAAACACAATGGAGTTTTGGCATCACATAGCATTCCAGGCTCCTAAATGACCTCTTCATTTGGAAGAGATTGTTCTGGCAGAGTTTGAAAACACTAAAATTTTTACTTATTTAATGTAATAAAACAAGTATGATTCTTTGACTCAGAATGCTTTAACGTCGAAAGCTAGACGCGTTCTGTATTGAAGAAAAAAAAGGCTGATAATAATTTTAGTTGGTTTTAATACATATTTTATTTTCTTTCCTTCATTTCAAAAAAAATCAAATGAAACAACAAATTAAAACAGCGTTTACAAAATATACGTATCGAATTATTTTCTTACTATTTATGAAGCACTTTTGTAAAAAATGGAAACAGTAAACTTCTTTTCTTCGAAAACTCTGTCAAAATAAATAAGCCTTTTTGAATTATCTTTCTCTCTGAATTTGTGGCAACGATTCGCAGTTACAAAGTATTATTTCCTTTTAATAAATATCCCACCACCTTTAATATAATCTCAACATTAAATATAACACCGCATCAGAAAGTACAACGCAAGAATCCCATATCCTCTTTTGCTGAGCTGTGTTCTAACTGTCGGAAAAATTTACGGAGGAAACAGAAATACATTGTATCTGATGATTAATGAGGAAAAAGTTGAAATCACTTAGATGTCTTTAGGAGTTAAATGGCGTTCATCTTCAGATGGAGCAGAGCTTTCAAAAAACAATTTTCTAAAGCTGTTCTGATGCTACCCTCCAACAGCCGGGATCAGTTCTTTCGAGCTATCGCAGTAATTGGGATTCTAGCATCTTTCTATGGAGTAACTAATTTGTCTTTAAATGGGTTCGATCTTGTGTTTTTACGGATAAAGCTAGGAGAGGTTTGGATAATATATATTGTGAAACATTAATGCACAAATATGTCTTGAGACGGCTTCTTTCCCAGTGGTTTGTTTATTGTTGTTGAGATGAGGGGTTAAAGTATATTTTTAGGTTAAGTAAAAATCCTGCATATGATGTAAATGTACTTAAAATACTTAAAGCAAATATTTAAATGTATGAATAAGCAGACAAATAGTTAACAATTAATGTAGTAGTAAATTGGTATTATTAAGTCCTTTATGCAAATGTTTCTTTTTCGAATGATTGAAAAGGGTTCGTTTCAAATTATATCATTCGTTTTCCAATACTTTTAAAGCAAAACAAGGGTACTGGATTCTTTTCTTTAAGTGATATATATATATATATATATATATATATATATATATATATATATAGATATATATATATATATAGATATAGATATATATATATAGATATATATTTTTTTTGTGGCGTAGTACTATGGTTAGCTATGTAAAACAAATTAATGGTAGCATTAGTTGTAAGAACCAAAACGGTTTAATTAATTAATTAATTATTGCAAAATTTTTACATACGTCTTACATCACTTATACGTAGTACTTGTAGAATTAAAACATACGTTCCTCGTTTAAGTAAAATAAATAAAGATATGTTGATTGCACTAATTATGAAAAGAAAATAATCCAGTTTTTGATAGAAACACCCATGTTTAGTTTTACTTGATTTTTTTTCTTGCAAAGTAATAATACATTTTTTGAGGAAGCAGTGTTTAAACTCTTGTTACTAAAGGTTTACTCAAAATTATTTATAACGCAAAAGTTTTTCATAAATGTTCAAATAGCAGTCTGTTCTCTCGGAGATTTTTTCTGCCCTTTTTAATGTAGGAAAATGCGTGTTTTCCTCATTAAAAATAATCTGGAAAAAAAAAACGAATATTTGCAATCTGAACAGAGACGTCATTTCGAAATTTTCCAGGGGGGGGGGGGGGGCAAAGGGTGCATAGACAATGTAAAATTTGCCAAAAAACCGCTTATATGCCAATATATTGATTGACCAAAAAAGTAATTTTTAGACAGTGGTTCTATTTTTCGTCGGTAGCAGACATCATAAGCTTTAAAATGAGGGGTAAATCTTGGAGTTTGATAAAGGAGGGAGGAAGATTTGGCGTGGTTACAGAAAATAGGCTAACTTAAATACTATACAAGATGTATGAAAAACATGTCATATCTGTTCACTGATAAAAGAAGAAAATACCTTTTCTGTGAGTTATAACTTTTTTGTCAAATGTGAAACAATCTTTATTTAAAAAACGTGTATAATTTTCGGGACAAAAAGGAAAAGTGCAATATATCCAAATAAGTGATATAACAAGGCGCGATGTAAAGAAGTCGCGCTTAGGAAAATATATTTCATGAAAGAAATGTCATTCTTCAAAAAAGTGTTGACAGACTTTTTTATGTATTATTTTAGAAAAAAAAAAACATGTTAGTGCGTATAAGACCGATTCCTGAGTATTCGTTATCATTTCTCTTCTCAACTGTTATTCCCAGATAACTGAGAGTACCAAAATGGATCATATGTCATTTTAGGCCTTTCAAAGCACAGAAATAGTACTTATTCGGCATTTCTCATTAAACTATATCATAATGTTTCAATCCCCTTTTGGGTTACCGTATCGGATGCAAGCATTTTATTTCTTGTGTATGGTCAGACTACATAAGAAAAATTATATTGATTGTCACGTGGTGAACACTAAATGTAGTGATTTCTAGACGTCTTCTTGAAGATTTCTTAACGATTGTTTTAGAACGGAAACTGATGACTTAGTTAATTTTCAATATACATACCGCAAAGCAGCTATCATTGAGTCAAATCTGTTACACGTTTCTCGTAAGTCGTGTCTACAAAGGTAATCTAAAAATAGGTAGTCTTGTCCTGACGGAACACGTTTTTACTGCAGTCATTTCTTCTCTGCATGCCGAAAATGCCGCAGAGCGGGTTCATTGGAGGTGTGTATGAGCCGGCTTTTGATCAATTTGAACACCCCATGGCTTCTTCGAGCACAGCCTTGCAACAAAAAATAGTGACCATTTACAGCATTTGGGTAAATGAGCGATCCCTAGGTACATAAATGCCTATGCAAATCTTAAAATTATTTTTCTAGCATCTTTTATGCTCGACTTTCCGTGTATACAGGTTAGTTATAAACTAACGTCAGATGTTTGGAGCCCTATAGCGCGTAAAGTACTGGGAAAACATTGCCAAATTTCATAGGCACACATATTAGACCATGGGATTTCGATTTTTGAAGCTAAAAAATAGTTTAAAAATGGCTACTAGGGGAAGTTTTGGCGCTGCAAAAGTGCATTACTCTGATTGTAAAGGAATTAAATGCTACTGACAAAATATGCATCCATTTTAATTGCAAAAATGTCTTTTTTTATCACAAATGTAGATCAATATGATCGCCATTGTGAAGTTGCAAGAACTATATACGATGCTTAACATCTTCCACGGTAGCTCGTAGCATATCAGAATTGATTTCTCTGACTTTTAAAGTTACAATATCTTTTAAACTTGCTGTATCGGAAGCATGTCTTTGATACATAACACTTTTCAGCTATCCGTATAACCAAAAATCACATTTGTTAAGATTTGGAGACCTTAGGGGCCATACCGGAAATTCTTCAGCGATCATATTAAACCTCATTTGCTAATAACAATAATTTTTTCTTTGCGAAATTACTTTGTACAGTATTTTTTTTTTCAAATTTAATTCGCGATATTCAGAGTAATACACTGTTACATTGCCAAATTTTCCCCTAGTGGCGTTTTTTTTAGCGCTTTTTTTATTTCAGATATCAAAATCCCATGGTTTAATATGTGCGCCCAAGAAATTTGACAATATTTCGCCCAGTACTTCGCACGCTAGAAGGCTCCAAACAACTCACGTTTACTTATAACCAACATGTAAAGTAGAGCCATTAAAATATACTTAATTTCATTTAAATTTGAAATGCATATCATGATGCAATCTAACGCGTATGGTTATTAGTTTATAAAAGTAGAAAATAAAATGAAAATGTTTAAACTGTTAATATTTGTAAAATTTGGCGAAACGACAATAATAAGGTGAATGTACTTCTCACAGATGTTGATTGTGTATTTTTTTTTGTTTTATTATCAGTACTTGACGTCCAGAAAATCTGTATATATATATATATATATATATATATATATATATATATATATATATATATATATATATATATATAACGCATATTCGTATGTCAATGTCTCTTTGAGATGCTCACTCAATATTCATTTTCCACTCGCAATTATGTTATCAAATAAACTTCCCCATTCTCATCTTTATTCTGCTTATTTACTTCTAAATGTATGGACTCCAACATATTGAAGAATTTAAATCACAAAATTTCCCCTTCCGCGGATAGTGACGCATCTTTGACAGGCTGTGCAGAAAAAAACAACAACATAAGAGTTCGTTTCTGGAATAATGGAAATTCAAAGATGGAGCCCATTGTCAGCATGAATAATTTTCCCTTCTTTTTTTCTGCCTTTCTCCGTCTCTTTAGTTATTCATTTTTATCAACCTTATTCATCTTGGAACTCGCGTGTTTATGAAAGACATTAACACATTCATTCGCTTGACTTCTTGCATTCGCTTCTGCATTTGAAGGCATGGATACTAAAAATAAATGTTTTGACAGTGTGTGAAAACTGATAAATAATTAACTTTTTTGAGATTATGGATGCATTCTGGGGGAAACATCGTTATCGGGTAAGATTGCAATAAAAATTTATGAACTATTATCCTTTTGCTTATCTGGAGAGGCAAAAATAGTGCCAAAAAGTTACAAAACTGAGTTTAAGTACTTGCGATTATTATTGATGATAGCTTTAAGAAGTTCTTTAAATAATTTGATTTGAAAACATTGCGCATTATTTAGTTTTATGCATGAATAATGCACATATCATCAAATAAAAGCTAATGTAAATATTGTTTTCTTAAATTTAAGTTTTGAGTGTTTTTAAATATCGGACCTAGTTTGTCATGTCTTTGTCAAGATATTTTCGTTAATTTTATGTCATGTTAGTGAAAAAAAAACAGTTCAAACATATTTCGAGGTGTATAACATGTTTTCCCTACTTGGATAATTGACAAAATGAAGATTTTACAGAAGCCTTGATAATCGCAACGCATACTGTCATATTTCGCCTGATGATATAACCTGTTATTACTGCTGCACACCAAGAGTAACATAATTGTCCATGTAGCCTCATAGCACAACTTTCATATATTCTTTGTGTTTTTTTAATTATTTTTATTAAATAACAGCTAATCAGTAGGGGAGAGGGGCACATGTGAACAAATATGCCATTTTTGTATTTTTTCATTATACATTTGAGATAGAAAAGAAACAAGTGCTATAGATGATAAATCAAACATTTGCGAATATTTTCATGCAGTTACCTTTCTTCTCCAACAGTGAATTCCAGCCAAAAAAACAAGTCAAAAATGTTAAATTTTGTTTCCATCTGCCCCAGTAGGGGGTCAGTTGTAAACACACCTGGGGCACAGGTAAACACGGATACATAAATAGAAATAAAATGCACCTAAGCACATTTTTAAGTATACTGCTTATTACACATTAACAAACACTTACAACGAAAATATCAAGGTATTTATCCAACGTGATTAATTGACTCAATTCAATGAACAGTGTAGCTTTCAAGTTTTACAGAAAAAGAAACAGAAGATGCAGCTCGAAATATGCCTCCTAACACTGAAGGTGGTGGTAATTTTAGTAGAATATCATCAGAGTGTTTACTATCGATGTATCATATGTTTATCTTAATATATAAAAATTACGTGTCCCCTGTGTTTGTGGCCAATGGACTCCTCAGCTACTGAACCGATTTTAACCAAATTTTGCACGCAGTTTCAGTTTGGTCCAACTTAAATGATAGGATAGTTTTTGTCTCAATTTAAGACCGCAATATATTTTTTATTGCAAATTATCTATTTAGCTACCAGCTTTTCTGTATTCTTGGCTAAGCCTTTTTTGACACCTCCATAGCTGAGCGACATAAAGCACACGTTCTAGCAGCTTCCGGAGCGCAGTAAACAAGTTGTAAGTTAGCGGTGCGTTGAGTGTTATTTGACTTTTTTGTGAAGTAAATTATGAACAAAAGCGTTACTTCCCTTGAAATTTATATGTGATAAGCTGTCAGAAACGATTGTCACTTAAGAGTTTTTACGCCTCTGAGGCTGAGAGGTGGAAAGCGCTTGGTGGATAGCTCCTGGACTGCATTTAAGTGGCTGTTCTTCTTACTACTACTATATATACAAAAGTTAGTTTGGACGGATTTATGGATGAAGCAGTCAGTTGATAAGCAGTCCGAAAAAAATATCTTTTTAACTAAGCCTTTTTTGAGCCTCTGTCGCCGGGCGACATAAAGCACATGTTCTGACAGCTTCTGGAGCGCAGTAAAATATGTTGTAAATACAGAAACAATAATGGATGATTAATGTAGGTACTTATTTTTTTTTTTTGTATTTTCTACTAAAAAAAGTTAATAAATTCAAAAATT
Source organism: Uloborus plumipes (assembly GCA_038373865.1). Lineage (NCBI taxonomy): Eukaryota > Metazoa > Arthropoda > Arachnida > Araneae > Uloboridae > Uloborus > Uloborus plumipes. The sequence continues at coordinate 201,318 of JAXGGA010000526.1, read as the reverse complement.
TGCTTATTTATTGCCTTTAAGGCGGAACAGAGTGCACCGGATCAGCTATATTTCTATAAAGTTGATCTCTATAACGGTAATAAAGTTTTTCGTTTCTATTGAAACATTATAGTTTAACCCATACCTTAGCTACAGCAACGCGTGGCCGGGTCAGCTAGTGGAAATATAAAAGTTTCATTCATAGTGATTTTTTGTCTTTTGGTAGTGAACTCTACGAGGACAAAGTTATTCACAGCTAAATTTTCTGGTGCAAGGTTGACTTCAGCACACATTTGTTGATAGTTGCGGTCTTCAAAACTAATGTCGTACTCAGCGTCACTTACTGCAACTCTTAACTGTTCCTTTTTCAACAGTTTAGCAAGTTTAACTTTCTTTTGTTTGCAACTCTTTCAGATTGTAATTAAATATTGAGTATTGAAACTTTTAATTATTCAATATTTCTTAATTAGACTATTCAATGTATAAAAAAGCAACAATTTTTGAAATTGAAATAACTAAATACCATTATGCGGCACAGTTTCACTGTTCACATCTGCCCCTACAAAATGTGTTCACATGTGCCCCTTATCTCAACTTAGGCCTAACTTGATAAAAAACTATTTCTTACAATTAAAAAAAATAGTCCATGAAAACTTTCCTTATTAATAGTTTGGACGTGTTTTTACTCAGAGAACTGGAACATAAAAGTATATTGGCATTTTCTAAAACATAAAATCTTTGATAACTAATAAATAAAATGGTTTAGATCTTCGAAATTTCAGGCAGATATAGTACTTGTATTACCATCTACATAATTTTTTTCCAGATTTTTCTTTTCATGTTAATTGGGTGAAACATTGTTTTCTCACATGTGCCCCTGTTTGAATGTGCCCCCCCCCCTCTCCCCTATAACGTCGCCTCGGAGTAACAGTAAGCCACCTAAGCCATGTAACAACAGTAAGATAAATCATTGTGTGAACTATTTGTTTCCATTGGTTCGCAAAAAATATGGGTGTAAACGTGTGAATTGTTATTTAGCTCATTTTAAGGAAATATTTTAACACTTAATATATCTATTATAAAATTTAAACGTGAAAGGAAGTAAGTGTGATGTTCACACAAGATTTTTTTGAAACGTGCTATGATTGGTGTATCACCAGTCGTAACAGATTGATCCCTAGCAAGTACTCTCCCAAGTATTTTAGTGTCCCTAGAACTTTGATATAGCACTTATGGGAGGATCACCTGTTTTTTCTTACCAAATTGAGTAAATTTTGTGTCGAACTTATTTAAGCTCATTGTGAACTAAGAATGCTTAGATAAAAATCAACAAATGTATGAATATTAGCAGAACTTTATGCTTGTTTGAGAACAGTATAGCTAAGTTAGATGTCAAAATAATAAAAAAAATGCCGTTCTGTGAGTAAGACTGGGTCAGTAAAGTCTTGGTTTCTTAAAACGCGACAATCGTCGCCGACGCCGGGCGCGACTGCTCGCTGGAATCAGAACCAGTTTGATTGGTGTGTGGTGTGAAGCGACGTCAATCTGCGGCTCAGGCGCATGCGCAGAAGGCGGCGGCGACCGTCGCCTCGCCAGAGATCGACGATTTCACTCCTAGGAAACCAGGGTTTAAGCGAGACTTCGCGAGACGTAAGCGTGCCCCGGGTACGGGGAAGGTTTACGCAACAGAGATTGACTAATAATTATTTTCTTGACCCTTAAATACTCAAACAGGGAAAAACTGAATGCACAAATTTCAACATTTGTAACTGCTTTAGTAGACAATGATGTCTAAAATTTCCAAACTTGCAACATAAAAATTAGAAAAACCATTGAAAAAAGTCCGCGTAAACGTGCCTCGGTCTATTCTAAAGCAGTTTCACCGTTTTCTCATTGATTCTGCGTTATTTATTTCCCGATTCCTATATATGATAAATACTTTCTAACATTACAGTTATCTTTCATTCTGTACATTATGACTGTAGATTATGTTGTAACATAATGCGAATTGAGTTAATATTGTTAACGTGATTTTCATGCCAGCAATCTAGTAAGACAGCATTAGAGGCTATTAATCCACTCAAAGCGTTTTAAGAATTGTCTTTTTATTAAAAATTATTGCTCATTTGTTTTATGCTCTGTGTTTTATTCGTATACTTTTGGGATGTAACAAGTTTGCTATTCGCAATGACTACCCAGGTAGCAGAAATAACCTTGAAACGTTTTTAAGCGGTTTTATAAAGAAATATGTCTAAATTTCAACTATACTTTTAATATTTTTTGAGTTTGACTTATTATTTTACGCAATTATTTAAAAACAGAGCTAAATAGAGTCTTCGTAATAGCTTATTCTTTCAGGAATTAATGCCTTATAGTTATAATGCATTTGATCTAAAGTATTAATTTATAGTTGTTAGCATTAAATTTCATATTTAAGACGTTAATTTAGTTTAATATACAGAATATGTCTCAGTTTTTTTTTTAAATTTATTCTGACAGCATTAGAGGCTATTATTATTAATAGCCTCTAATGCTGTCTTATTCTGCTTAATATGCATTTTTTTAACAAATTAAAGATAGCCAGAAAAAATCATTACTTCAGATTTTAGGTCTCAGAATTCCTGTTTATTATCGAAACTGCAAGTGCATAAGAAACTCTATACATATTTTGCTCAAAGCGTACTCAAGTATTACGCACCTTTTATAATTACTTGAAATGTTACCTATAACATGAAACTGTTTCTTTATTCTTCATCTAAATAATTGAATTATTAGCTGAATAACTGAATTATTATTAGGAAAATCCAACAATTAGAAGAAAGTAACTTTTATGTATAAATACAATATATTATTTTTTGTTTCTAACGTGTTTTATTTAATTACGTGTTACACAAGATGAAACATATCTTAAACTTGATCATTCATTTTGCATAATAAATGGTATGAAAAAATCATTTAAAAAATCCAGCTCAATTTTAAAAATATTATGACACTAATAGCGGAAAAAAGTAATAAAAATTAAAAACAATATCAATGAGTAAATTTATAAATGGAAAAATTGAATAAATTTTACGCAAGCATAAAAATAGGCTTAAGATCACATCCTAATATCAGTAAAATCAGATAAACAAGATATTTTCGCAAGTTTTTCTAGATAAAATAAGTAAAAGTAGAGAAAAGACGTTGAGAAATGTGTCTGTTCGTTAAATAGTCGGTTCTGCACTGAAATGTGTCAAAAAACCATTTTCGTAGTCATTTTAATTACGTGCATTGAAAGTTACTTTGTATTTTTTAGAAAGAACGTATATGCAGAAAATTTGTTATTTATTAATTGATGAATTCTCAAAGTTTTTGATAACGTTTATCATTTCTATAAAACGGGTTCAAAAAAAGTCTGGATTGCTTAAAAAAAATAATACAGCTTGTGTATGAAAGCGTTTATTAATAAAATGAAGTTAGTCTTTGGAACTTGATTTTCTTTTGGCAGCTTTGAATTGTATATTTTAATTTAAACTGCTCCAAAGAGCGAAACGTTGTTTAAAAAAAATATTTTGTGCTTGGACTTTATTTAACGTTTAATCAAACAAGTAGTAGAATGGTTGCTATGGAAGCGAATTCATTCTCTTTTGCAGTAATCCTTCAACACTAGTAAATTAAAGGTCATGCAACATCTAATTTTACGAATTAAGTATTGATTTCTATGTTTTCCCTGGTCATTAGATGATAATTAAGTTTATTTCAAGTTCAAATGCTTATACGGAAAAAATAAACAAACCTCATTGAAACTTTATAAATAATCCTGTGTCTCTTAGTTAGAAAAATGTGCTTTACTTTGCAGCTGTGAAGATCTCATTATCAAATTTACTTTGAAGTTTGTTTTTAATAAGTTTCGTAAAAAGAGGTCGTCTGGAAGGATATTCAAGTACTGAGATTATTAAAATGCTAATGAGGTTTCTAATCCAAATAATCGGTTGAAATTTCAAAACAACTTTAAATAACAAGTCATATGTCCTTGAGAAGTGCCAATTAAAACCAGAGAATGGAGTTTCTAGAAAATTCCAAGGGAATTGACTAACATTTTGTTCCATAATCCTTCTTAGAGTTTCAGAAGTATTTAAACAAGTACTCTCAGCTATCTCTTTAAGCTGTTCATACATTTTTAGTTAAACTTCATTAGGGTGTGCGGAGAAAAGTCAGATGACGAAATATCTAATTAGTAGGCAATAGCAATATTTTTGACACGTAGTAAAATTTGGGTGATAAGGGGGGCGGAGTAAAAATTGCTCTTCTCTTCATTGTTGTACAAGGATTTTTTTTTCTTTTTTGTACCAAGTTGTAGGCCGTAAATCAACTTAACGTATATTGTATACTTAATAATTATTTAAGATAAATTTCCGGTTTTGCAGTTTGTTTTGTAATTAATTTACAATTAATGTTTAGTTGCAAGATTAATTTATGGCTGATATTTTTAAAGGTAATACGGGTAAACTAGACCTGAAGGGGAAAAGTCTGGGTAAGAATGATTAGAACATAAAATAAACTTTTAAAGTAAAAAAGGGAAGGGGCTTTTAGATGGAAAAATGCGTGAAATATTTATGCTCTATGAAATGCATCAGATGTTTTAAAAACGGAGATTTTTTGGCATAAATGAAGAAAATATACCACAGTTACGGAAATTCCATTAATTTCTGGACTTAAGGGTAAGGTATTCACTGCGTAATGAGATATTTTGCGGTTCTTGCGTATACAAAGCTGAGTTTACAAATTAGCTCAAATGTTGTTTTTTTGTAGTATTCATAGAAAATAATTCGTAAAATTAAATGAATATATTTAATTTTTTTGCTGAAATATTTTTTTTCTTTCGTTGCTTACTATTATTTTGTATAACCTGTGTTTTCATAATTCTAATGAGTGCGTTTTGCATGAGTATTTTTTTCTTTGCCTTTTTACTGTTTTCTATTTCTTTAAAGAATGATATATTTTTTTTCGTGTAGGATTTTGAGTTCGGTCTCTAGAGTCAAAGGCTGTATTCTTCACCGCTAGATCACATGGGGTTGTTAGTTTTGCTCCAAAAATAGCTATGTTTAGTCTGCCATATTTAAGCAATTTTTCAGTATTTTGTTTCCCCTACTTCATCTATCTCTCGCTCCTATTCTTTGTCAACAAATATCAACGATTTGTGGTACCACAAGCCATTATTCTTTCAATGGAATATATAAACTTTTAGGGGTGTCGCTTGTCTCTTTTTTTCCTTTTTATTTTGTAGTATCAGTTATTTTGTATAAGGCATCAAAATTCAGAATTTTATATCTATTTTTCAAAATTTCTCTCTGAAATTCTTTCATTGAAATTGGAAGTAGTCTGCTCTACACTTGACTAAAAAGAGCTCATTGCATCACTCTTCTGAAGCTTTCGTCGAACAAATAGTTTTCTTAAAATCTCAACAGGATTATCTAAAAGTTGTGAAGCGTTACACCCTTTAACAATGCACTGTACGAAATGAATGCTGTTTCTACAGTATAATACAGCTAGTTTTATGGTAATAAACTGTAAAACTTGCTCATTTTACTGTAGCAAACTTTAAAATCGCTAATTTTACAGTTTATTACCGTACATTTTACAGTTTTAAATTATACTGCTGTTTTTACAGTATAATACAACTAAATTTTACTGAAATTGTGAAATGTATAACTTTACAGTAAGAAATTATTAGCTTAACAGTATATTACTGTGCATTTTACAGTTTTAAATTAGAACCTCTTCTGACAGTGTTATACTGTAAAAGCAAAAGTTCATTTTTTGCAGTGTGGTAGCCTTACACATTTTTCCGGTGTAGGCAATATCATACCGGACGCTATGGAAAGAAAAATGAGTAAAAAGCATGGATAAGGAAATTACAACGCGTCGTGGGAAAACATTAGAATCAAGTCTCGTTTGATAGCTACAGAGATGAACAACGATAAGTAACAACACTTACATCTTCAATCGTAAAAATACGAAGGACAATTCTAGCAGCGGAATTTAGCTCATACAAGAAGACTTGAACTATTCTTTGTTATAAAACCCTTGGCATTTCTCCACCCTTCTTTTTCAAAGTACTTCGCCCCGTATATCCGCTTTACTGGTTCCATTTGTGTCGACGAAAGAAAATTTCGACTCTTCCCTTATCCAAGTAGTTCTTTGAAATCTTCTGAAGTCACGAAGCTGAGTTGAGAAGGAAATGAAAGGAAAAAGTGTAATTTGAATTCCTTTTAGTTTCTTGATTTACACCCACTTGTAGCTTCTCTCTGGGGGTCAGTCATTTTTAGTGATTTGTAAAAATATATGTAAGAATTAGTAGTTGTCAGTTCAAAATGAAAATGTAATGACTATTAGATGGTGCTGCTACTAACCTGAAACAATTTTTAATTTTTCGCTTCAGAAAATGAATCTTGTTTCTCAAGTACACAAATTACTTGAGCAGTTATAGTTACCAATTAGTGCGTATGTGCTAGAGAATATACTCATAATTAATGCTAATTAATTAATATTTTATCAAAACACCTTTAAACTAATCTGCAAGAAAAATAGTTACAAGCATATTTGTTTCATTGTTCATATGGATTATTTATTTTACTGATTTGTTGGGTAGTACTTAATAGGTAACATATAAAATGTTACGTGAGCAAAAATGTACTAAGTTATAAGAGAAAAAATAGTTGGCTCTATTGATAAAAAATATTTTTAACAATAAAAGAAAAAATAACCTTTTTTGTACACTTTTTACTTTTTCTTTTTTCGATAATGTGAAAAAAAGGGAAAGAAATAGAAATGACAATTTAAGGCTATTTTGTGACACTTTGTACAATATCTACTATAAGATGCGCACATATTAAAAAATAAATTAATATATTTAAAATTCCTAATAAAAATCCTAAATAGCGTTCTAAAGAGTGATTAATCAAAAAAATCAATTGTTTCTTTATTCAGAAATGTGTTGATTTGAAGTCATTTTATTGCTTAAGAACTAACTACTAAGCAAATAGTATCCTTAGACCATGTTATTGTGATTTTTAAGTAAGTTCATCTGCATGATGTGCAAGTTAAATAATTAAAAATGGTTTTTATTAACACATAACATATTGTATCACTATTTTTCTATTAAAAGCCGGGATTTCTTAATAATCTTACTTATTCCGACAAATTTCCTTTAATCTACTGTTTTTATAACTTAAAGACAAAAGTCGAGTGACCTCTTTCATTTGCATTAAATAACTTCTACAAAATTAGTCAAACACCTTTGATTTACGTGAGTGCCCTTGATTAAAACTCATATATTGAACTATGTTTTGTCGTAAAAAAATAAAATTTAAATCTTCAAGAGTTTTGAAGTATAGACCATCTTTGAAACTAATATAATTAAACTGCCAATTTTAATATAGGTAAACTACCTTGAATAATAACTTATTATTTAACGGTCCAAAATTATGTAATAGCTCAAAAAACTTCAGAATATTTTACCGATTGATTTTATCAAGTTTTATTAAAACAACTAAAATTAAAATTACAAATACCTTTGTGCTATAGATGTACAGATATGCTTGATAGATGTGCTTATGCATGCACAGACAAAGCTCACAACTTTTTTTGCATTGAAAAAGGCGTTCCTTGTAACGACGAAAAACGTGCCTGCAGTATCCCTGCTCATTTGTGCATTCGTAACGTTGTTATTTTCTGTACATCTTAAATTGTTCTGCAGTTATTTAAAGAAATGTATGGTCACTTTTAGTGAGTAACAGTTTCATGTAAAAATGAAAGAAAGCAGAAAATAAAAAGAATTTGAAACGGAAAAAATAGTTTGTTTCAAAAGTTAAGCATTCTGAAGAATGGAAAATAATATATCATAAATATGTAATATCTTTTCATATTCTATGCGTGATTTGTAAAAAAGAACGTTTCTTATGTTTATACCAATGATCTCTTTTCATTTGTTCCAGGATTTCACCCTAGATTTCTATTTCCGTCAGTCTTGGAAGGATGACAGACTGGCCTTCAAAACCCGGCATGCCCTTGAAAGCCTAACAGTCGGTGCTGAAGTAGCGGATCTTATTTGGGTACCGGACACTTTTTTTGCAAATGAAAAAACCGCCTACTTTCATCAAGCCACCACGCCAAACACGTTCCTCAGGATAAGATCCGGGGGTGAAGTTTTCCGGAGTATGAGGTACGAAATTACACCCTGGCTACGTTGCTGTGCTAATCACAAAAGTCGTGTCTGCAAAAATTGCTAGTAACATCAGGATGTTCTTTGTAACGTATTTTACCCTCAAAACAATGTTTTATGGTCAGTTGAAGCCAGGAAATGTTTTAAAAACAATTTCTAAAAAAGTGCAGATGAATCAAATGCATGGAAGTGAAAAAACTTTAAAACATCAATAGCTCAGATTGAACTGGATTGCAGATTCCACTTTTGTACTAGAACAGCAAGATACTCTTATGTGCTTTCTTGCTATTTTTTCTGGTAATGATATTGTAATAATAGTAAGAGCATAGTTACACGTGATCCAAAGAAACTGCAATTGTTTATCAATACTTTTGGAGTGAAATTACTAAACATTTTATCTATCTTAAATTCGACGGTTCATGATTTCTTGCATTTAGATGTATTTTTAATTGTTGCTGCAAAAATGTTTTAGGTTATGATGTAGTAATGTTTTTTTCCTGTTTAGCTTAAGACTAAAGTCAAGTAATGTTTAGAAAACAATGTTTAAAGTCTACTTTCGCATCATGCCAGTTTATCATACTTGTTTTTTGACTTATTTTTATCTTCATGGTTACCGCATTACTGAGAGTAGGTTTTAGCGTGATTATGATTGAAAAATGTCTTGCGTTTAGTGTGAAATAAAAATTGTTATTTTATAAAATTCAGAGATGTAAAGAAATTTTTTTTCCACGTTTTGTTGCTTTGATATTAAATTCAGAAGTGAAATGTATTACGGATAATTACGCTTCTACGGTTACACTGATTAAGATAAAAACAACATGCAGCTCTATTTTATTTGGCAAAACGTTTTTATGCAACCCATTCCTGTGTTAACTCATTAGTTAATTCGCTCCAAGCTAGCTCATAAATGTTTTTATTTTCGTTTAAAAGTTTCTTTAATAAATCGAGATTTTTTAAATTTTATTTTTAACACTTTTTTTTTCTTACTCGGAGAAAACTAAAGTAAAAAGTAAGTGTCTTTGTTCATCAAAACTTTATTTTATCTATTTCATATATTTAATCCTTTTTGGAAAACAATTTTTTTTTACCTGAAGAAACAATTTTTTCCTTCCAAATCTCAATCAAGGGAGACCATAGGAAGCACACCTATTTATTTTTTAAAGACTTAATGCTGCCTGTAAATACGAATGTGCCAAAAACGACACAATGTTCTATTGTGGAATAACTCACTTAGCAACTGAGGCAGAATTATTCTGGAGGTATGTGGCGAATTCGGCACACTTGACTTTAAAGGGTTAAATAATATTAGAGTAGGGTTGGTTAGGGTAAGTGGGCCCACTTTTTAAAACAGTTCCTTTTTGAAGCCTAATACAAAAGTATTAAAGCAAAACAGCTTAATTTTTTTAACTTTTTTTTTTTTGTCTTGGACATTATTGATAAACACAAGTTCAGCATTTTTCTTAATAAAATGCTTTAAATATTTTTACCTATCTTATTCTTTACAAAATGGCGTGAGGGGTCCAATTACCCCCAGTAAGGGGTAAGTGGACCACCCTCCATTTATATATATTTAAAGTGAGCATATTTTGAAAAGGTGTTTGTGGGTCCTACCTGACAAAGTATAGAAACTTTTAGTAGGAAATATTTTACTATAAATGTATCCATTAATGAGATATATACTCACATTTAAACGTGTATGACTGAAAATTATAAAGTGGAATACAAAACAATTAATTCTGTGAAATTCATTAAAAGTCGTTAGGTGCTAAAAAAAAAATATAGGTTGGAAAAAAAATTAAAACACTTAATGGCAGTGTCTTTTTGAAGTTTTCTGAGGGAGAAACATCATTTCATCCTCAGTTGTAATTCTAACATCACCTACATCAAACCAATAAAAAGTGTAGTTATTTCTATTCTTTCTATCAAATTTTGCATTTTTTTTTTCATTTGTACCATATTTTAAAATTAGACCTCCAAAATACTTCATGATTTTCTTTGCAATTCACAAATGCATAGTTACCAGCTTTTGCAGTTTTTTGTAGCTGAACCATCGATTTCTTCCAGGTCTCCATAATTATCTTTCATTTCGTCGTAAAAATTGCTTCATCAAAACTACTTTTCATTTTGCAATCACCATTATTATGAGGGGACCCACTTACTCTAATAGAGAAAAACCACGGGGGGTAAGTGGGACCCCGCCCCTTAAACACTTATTAATAATACTTTGCATAAAAACTCTTATTGCAATGTGTATTTTAGGTTAAACCTTACAAGAAAACTTGATGAACATAAAAAATTAACATTTAAACACTTCTTTGAAAAATGCTGCTTGAACTCTGGATTTTTTTTTTTTTTTTGCATACATAAATTATATGATCCAAAAAAGTTCCATGAAACCCAAATATATGCAAAAGCAATCACTGCGATGTAATTTGACATGATCAGTACAAAAAATATAAAAACCATATGCGCATTTCAGTTTTAAGGGGGGTGACCTACTTACCCCAGTGGCCCACTTACCCAAACCAACCCTATAAACTTAAAAGTGATTTTAAAACAGCCGCTATAATCATATAAATCTAAAACTTTTAAACGTAATCTGGAAGTCTTTGACAAAAACTCATAGAAGTTACTTTTTTTCAATGAATAATATACTAAACATAATCTAAAAGAACTTAACAAAAACTCATAAAACTTTTTTTTTCAATGAATAATGTTTACTATATTATAAGTTTACATTGATGCATTTATCTAAGGTTGTCAATATTTTACTAATCAATGAGCAATTAATATTTTTAAGCTTTTAAACTGTTTAAAGAACTGACAATGTTTCTAGGAGTCATGTCAGGTGATTCCAAATTTCGTTTCTTTCGATCCACCCTAATGCCCATATATAGTGGAAGAAACGATGAAAGCGGAGGATCCGAGCCTTTATCAATAAAAAAAAAAAAAAAAAAAAAAACAGTAAATTTTGACTACACGTTGGCCGGAAATTTTATATATTTTTCTTTTACGTGTGATTGTTGAACATACGTTACTTGACGAGACAAATTTTATTTTCTAGGTATACCGTACAACGTCGGGCAACACTGGTAGTAAAAATATAAAACTGTTTCATGTGTTACTTGAAAGATATGGAAAACGGACTCTTTAGTCTCCGTACAGAACTGTAAACGCAGCAACAAAAACTCATCTACATATCATAAATATAAAAGGAAAAAAAATCTTATTTCATATATTCATAAAAATTCTATCTATTTTAGAGAAAAATATTTCGTTGAATGCATTTCTTTGCAAAAAAAAAAAAAAAAACTTCTCAACGCATAGTTTATGCGGATGTCACACTAGAGTTCTTCTGAGTTAAGGTCATGTCATTGAAGCAACAACATCAGCTTTAAAACGGCAGTGTCACTTTATCTTTACTTTCCTACTCAACAGTGCTGAAACATTTCTTTCAAGTGTGTTTCTTTCTCGAGGTGATATATTTAAAATCCACAAAATTCTCCGTCGAAACTGAATGGGATTCTTTGAGCACATATTTCGCTGAGATTTTGTTAACACTCTGCGAACGATTTTCGTCCGCGGAAAATGTTCTTCCGAACGGGGTCCAAACTACTATTTGAGTTGGACTTCAAATATTTCACTCAATAGCGTGTGAGGGGAAAAAAATCGGCATATTCTTTTCCGTTTCCTAGAAAAATTGAAAGAAGTCTGTTTTTGTCACATGAATAACCAGTGGGACATATTCTTTTATGTATCGCGTGAAAGAGGTCAGTTTCGTCTTTTAAATTTTAAAATATTTTCGCGGTTTTCGGAAAAGTTCCCCTTATTTACATATTTTCAATCTGTTGAATGTTTATGGGGAATTATGTTTTTTTTCTACTAACAGGAATTCTTGGTGAATATTTGGTTAAATATTACAATTAAACATTGCAGTAGTGGATTCGGGACATAACTATTTCGTTTGCAATGCCTGTTTTAAAACAGAACACTTACTAAATGGTAGTTTAAATACATATAGAGCATTCCTTTAAGTGAACTTCCTCTAAGGCACAGCTAAAACCCGTATATAGAGCTTTTTCTCCCATTTCTTCAAAGAAAAATTTGTTTTTACGTTTTAAGATAGCTGCTATGAACTACTTTAAAATTTTATGTGGATAAAAGAACGTCATTTATATGGTGGCAAATATATGTTTTAGATATTCGTAAACAATAAGAACACGCAGAAAAGATTTCTTAAATCGTTCACATTTTCGCGTTTAAATATTTTTATGTAAATGTTTCAGTGAAATATCGGGCGATGTAAATACTTCAATAGCTTTTTCAAAATTATGAAGTCGGATGTTTGTTTTGAAAATTACTGTATGTGAAGAATGAATAGTAATAAAACTTGAATTGAAATATTTTGTTTTTATGTTTTAGATGTAAGTTTGCGCCTTCAAAATGCAAAAATAAAAATGTTGACAAACAAAATATTTTCGTAATATATGTATTATTAGTTTAGTTATTAAAAATGTTTTATGAAATAAATTATTAAATAAACAAATAACAGAAAACGTGATTACATAGTGAAGCAATAAATAGATTATTCAGTAAAAACACGAGAAAAAAGAATTGAAAGAATAAGAAAATAAGTGACTACACGAATAAAGAATTAGTTTCATAAATAAAGTCATTTATAAATGAATACGTAACTGATTTTCTAAATGAAGGGGCATGTGAATAAAGGTGATATGTGACATTAGAATTTCACCGATTTACACAAATTCAAATTAGCGTGTGTTCAATTGTGTTAACTCACAAACAAAATTGAAGGGGCACGTGAATAGAGGTGATATGTGACAATTTTTTTCAATTTCTAGAAAAAGCTTTCAAAAAACTAATGAACCTTATCACCTTCATTCATGGTAAAAAGTAAGTTTTTTTTTAAATTGTCATACATCACCTTTATCCACTTGCCCCTTCAAATGAGTGAATAAGTAAACTACATGCTCTATTTTATAAAGCCCCATTGTAAAATTTAATTATTCTATTCATTGTTCAAAATCAAAACACTCCTATTAGTAACACAATGAATAATGCAGTATGCATCATGGATCTTAATTGAGTTGTTTATTTCGAAAAGGTAACATCTCTATTTTGATCTCCTCTGTCTTTTTAGAAAATTAAACAGCGCACGGTTATTTTTTTGAATGTCATAATCAATGGTTATTTGGTAAATTATTGCAGTAATTGTGTACTTAACTAAAGGCATTTTTTCATTGATTATGACATTCAAAAATAAAACCGTGAGCTGTTTAATTTTCTAAAGAGACAGAGGAGATCAAAATAGAGATGTTACCTTTTCGAAATAAAAGATTCAATTATAATTAAAAATAACAAAATTATGTTCGATTAAAACAAAACACTATAGTTATCAAGTTTGGAAAATGAATTTGGAAGATATATTCCTTGGCTTTCAAACCTATTTATTTTTGGATGTACTCATTTAAAAGTTAAAACAAAGTTAAATTATTGCTAGGTAAATGGCTGTGAAAACTGCGAAACTATTAAACCAGTTACTTATGCTACTATTATTTTATTTTACCACTGTGTTCCCCTATGTTGAATAACTATAATTTACAATGTATTTTTTGGGTGTATAAATTTTAACTTAAGAATAAAAATAACGAAATCATAGAGCAGGAAAGTAGTTAGTTTATTCGTACCATTCAAAAGCTATATGTCGAAAGTAATGAATGTTTATGAATTTAGTTAAACATATGTAACTCAAAACAAATATGTTACACTGAAATCGTAAATGAATTGTTTTTCTAATAGTAATAGCTTCAATACTAGCATTTTAAAAATATTAAATAGGATTAAAAGTCTACCAGCAGGAAAATACTCTTAAATAGGTCGTTATTTTTGATTGAAAAAACATTCGAAAAAAAAATGCTGCTTTTCAAAGTAATTTGAGATTCCTGTTATGAATACATAACATTAAATTTATGCCAAAATCAATTCGTAAATAGGTATAAATGTTATGTAAAAAATGCATTTACCATACTTTTCAGTACGCAAAAATAATGTTAGATAACGCGGCGAAATTCGAATCAACTTAAAGTTGCTCAAGATTTTTATTTGTTTTAATTGCTAACTATTTTTTTCTTTTTTTTGGTATCATTACCAAAGTACTATATTTCATGTATAATTCATGACCTACAGACGTTTTGGAGCAAAAAGTATGCAGTTTGTGAAGAAACAGATAATTTTATTAACTTAATCTTCCACAAATATTCATTTCAGAATGTAACAAATTATTCTTAGTACCTAGAACACTTACGGTGTTTTAGCAAAATGTATGATTTTTAACATTAGCCTATACCAACCCTTCCGGAAATTTAAATTCATTCTTCTAACCGTAGGTTTCTATAGAGTCACCGGGGTATCAAAACAGATGACAATTTACGCTTCTTTAGCAAAGCTTATGTATACTTAATAATAATATAAAATATAATGAAATAAATAGAAAATTTGCTAAAACAAACACCGAAGAAAAAGTACCGTAAAATGGGGTGTATAGGAACAGCGGGGTCAATCGGAACAAAACTTCCCAACTGTACAAAGAAATTCTTCATAAATATACTATTGGGTATTTTTCGCCACTAATTTTTTTTAAAGAAAGGTAAGATCATAGAAAGTAGGAAAAAATTACTTTTGTCAATCTGAAACGCTACTGGCTTCTAAGGAGGGCTGCCCGTGGAATGCTAGAAAACATCACATTTTTATAGACTGCAAAACTTCATATGCAAGAACAAACCTTCTTATACTTTAAACCTAAGAGTGGTATGTTTTAATTATACATGTATCTGAAGAACAGAATGCCACATTAGAGTTTACATTTTTTATTAATTGTGTCATAAAAATGAAGAATTCTGAAAAATGCCATTGGAAAAAAAATTGCGGGGTGAATCGGAACACTTTGTTCTGTTGTTCTAATTCAAACTTATTTTAAGGAAACTGTTTGAAAAATCAAGATTCTAACACCAATTTTTCTAATCAAGACAAGGACCAGGATTTATTACTGTTTATCCCTTCTCGTGAGCAACTAGATCTTAGAATGACAAAAAGTTGCAGATTTCAAGAGATTTTTTCTCCGGGAGACTTCTTTTTATCTAAAATACGGGGGGGGGGGAAGTCATATAGACTTTATGTAGCAAAAGTCCAGCATACAGACAGTGATGAATAAGTGAAAAAGTCTTTCAGGACAATCCCGAAACCCAGAGATTTTAGGAAACTAAAGAAAAGGCAGAGTTCATCCCAGAAGACATTATGAAAAAACTTAAGCCAAGTCACAATTGATAGTTTTAAGGACAAGTACATATTTGTGGACTACATGAGTGACTTCCATTCATGTTAAATCTTTGTATTTCAATTAAAAGTATTTCTTAAAATTACTTTTTATTTTTCATCAGTTCAAAATTATTTTGAATTTTGACAAATCATAACCGTTTACTGGTATTGAAATTATACTTTTATTTGACAGTAATTATCTGTTCTTGTTCTCCCCCATCAATATTACTCATGTTTTTGAGACCTTCTACAGATGAAATTGAAAAAAATAAAAAAAAACTAACATGTGTTCCGATTGACCCCTATCAGCGGGGTGATTCGGAACACCCATAATTTCCTGCATATTTTAATAATAACTGCTAAAAATGTTTTGTCTTTGCTTGGAATATCAAAAGTAAAGCAAGACCGAAGTTTTTATCCAAAAAACAAATTGAAAAAAAATCTTGTAACTGTTTTTTTACAATCAAAGCTGAAAAGTGTTCCGATTCACCCCATTTTACGGCATGTAATTTACTATACCACACACGCTATTACTTGGTTTTTACTATGACACCATAGAAATGCTCGGCATCACTATTAGAGCTCTAGGGCACCACCCTAGGGAAATTTTAACGCTTTGAACTTTTTAAAATGAATACAAAATTGTAGGTTAGATTTAAACTATGTTTGTTACTCAGGAGATATATAAAGACCGTGAAAATCCAGTTTTACAGTGGAAACTCACGTTTTTTGTGACTAACACATAGAAAAAAAAAACATTTATATTGGCCCTGCAGCAACCAAAAGTTGCGTTTTATTATCCAATTTCTCGATTTTCTCTCTGCATTGTTCCACATATCTGAGAAAAAATATGGTCACGCTTTTTCGGTTTCAAAATCACGACTAGGTTCCATTTCGAGCTCTGTCGTATTTAAGGGGTTAAAAAATTCAAAATTGCTGCAGTAGTACGACATAGCATAAGAATTTTGCCACACTTTGGGCCTAACTAGAAAATGCTACCTCAAAATGCGCGAGTTTGGTGAACTTTTGACCAGTAAGCTACACTGTGTGACGTAGAAAAAGCTTAAAGCTAGGCTTCAGATTCTTCAGGCTACTGAAACTCCAAAATTAAGGATTTTTTTTTTGCATTCTGACACTTTTCATATCATTTTATGCTATTTCAAAGCAATAGGGAAAATACTAGTTAACGATTTTAGATTATGAACAACAAGAAATAGGGCTAAAAACACGAAGTTAACATGTGAATAATGATACTTTTCCAATAAACATGTATTTTAAGTGCATTATAAAATGTGTGTTATTTTTTTTTGCAGCGTACATTTTTTAAACAAAAATACTATGATGATTAATTTATAGTTGACTAAATAAAAATCAAACTAATATTTAAATGTATGTATGAATGTATGTATGTATTGTTTTCGAATCATCGATGAGCATATTATTATTTTTTTTTCTAAACATGCGTTTTTTCGGACATTGTTTGCTCTCATTAATCTTCCACATGGACAAAAGTTATCGTGAAGAAAATAATCTTCTTAGTTGCTCGTTTCCCCGTGAACTAGGTGCCAATGTTGGGAAACCACATGTACAGAAATCTGTACTGTCGAAACAAACAGGGATCCATCCAATGTTGAATGCTTGGTCGGAAAGCGCTATATATATTCATATATTTTAGTATTTTTGATCGGTTAAGTTTAGGTAACAATTTTTAAAAATAAGTTTTCCGCATTTAAAAACTGGAGCAAAATATTTTATCATAAATAATAGCTGTTCATGCATTTAATTTTTTATATGTGTCAAAGCTTTCCTGTTTGATTAAAATAGCAGGTATTTTAAATATTTAATAAATAAATTTCTCGAAAAGAAATCGTGCTCTAAATCAAATGTTATACAAATACGATTTTTTTAAATTCAATTCGCAAATTATGTTATGCCACTTTTTAATGCAGCCTTGAGCTGTTATGCTAAAAGAAATCGAATGCAATTTTGACTACTTAGTAATAATTATGGATTAGTTTTTGAGTGGGCATTACATCTCTATGTAAATACTACTATATGCAAATAGTTTACACTGAGAAAAAAAATTTGAGCAACATAATGCTCTGTACGCTTTCAAAGCTAGTGCTCTATTGACAGCTGTCTTTTGGTATTTGAAACACTTTACGAAATAGAACCGTAGGATAACTGATCATCCCTTTTTTGTGTGAGTTTTAAGATGTTTGATTGTCTTTCGGGTAAAATATGTGTATGGTTGACTTTACCGGTGGTCAAAAGGATAGCACACAATTGCAAAATTGAAACAATTTATGTTTAGAGGCGCTATATCAAGTTTTCATTTAAATAGTTTGTAATAATGTCATAGTTTCCAACCTACCGCAGCAACAGAGCTTAAAAAACTTGTGAAACCACGATAAATAAAAACGAATATTCTATAATTTGAAAGAAAAGGAGAGTTTTAATATTTTAACATATTCAATACAAGTTTTTAAAAAATTGAAAAAAAAAGAAAACTTACGTGTTTAACAATTT
This sequence comes from Uloborus plumipes, assembly GCA_038373865.1. Classification (NCBI taxonomy): domain Eukaryota; kingdom Metazoa; phylum Arthropoda; class Arachnida; order Araneae; family Uloboridae; genus Uloborus; species Uloborus plumipes. The sequence continues at coordinate 183,272 of JAXGGA010000526.1, read as the reverse complement.
CTACGAAATTAAGAAAGTTTTCGGGGTTTTTGTTTTTGTTTTTTAATATACGTATAATTTATGAAACATAAATTAAGCTTGTAATGTATGGTAAACTACTAAAAGTGAATTATTAAAAATGTATAGTGTACTTTAAAATGCATTGCTATTTATGTTGATTAATATAATACTTTTCTATTTACATTCAAAACTTCAATTACATTCTACAATTAGTGTACTTTATGAAATTTTAAGGATACTGGCCAAAAAAGGTCAATTAAAGACTTTTAAAGCAACGTAAAATGTAGTTAAAAGCTTCAAATAAAGTTGGAACATCTGCCGGTTTTAAAATAGTTTCTTATAAAATGGTAACGCATTTCTTGCAAAGAAATAATGGTGAGTGCCGTCTGCGTTTGTCAGTTTCAATTACGCGTAATTTGGGGATTAAAACTGCCTTCAGCAAAATAACGATACTAAAACATATTGGCATAATAATACTCAGGTATTGCAGGCAATTAGTGAAAATATATAGTTCATATTATACCGGTACAAGTGTTTTCTGAAACCCACTTGCATGTAACTTTATAACTTAAAGTATTCCATCTTTAGAAAAAAGTCAGTTATAGTTTATCTTTGTGCAAACTATAAATTATAATCAGTATTAAATGTCTCGGAACTTAAACTTAAATACGTAATTAGAAATCGGCTAGACAAGGCAATATTTCTAAAAGTTCAAACTATCCCAAATAAGTTAAAGCATAATGCTTTCAAAATTAAAAACTAAGAAAAGTTATTGTTCTTTTAGAAAATTCTAGTGTTGTGAGTAATCTCGTGATAAACGCTTCTGCTACACATGACTTCTGGAAAACTATCTTCATTTTTGTTTGTTATGTCCTAAATAAATATATGATTATGATACTTAAAATAACTTGTGAAAAACTTAAAAGAATCGTAATAAACAAAGAAAGAACTATATTTCAAAATCCCCTTTCATCTTATGAAAAACCTAATCTACAACCTTAAATCAACCTGGGTTTGTGGTATATAGGGCAATTCCATCGTTACAGACGTAACAATCGCAGACTTTGAACACAAATAATTCTGGTTTGGGCTGATGAAACTCTTCAATTTTTTTTCCTGTGGTGTAACTTGATAATGTTTATGCTACATTAAATTTGCGTGCAGATTGCTTAATTACAAAAAAATACAGAAATTAAAAACTGCCTGTTACAGACGTAATTCACAAAACAGCAAAAACTCGACTATGTCATACAACTTACAATATTCCTCTGAATTATACGGAAATTTTGAACTTTTTTTTTTAAATACGTGTTCTAGAGACTTCAAGCTTTCTAAAACCATAAAGATTGTGTGGATTTTGACTGCCGAATTTGTGAAAAAAATTCATAAACTTGTTACGGACGAAACAAAGTGGTGTTACAGACGTAACATATCTGATTTAAAAGTAGAAAACAGTATTTTAAAGCAGGAATAAACAAAGATTTTTGTGCTAAAACAATACAGTAGCATTAATTAACACATTATTTGAATATTTTAAGTTATACTGCAACAGTTTTAGAAAATTTGGGTAAGTCTGGGGGAGTTGAGAGCATATGCCGATATGTCAATATGTAACAATAAATTAATGCATCTTAAGACAATTATTTCCAAGAAAGATTGACACAAGAAAAGTTTAGAAGGGCCTTCACACAAATTTATTTATTTGTATTCTTAAAATTAATGCATAATGGGGCTGCTTCATAAAAAAATCGGGAAAAGTAAATTACTTCCTGGAATCAGTGGTTGGTCTTAGGAGAACTTAAAAATTTGAAAATGTTGGATAATATAGCAGAATACTAGTACCAAACTAAAATTTAACCTTCTTGGTGACAGTTGGTCAATTTTGATAATTTTTTTTAATGAAAAAATGTGTCCTATTTCGTCTGACGTTCTCGAAATTCGAACGGCATTTTCGTATTCTGTTCTGTCGGCTTTTGGCAAATTCGCGATGTTAGCCCACCGTTCTTCCAATTTTGGCGTCAGCTTTAAGACATTTTCCTGGGGCATATACATAATTTTAACTTTTTCTGCAATGGAATTTGCACACTGAAAAAAGGAAAGAGCGTCGTTGACAAATGCTGTTCTAGATCCTGCCAAACCTGGTGCTTGACCATACCCCCAACTCCATCCACAGCTCCCTTTCCATGTGACGTAGCGAAAAAATGCCAGTTGAGGTATAAATTATAATCAGTTATACCATATGTGTATTTTATTAATCTTAAGAAATAAATTTCAATTACATTCCGACATAATTAAAAATTTCAAAATCAGAATACCAGAAACTTTAGTACTCGTGCCTTATTATGCTATATACAAGTAGTTATCAAAATAATGGAAACACTTGAGATTCATAAGAAAAATCTACCGTTCATCGCAAATAAGCAATCAATTGTTCTGTAACTTTAGTAATACAAAATATAGACTTCAGCGGACATTTCCACATTGATATTAAATCACCCATGCATTCGGGGAACGACAAGAAGGGGGGTCGGAAGAAAAACCGCTTTTTGACCATAACTCTTCGAAAATAGCTCGGAATAAGCTGTCAATTTCAGCAATTAATTAGCATACTATGTATAATTACTGTACAAATTTTTATGAACGTACTACTTATACTTCCGAAGATATGAAACATTTTTTAAAAAACGGCAATTTTTTTTTAAGGGTTTTTGCTCATAACACGCAGAGTTTTTGATCAAACCTTATAAAAACTTCAGGAAAGATGACAAAATACAAGAGAAAGAACATACTAAAACGATAAATAAAAATATTAAAAATTCAATGAGATATGAACGTTAAAAGGAAATAATTTTTCACAGCGCATGTGCGAACGACAGAAATGTATAACTACAAAAATATTGTACCCTGATTTATACTGCATCTTATAAAAAAAGTTCCAGTTGAATATCATGAAAATTGAAAAAGATATCAGCGATCTAGTAAGCTGTATTTCATTCATTCGCAGACAATACATAAGTAGTGAGGGCCTGTCCTCAAAGAGCTATTTTTAAATTAAAGGTGATTGCGTCATCGTTCAAAACCAACGTTTCAGAGGGTGTTCGGATACTTTTGGCCACCTACGTGTAAGGTCTTTTTGGCCGAATAGGCGAAATGTGACTTCTATGCCGAATATAAATTTTAAAACTGTGTACAATTAAACATTGAAAAAAATGCTCGATTATCACCACACTATTTGTGGACAATCCCCCACCATTTATGTATTGTCTGCGAATGAATGAATTACAGCTCACTAGATCACTGATATCTTTTTCAATTTTTACGATATTCAACGGAACTTTTTCTATAAGATGCAGTACAAACCAGGCTACAATATTTTTGTAGTTATAAATTTCTGTCGTTCGCGCATGCGCCGTGAAAAATTATTTCCTTTTAACGTTCATATCTCATTGAATTTTTAATATTTTTATTTACCGTTTTAGTATGTTCTTTCTCTTGTATTTTGTCATCTTTCCTGAAGTTTTTATAAGGTTTGATCAAACACTCTGCGTGTTATAAGCAAAAACCCTTCAAAAAAAATTGCCGTTTTTTAAAAAATGTTTCATATCTTCGGAAGTATAAGTAGTACGTTCATAAAAATTTGTACAGTAATTATACATAGTATGCTAATTAATTGCTGAAATCGACAGCTTATTCCGAGCTATTTTCGAAGAGTTATGGTCAAAAAGCGGTTTTTCTTCCGACCCCCCTTCTTGTCGTCCCCCGAATGCATGGGTGATTTAATTTCAATGTGGAAATGTCCGCTGAAGTTTATATTTTGTATTACTAAAGTTACAGAACAATTGATTGCTTATTTGCGATGAACGGTAGATTTTTCTTATGAATCTCAAGTGTTTCCATTATTTTGATCACTACCTGTACATGTATTTCTCATCCTGTGCTTTTTACCTATTTAATTGGAAATTTACTTTTGCTATGGACGTAATATAGAGCCATTTGTTATGTCCGAAATGTTACGTCTGTAACAGCATTAATTTAAAAACTAAATCAGTTGCAATATTTTTAACTATGGTGGGCAATTACTCTAAGAATTTGCCAAAAGGACCATTAAGGGTTTTTTTTAATTTTGATTTTTTAGGACGTAATGACAACTTTTGCTTCTTTTTTGTTACAGATGTAACATCAAACTTCTTTTTTTCAAACTTCAATTACACCATTTAGATCAATTCAAAAGAAATTAATGAATGCATATTATTATAGTACCGTCTTAGTAGTTAAAATTGTGCTACAAGTAGTTATTTTTGTTTTTATTTTTCGATGAGAAATATGCATTTGAAAATGTGTCCTTTTTTCTGATTTTTACAAGTTCGTGAATATCGTACTTCCAACTAAGAAAACAAGTATTATTCTAACTCTCACCAAAAAACCAATGCAGGATTCTTAAAATGTACATCTTAAGCTTTAAAATGATGTATAACATAGCAACATAACTTCAATATGAATTTTTGACCAATTGGTTTCACTTTTCATGGAATGGCCCTATAGCTAACAGTACAATAAACTGCTGACAGTTTTAGTACTGTGGTTTAAGTTAAATGAAAAAAAAGTACTTTCAATTATTGACATTAACAGAACAATCCGATCTAAAAGTTAAAACATAATCGATCTGCTACTAAAAGCTTGTTGCTAAAAATTGTTACTCTGACTCACTTGAGACAGGAATTCAGATAAAATATTTTCAAGTGTTGCATAAACCCAAAGGCATAACAAAGAAGCAACAGTGCATGGCAGACGCTCATAAATTACAAGAAAACAATCGAGACATATGCCTCTGGGGTGTTGCACACTCTGGTGGATTAATCAATTTGCTTCCAATAGCCCCAGAAAGAATGCGATGAAAATAGCCGGCTTGATGCTTGTCTGTTGACCTTGTAACTAAAGGGTCAAAGGACTTCATAGAAGGAACAATAGGTAATCGATCAAGACTGCTTTGTCAGCGAGGATTATCAGCTTGGCAACTTTTGTCTTTACAAATAACTCCCGTCAATGAGTGTGCAGAGCCTAATCAATGAGATTTTCTTGACATGCCTTCAAGATATACGCGGAATATAAGTCATACTTAACTAAGAACATTCCATATTTATTTGCTGTTTAAAAAATTGCTTCGCTCAATTTCTGTCACTTATTAGTTAAAAAGTTAGCAAAGATTAACTATTTAAAAGTTTTATTCATTACTACACTTTCGATTTCTAATCACGTTACCTTTTCGATTTATAAACTTTAAATTGAATTGATAAAGCAATCATGTTTGCTTTTATTTAGTTATGTATTCAATTTTGAATCATTATCTATTTCCGAAAATAATTTTGTGCATGACGTTTTTTTCACGAATGTGAGAAATATTTGAAAGATGTAGGTTTAATGCATTTAATTTTCATTTTTTATGTCTTCGTGTAGTGCAAGAGAGCGATAATTTTCAAGTTCTTTTTCTTTCTAAATGCAGGTTTAAAAAAAAAAAAACCTCAAATTTAATGAACTTTTGTATTTTTTTAATTAGGTCTTTTTTTTTTGATGATTCAAGAGCTTGTTTTTTATTTATTTATTTGTTTAAACTATTTTATTTCCCTTTTAAGCCTTACTATTATTAGCTGTATCTGCTCCGCAATGTCGATATATCAAAAATCAGTCCTTAGAGTATAAAAATATAATCATCTTACTCCCTACGAAATAAAATAATAATAACTTGCATAAAACTGTATACGTCATATAGCGAAAAATTCATGCGTATTACGTGTAGCAATAACTATCTATTAGAATAACGAAAAATGTCCTTCAAAGCATACCTCGCTGAAAAAAGAAAAAAAACACTAAAATACTCATTGCAAAATAAAATCCCGTTTACTCTTCATGTATGTATCATAAATATGCAACTACGAAAAGTAAAAGCTTATCCAGCTAACAAATTATTCAATGTAACTTCTGATTTTTCTTAAAGTAAAAATTGAAGACAGGCTATTTGGCTACGCGTCTGAAGAAGCTTCCTGTACAGTGCGTGCAAATAATGCGTTGAAAATGATTTTAAGTTAAAATAATAGCTTTAATTAAAATTAGTTATATAAATGTATTTTTTAAAGATATCCATGTATTACTTACTATATACGTGATACATTACGTTTTGTGGTATGCTTTTGTATCTGTATGTAGTTAACCCCATTGTTTACGAATTTTAATGGCGTCATGCCGACATTCTTTTCGATTTTAACCAACCCAGGTAGCACAAATAACCTTTAAACGTTTTATAAATTTTTTTTAAGCGGTTGCTACAACGTTAATAACCATTTTACAACCTTTAAAAAACGAAGTGTGCTACTTGGGAACAGTATTAAATCTTCGACTTGAAGGGTCAAAGAAGCATTTACGTTCGCTATAAACATTGCCTATTTTTTTATTATTTACATAATATTCCGTTTTAAATATAATGTTTATGATGTTTAAAATTTCTTCACCGAAATTAATTCAACTAAAAGCTTTTAATCTTTAAAATCGCTTGCTTTATACCGAATACATACAAAGTGTTCTTTAATATTCGAACTTAAATAGCTAACCTTGTTTAGTATCAAAGCAAAACTAGTCAATGACGATGTTTTATCTAAAGAGGTAGACCCAAACAGAAAGTTACTAATACACAAGTTTTTACTTTATATATCATAATATAAATAACATTTTATTCTAGTATCAAAACAGAAAGCAGTATTTAAAATGGTCAGCGAAATCATTTCTCGAATCGGTTAACAAAATGCACACAGGTGAAGATGTAAGAATCTATTGTAGAACTCTGCTCAACATTTGTCATCGTTTAAACTTCATACTTCGTTATACTTCATACATACGGTCATACTTCGTTAATATGATCTTTAACAAGCAATTATGCATTTTCTAAACCTTGAAGCAAACCATAACTGAGCGCAATACTATTCTAATAGTTTCTCTGTTGAGAGATGATTTTGTGGGATTTGTTGAGTAACATTATATAACACAGCTTAAAATGAAAGCGTCTAATTTAGTTTCGAAACATTTAAGTACTTAAATGCATAGCATTAAATGGCGTCATTTTCCACAAACTGTATCGACACGCACTTTATTTTATTCAACCTTCAGAAGAAGAAATCTTATTACACTGCGCAATTCCAGAAACGCTCTTCTTTAAAACGAGAAAATATTTTTTTGGATTGTCAAGATGTATTATTACATAAGCCGATTCAAATCACGTAATAGAAATTCGGAAGCATCACAAAATTAAAAAAAAAAAAGATGAACGAACTCTTCATGGAGGAAACCAAATTCTATAATTTCCATCCAGTTATGTACGAGAAAATGTTCTTCGGCGATAATGCATTGCCCTGGTGCACGTTTTTTCCTCTTTCCTGTATTAGCCGGAAATACTGAATGATTTATCACCATGGCGAAAAGAAAGAATAATGTTTCGAGTGTGTTTATTGCCTTCAAAACAAATAAAGATTTGTTGGTGCATAACGTTTCTCTATAAAAAAGCATCAAAGAAATGTATTATTGCGAGATATATCTTATTCTCAGTGTGTGGATATTGGTACAAAGGGAATATTTAAGTGAGCGTAAGTATTGAACTGCTATCCTGAAATGCAAATTTAAATGTTTGTTTCTGAAAACGATTCCTGAAGATTTATGCTTTGGGTCCTAGTGATTGATTGCTAACAGAGGTTAATCGAATATTTTCATGCATATGTTTAACCCCTTAAAAACACGAGTTTTTGAGGAACACCTGGCAAAAAATGGTTTAAAAAAATAATGTATCGGTATATATGTATATAATTTTTTTTTTCAATTTCAGTTATGGGTGAGGGATTACTAAGCGTTTAGTCATTAAAATACTATGCAAATTACGTAATAAAAATCTCATTTCGAATTTTTTTTTTCAATTTTAAAATTTAAAATCTAATTAAATCAAACTATCAGACTAATAAGTATAAGATTTTTTATGGCAATAAACGTGGATTAAGAGCTGCCGCTTTATGTAACCAAAGTTAATGTTAGCAGTCGCTCAATGTTATCAGAATCGCTAATTCCCTTCCGGTTATGTATAAGTACTTTTAAAATACTTTGTTTTTTATTATCGGAACTCCGCTCATTGTTATTAGTTTGCGAAAATTATTTTTGTTTAATAAAAGACGAAACATTTTTTTTTCCTACGTCTCTTTTATTATTGCTTTTGAAATATTTTTTTTAATCCAGTGCGAAAAAGGTATTTACCCCCTCTCCCCCCCCGTCCCCATGAAACTATACATTTCTAAACTATATTATAAGACAGTGTCTCGGAAAAAAATTTAAATTGTTTTCCGATGGATGATTTTTAAAACTGCGTAAGAACAGTTTAGCAAAAAAATGAAAGAAAAAAAATTCAGTTTCCGCCCGTTGTAAAGACTAAGTATTTCGAATCTTGGATGGAGATTGGGGAGAAATTCAGAGCTTCTACTGCATTGACTACTGACCATATTTTCGAAGCTGTTATCGAAGATCAAATTTCAACATCGTATTCAGATGGCGAAGAACATTCATAGTAAAATGTTCAACTATTAATTGCAAGTATTAATTAAAAAGTCAAGATTAACACTTACTCCAAGGGAAGGGGTGATTCCAATTATTAAATAAGTTTGCCCACGCCTTTTTTAATATCTATTCATACCAGAGGCGGGCAACCTGCTCCCTCCTCAAGTTTCCTGTACGGCCTTAGCAAACGATTGCTCTTGTAATTACACTGGTCGACAGTCGTTCACTAACAACAACCAAATTATTATTTTTATTACGTATTCATATAGTTATTTAAATACCTGCAAGTAAAAAAGTCCCACGTCTCAATTTTCCGTAATAAAAAAAATAATTTTTTACTATTTTTTATGACTTTCGCACCAAATGCCTATTTTTGGAGGGAAACGGAGCAAAATATTAACTCCTAAATTTTTTTGGAGGTGAAAGGAGACTCTAAGTCTGAAATCATGACCACCGATAACAAAAAGGGGGGACGAGGGGAGTTTATCCCTCAAATTATGCAAAAAATAATGAAAAAGTATCTGAGTGATTCCATACCAACTCACCAGAAAAAGAAAAGTTGGTAGCACGACCAACTCGGATTTTCTTTTAATTTGGCACACATGTTGATCATATAGAGGCATGGAAAAGTCCAAATTGTTAGGTTCTTGCTCCACTTATTTTCTGAGATACATGCCCTCAAAGTTTGTCCACCACGTCAAAATACTAAAAAAAGTGATGTTATTTAATCATTTTTTATAAAAAATCGTACTCATGCAAAATAAAAGTGTTAGATATCTATGGAATCTAGTTACTCCAGGCATTCAGAAAAAAAATACTAGAATTTTCATAATGAAAATTGCTAAGGTGGCTCTTTGAAGTTGTAATCACAAAAACTCGATTTTGCCGATTTTGCTAAAATTGAGGAATTTATTCCAAAAAAGGAAGATATAAAGGTTTACTCACTTTCTGGTAGTGTACAGATGTTTGCTATAAATAGTTACACAATGCATAACTTAGATTTCTCACTCCTTCTTGGAAATATTTAAGCTTAAAGATAAGCCATAAGGCAAAAACATGCGTTTTTGGCCAACTTGGCAGCCATTTTTCTCATAAAGGGGGAGGGTTTTTTTTTAAACAATCCACTGATATGTTAGCTATTCGCAGGAAAAAAGTTTATTTTTTGGTTATTTCTTCCATTAAGAGATATCCTGCTAGTATATGCATGTTTTTCGCGACGACCATAGGCTTTTGTTCCCCCTCTCATGGATTTAAAATTAATTAAAAAAAATAATGATATATATTAATAGCTGTTTTATATACCCAATATGTCATGAAATTTAATTTATTAAATCATTGAACAATAAATTAGATAATAGATGAAAACAAGAAATAGTATTTCTCTGATGCCTGAGCATTATGCATTCATAATTATAAAACACTAAATACTTTCTTGAGAAATTAATTAACATAAAGGAGCTCTAAATATTTATATTATAAGCAATACCCAATTTTGTGATTGGGATATTCCTGTTTTTAATTGCAGAATTCCATGATTATCACATGCATATCAGGAAAAGAAATGAGGTCTTTTCGTTTGATGTAGGATATTTTATGACAAATTTCATTTGATGGGCTACTAACTGAGCATGGTGATAAAGAGTTATTAATTTCAGCATCGAATTCCAATTTACCTTATTAACAATTAAATATTTACAAAATAATTAAATAATTTAATATAAAGCCATGCTTGAAGAATTAAAATTAATGCAACTAATTTATTCCCATACTGATCTTTACAAAATTGACATGTGTTGAGCACTGATAAGAACTGACAAGAATAAGTTTACTCAAACTAGTTCAAATACTAGTTCACAGATACTATAAAGCATACATTCTATTTTCTGTAAAATAGTACTGCAACAAAGAACAAGGGTATCCTCCTGTTTATAGCTATCAATCAGGAACATCCCAATCACAAAATTGGGTATTGCTTATGAGATAAATATTCGAAGCTCCTTTATTTTAATTGATTTTTCAAGAAATTCTTTAGTGCTTACCTTTTTATACCCTTGCTTTTTGTTCTAGTATTATTTTGTAGAAAATATAATGTATGCTTTATAGTATCTGTGAACTAGTATTTTAGTGAGTAAACTTATTCTTGTCAGTTCTTATCAGTGCTCAACACATGTCAGTTTTGTAAAGATCAGTATGGGAATAAATTAGTTGCACTAATTTTAATTCTTCAAGCATGGCTTTATATTAAATTATTTTGTAAATATTTAACTGTTAATAAGGTAAGATGGAATTCGATGCTGAAATTAATAGCTCTTTATCACCATGCTCAGTTAGTAGCCCATCAAATGAAATTTGTCATAAAATATCCTACATCAAACGAAAAGACCTCATTTCTTTTCCTGCTATGCATGTGATAATCATGGAATTCTGCAATTAAAAACTAGAATATCCCAATCACAAGATTGGGTATTGCTTATAATATAAATATTTAGAGCTCCTTTATGTTAATTAATTTCTCAAGAAAGTATTTAGTGGTTTATAATTATGAATGCATAATGCACAGGCATCAGAGAAATACTATTTCTTGTTTTCATCAATTATCTAATTTATTGTTCAATGATTTAATAAATTAAATTTCATGACATATTGGGTAGATAATACAGCTATTAATAAATATATCGTTATTTTTTTATTTAATTAATTTTGTCCATGAGAGGGGGAACAAAAGCATATGGTCGTCGCGAAAAACATGCATATACTGTCAGCAGGATATCTCTTAATGGAAGAAATAACCAAAAGTAAACTCTTTTCCTGTGAATAGCTAACATATCAGTGGCTTGTTTTAAAAAAAATTTAGAGTTTCTACTGCTCCCCCTTTATGTGAAAAATGGCTGCCAAGATGGCCGAAAACGCATTTTTTGCCTTATGGCTTATCTTTAAGCTAAAATATTTCCAAGAAGGAGTGAGAAATCCAAGTTATGCATTATGTAACCGTTTATAGTAAACATCTGTTCACTACCAGAAAGTGAGTAAACCTTTGGTTATGTCTTCCTTTTTTTGGAATAAATTCCTCAATTTTAGCAAAATCGGCAAAATCGAGTTTTTGTGATTACAACTTCAAAGAGCCACCTTAGCAATTTTCATTATGAACATTCTAGTATTTTTTTTCTGAATGCCTGGAGTAACTAGTTTCCATAGGTATCTAACACTTTTATTTTGCATGAGTACGATTTTTTATAAAAAATGATTAAATAACATCACTTTTTTAGTATTTGGACGTGGCGGACAAACTTTGAGGGCATGTATCTCAGAAAGTAACTGGAGCAGGAACCTAACAATTTGGACTTTTCCATGCCTCTATATGATCAACATGTGTGCCAAATTAAAAGAAAATCCGAGTCGGTCGTGCGACCCCCATTCGGTGAGTTGATATGGAATCACTCATCTTTTTATTCTGGTTTCTTTAATATGACGTTTTAAATTTTTTTTCTGGTGTAAAATCAGAGTATAATACCTCCTCCTATTATTCCTATGCCCAAAAAAATTTTCGCGCTGTAAAATTGAAAAAAAAAAAAAAACGATCTTATGACTGACGCACGCTTACGGCTTTGTATCAGAGGGGGCGGGGGGGGGGGCTTTCGGCAAAAAGTGGAGAGTGATGGAGAGGAAAGGGGCCATATTTGGATTTTGGAGATAATTTTACATAAGAATCAGCCAGAATACGCCGTCTTTCTGAAGACCTGCGATGTGTCTCGTATTTAGCTTGCGACAGTCATAAAATCGGTTTTATTTTATTTTTTATTTTTTTTTTTTTGCAGCGCGAAATTTTTTTCAGACGTAGGAATCATAGGAAGGGGTCCTATCCTCTGATTTTACATAGAAATTTTTTTAAAACGTCATTTAAAAAAAAAACAAGAATGAAAAGATCATTTTTGGTGATTTTTTGCTCATTTTGAGGGGGTACACCCCACTAAGAACCCCTTCCTTTCTATTAGTGGTCATGATTTTGAACTTTGAGTCTCTCTTGAAATTTCAAAAAAAGTTAGGAGTAAATATTATGATCCTTTCCTCTTGAAAAAAGGTGTGTTTGATACGTTTTTTCAATGTTCAGTACTTTTTAGAAATTCATAACAAAAAAACTACTCGTGCTACAGCTTTTTTACTATTATTTTTGAATTCTACACTGCAAAAATAGTCAAAAATAGTTAATTTCATCTTTGTTAAGGAAAAAAAAGTGAAAATGTGTCGACTAGTGTTATTAATAGTAGGTTGTTCTATAAGTATAGGCTGAAATCGAAACACAAAGAAAAACAAGCGCCAAAACTAAAGTAACGTACATTCTTCAAAAAGACGGACCTTTGTCGAAAAAACTACACCCTTATTAACAAGTTTTGAGTGCAAAAATGCCACTGTGGCATAACTAGGCATCATATTGGTTAAAAAAAGTCCAAAGCTCCCTAAATCATAGCATCCTCATTCGGAGATTTTTTACGCCTCAAAAACCTTCCTAATTGGCTAAACATGTGGCAGTTGATCAGAGCAAAGTCCGGAGAATAAGGTGAATTCCTCAAATTCATACTTCAAGGCCTGGATATTTTGCTGGGCACCAATCGAGATATCAAAAGGTAATCCAGCTTGCTGGAGTATGGGACTGGAACTATTGACTAGTACTGGTAGTTTTATGCAAAGTTTCATGTTTTATTTATTGAAATAACGACAGTACACGTTAGTATAATTGGTCTGGACCCGCTGAAGAAATTCATTACGTTCCAAGGTCTTGACAGTCCACCAAACAAAGAGAACGATCTTCTGTAGATGGAGGCTTTGTTTGGGCATCTGTTTCACTTGTTCTTTTTATGCAGTCATTGTTCTTTGAGCTTGGAATCGTCGTACAACGCCCGTTTTTCATTTACAGTGAAGATACGGTGCAAGAATACGTTACTAACATCGCGTTTCTGTAGTGATTTGCATATTTCAGGTGCTGTAAACATCGCACCTACGTTAGCTGATGTGGTACGCATGCATCGAGCTTTTCATGTCCGTCGCAACTAAATGTTAAGAAACTGTCTGTGGTGCTACATAGGGATTGTCTTCAAGTTGTCGTACCTTTGACGTTGATTGGGACTCGACTTTTTGCCGTAAAACAGTCCATATCACACTGCATGTGACGACCGGCTCTAGGTCGATGTTCAATCACCAAATCGCCGCTGTGAAACTTGGTATAAAATAGACAGAATGTCAGTTGACTTTTCGTGCCTACATCCCGAGCTTTGCTGATGTTTGGTCAATGTTGCAGCCAACAAATGGCCATGGCGGAATTCGAGCAGAATCCCGAGGTATATCCCCGCTGCTCCGTGACCCCCCCCCCCCCAATGTTACCAATGACCCGAAACTCAATTGTATAGCATGGGGACTATTCCACTACACGTTGCAGGGGTGTTAATTATAGTTCATCACCGCTGTGCCGGTAAGAATAGTCTGCAGAAAAGGCTTATATCATTTGCGACCAATAGTTATGGAAAAACCTAATACTTGCTGACCCGAGCGAGAAGGAATTATAAACGCTATTTTTTACAGTTTTTTTTTTTTAATAATAGAAAAATGGTGACATTTTTTTTGAAAACAATCGTTAAAATTTAGCCTTACTTTTGAAATTTGATGAAATATTAAAAAAGTTATGGAGTACCTAAAAATCACCCTTGGGAAAAAATCAAATAATATACTATATGTGATACTGCGATTAATCTTTGTTAAAATAAGCGTTTTTTTATGATTTCAATGCAACTGACAACTGTGACTAGAAGTTTACCTCCCAAGAGATTTTCGACTTTCAAGTCTTGTGCGGGAGATCTAAATATTTTTTTTATTGAGTACTTTTTTTTTGTGGGATATGTGGATCTTTTTTATGTTATTTCTTATATGTGGAACAATTTTTAACCATCTAACATACGTTTGATACAATACACATAAAAAAAAAGAGTGTTGCGATTTATTTTCATTTTTCCTATTAACATCCATTCACGTAACACTGGAGTTTTTGATTCGTTCGTTTATTATATTTATTTATTATAATTATTTTCTTTTTAAAACTCTACTAGCGAATGCTGATGTATTTTTTGAGGGACTTCTTATCTGCCTCACATAATTCTTCGGCTTAGATGTAAATTACATAACACAGTCTTATAAGCGAACTTTTTAAACTTAATTTTCCCGGCGGTGTATTTGTGTTAAAATGTCAGATTTAGCTTCTAAGCTAACATCAATCTTCTCAAACAACGCCATATCCTAATTTTTCTAGAAATGTCGAATTTTAATTAACGCCTCATAATTATTTTTTTCACATTATTTTTATACACAGCTCGTTTTCGTATTTTTACGATAATGCTTTAGTTTCCTCTAATTAAACATATTAGTACGTTATAGATTCAAATTTTATTTAAGCAATGCACTCCCTATACTCATTAAACCATTATTGCTTTCAAAATGCCAGAATTATTAAGTATTTTTTAAAGAAAAACGTGCTGTACTTTTAAATCGCTTGATTTTGGTGACACTTATACTTTAAAACATGCGTCTTAAAACGTGATAAAAAACCTTAAAATATTGTTTTGTTTTTTGTTTTGTTTTGTTTCTACTTTTTTCTATATGCAGCTAATTTTTAAAAAATTAAACTCACTCACTCAGTTTTCGTTTAATACAGTTTATAGATACATTTTAAGCAGTTGATTTTAGACACACGTTTATTACTTAGTTATTTCCATTGAAACAACTTTGACGTTTATCATACTGTCTGTTTGCGTATTGTGCGCCGGACAACCGCGAATGCTTCCATTTGAAAAAGGGGAGATAATTTTATTATGCGCACTTCCCGATGCCTTCAGTTTTTGTTCGCCTCCTACTTCCTCGTTGCATTTCCCCCTAATTTAGAAAAAGTCAGAAGAGACTTGGCACGTGCGCAGATTCGACAGAGGTCTCGCGAAAAAATGTTAGACAGTACGTATATTTTTTAAAGGTACGAGTATATCCACACAAATAAAACAAAGAATATGTATGTATATATGTTTATATGTGTGTGCGTGTACCTTATACAAATCCGCAGTTTACGTCGGATCTCGACGAAATTTGGCAGGAGATACTTGGGCACCCGAGAAGGGTCATAGGGTGGTTTTTGAGTGGGAAAAAAGTACGGATCCGTTCGAATTTCGAAGAAAGGACTTCAAAATGGCTTTCTACCCGATATACTTATCGGATCTTCTTGGGCTCATTCGAAAGAACTCAAAAAATACCTTTTAGGAAAGTTTCCTTCCTACGGTTTTCAAAATCACTAATCGATATCTCCAACCTGAAAAAAGATACGGACTTGTAAAAGAAAGCGGAATTTAATTTTTAATTGAAAATCGACGATCGTCTGCGCGTGAAAAAAATCTCACTAATGCTTTCTAAATGTTGCCATTTTGGCCTGAGTGCTGCAAAAATAAAATTCTTAAATTGCTGTTGCCATTAGTGCCAAAGAATAATCGTTTTTCCCCCATCCAGTTTCAATAGAATTGTAACCGTAAACCTTCCTTTTATTTTCCCAATCAGTTCTGGCTAAAGAAATTCGAGGCGGAGGGATGAATAATAATAATCAGCGTGAAAAATGCAGTAAATTAAAATATCATCTGAGAATAAAAATGTCGCCTGTTAAAGAAATTGAAAACGTATGTAAAAAGAAAAAATAGATCAGAAAGATTTTTAAAATAAATACATACTTAAACTTATTTTTACACTTACAACTGAGTTTACTAATTAATTACATTCTATATTTTTTCCATTTTCATCAAAAATAAAAGATTTAAAGTTCCCTTAATATTTAGGTCTTGAACTTATATGCTGCATTTAAAATCCGAGCAAAGCCGGGCACAACAGCTAGTATGATAATAAAAGATACATTTCATTTTTAAAAAGTCCATTTTCTGAGCAAAGAACTGTTAAATGATGTCATATTTCTTAATTCAATGATGGAGGTAAGAAATTTGACAACATGATATGCAACGTGTCTTTAATTAACATTTAGCCATTATTTTTAGAATATTGATAAGATATGCCACTTCGAGTTTTGAATACTGAAACATTTAACTCACTAGAAAAGTATGACTAGAAAAAGTATTTACCCTTGCAAGCATTTATTTTTTTAACTGCACATGATCAAACACATGCTTAAATATTGCTGTATTTAAGTCGAGTTTATCAATTTTCTGAACGAAATAGCCCGTATTTCTACTTAAAGATATAAGCTTTGAAACATGTCCAGATGGATCATTACAAGCACAAGACAGTTTTAAAAAGATTTTGTGGATGTAAGGCAAAATTTAGGGTTTATAAATATTATTTTACAATTCTCTGATAACTTTATTTTGCTGAATGAAGTGCACTAATGAAAATTTTACATTGATTGTCATAACTACTGTTATTCTCAGTTTA
Source organism: Uloborus plumipes (assembly GCA_038373865.1). Taxonomy (NCBI): domain Eukaryota; kingdom Metazoa; phylum Arthropoda; class Arachnida; order Araneae; family Uloboridae; genus Uloborus; species Uloborus plumipes. The sequence continues at coordinate 166,232 of JAXGGA010000526.1, read as the reverse complement.
AACTTTAAAGATAACGCTTTAGTAGAATTTTTTCAATCTAAGTAGTACAATCTAAGTAGTACAAGTAAGTGTGGAAAAATAAAAATTTCATGTGCTATTAATTCACACATTATTATCAATTGCGCTTGCTGTACAGTTTATACTGAATTGTGATTCAATGTTAACCATAATTCATCAACAATCCTTTTGAGAATGGATTACTTTCTAAAGATACTCCAACGTCAAATCCGACCCTCCATTTCTAATTCTACATCGACGTGGCCAGGATTGAAATTCGCAAAATATTTCCTACTCGATCAGATGGAGGCTGCAGAATTTTTAGGACTTTCGAAGAAACCTTAGCGTCACGTGGATCAATGATAAAACCGATGGCTGCACGTACTAACTGCTGGGTGAAATCGCATTTTCTGACCATTTTCCGGTCAGTCCCCCGCTTCTTATAAAGTACCACGGTGACGCTTTCTTTTCTCCACATATTTCTTCTTGATTCCTTTACATTTTCCTCCACTGCTTCACTTCGCCTATAAGAAATTTGGACTCTATATTCCATTGATGTTTATTGTTGTCGTAAGTCAAAGCTCAAGGAAGATGAGATGAAGACAAGCATAGATCTTAAGAGAGCATCAGACTAAAAAATCATGTTTTGTTTTAAGCGCATTGAACCCGTCTTTCAAAAAATATATTAATTCATACTTTCTATTTCTATTCTTATTCCTCTTTTTAATTTATGAACTAAAAATTAAGTCTATAAAGCAGTCATGTTTTTTAATTGATGTATTTATTTTAGAAAATTATTTTGTGCCTCGCGTTTTTTTTTTTTTTTTACGAATGTGAAAGATATGAGTTAAGGATGCGTAAGGATGTACGTTCGATGTATTTAATTTTTATTTTTTAACACGTTGGGAGCGCATGAACTCTTGAAGGGACGGCAATAGGTTTACGTAACAGGCGGCTGTCCTCTTGGGGGGGGGGGGGCGTAAATTTTTACAATTGAATATTTGAAAAACATTGTTTTCCCTTTATCTACATTAAAAATGGAGTGGAATTGGTAAGTTAGACAACAAAAAAATTTGTCAGCCCGATGGTGGTTACCATTGTCATGAGGTCAGCATTGAACGTGTTAAGTATTCTTGTGTTGCAAATGTGCATTATTTTTTAAAATAATATTTCATTCTAAACGCTGATGAAAACAAGAGCTTACTTTCAACTTTCTTTTTTACTTCCGGTTAGTCCCCCACTTTTTATAAAGTACCACAGTGACCCTTTCTTTTCTCCATGTATTTCTTCTTGATTCCTTTACATTTTCCTCTACTGCTTCACTTCGCATATCAGAAATTTGGACTCTATGTTCCATTGATTTTTATTGCTGCCGTAGGTCAAAGCTGAAGGAAGATGAGAAGACAAGCATAGATGTTAAGAAAGCATCAGACTAAAAAAAAAACATTGTTTTAAACGCTTTGGATCACATTAATATGCAACAGTTTTACGTTCTATTATTGACCAGGAAAATTTTGTCACTTGGTACTGGATAATAGAAATATTTTTGTTGATACATGTAATAGTTATAAAAAAAAAAAGCACTTTGATAATTTTATTATAAGAAAACCCAGTAAGTAAATGGGTATAACCAATGGAGAGGGAACAATGTTTTAGTAAATGGAGGTTTTTTTTTTTTTAAACCGAGGTTGCATCGAGTCTTCCTCAGTATTCCGTTGTCATTTTATGCTCATATTTTACTTTTTACACTGAACTGACAACTCATCTTATCTTTTACGTTGATTTCACTTCAGTTATTTATCTTTTATTTCACACTATCATCTTTATTCGAATCCCCCCTCCCTTTTTTTTCGTTTTAAAAATGTGCAGAAGAAAGTTACTGTTGGCTAGTCTTCCAAAAAGAGGAAACTCTTGAAGTTTGGTTTTATTACAGTGTTTAGTATTAAGTATTCCAATTATTCCATTAGTATAATAATAAAATTAATAAAATATTATTGCCGTTCCTGAAAGCTGGTGTGAATCGGCTGACACATATAGCCTGTAATTTGTTCTATGCTAGATTTCTAACGCTAAACGCAATCCTAAAGATTAAAGCAATTTATTGCACAGCATAGAACTCAATTTAGTATGTTTTAAATCAAAAGTTATGTCTATTAAAGATTGTTTAAAGTACATTTGCTTGTTAAGACCGAAACTATAAAACAAAACATTTTTTTCTTTCTTTAGTCTAGTGCAGAGTCTATTACGAACAAGACATGTTTTAAATTAACTAGTGAAACAAAATAGCATGTGTTTGAGAAAATCCTTCAAAAAAGAAAGTTCTTTTGAATAAAATTATTTCCTAAGAATTATCGGGAGAGAAGCAGACATTTGCCTTATTTGAAAAGCCTACTTTTGTTTTATTTTCGTTTTAGTATTTATTGATTTTTTTTCTCTTTCAAGTTTAGTGATATTTTTACAAGATTACTTTTCTTTCATGTTTTTGTTATAATGTCTGTTTTTATTTTTATTTTTGTGTTTAAGGAAAAGTAATTATAAAATAAAAAAGAAAAAAAATGCGTTCCTTCAGCTCGGCACTGCAAGCCTTTTAATTTAAACCCTTTTGATTCTTCTAGTTTTTCTTTTAATTTAGCGTGGATTTCAGCTATCTTTTCGAGTTTTTTTCTATCCGCTGTTGTCACTCACGTCATTTTCTTAGAATTCGTATCAATACCAATTTTTTATAATCGCGACATAAATCAGAGACTAACGAACGTATTTGACAACATTGCAATTTATAATTCCTAAACATTCACCATTCTTGAATATGTGCACTATCATATTTTTCTAAAAATAATTTTATTACACTACTTCCTCAGGAAGACTTATATTCAATACCTAAGATAGTTAATTTTGTTTTATAAACGCTTTAAAATAATATTTAACGCTATTTCAACCACTTGAAATCGATTATAAAGTGCTTAAACGTTACATGTGCTTAATGTTACAGATAAGTTTATGCCAATAAGTTTTACTATATTCTGACGTATTATCTTTTTATTGTTATTATGTAGCATAACTTATAAATCTTCATATATTTAACCATAATGATTCTGAAGCAATAATTAGGCATATCCTACCCAAGTAGCACATTTTGTTTTTTAAAGGTTGTAAAATGGTTATTAAAGTTGGAACAACCGCTTAAAAATGTTTATAAAACGTTTAAAGGTTATTTGTGCTACCTGGGTATATTAAGCTGTGGTAAATACAGTTTCCCTATCTAAAGACGTTTCCCTTTAAATAAATACTTGTTTTCGATCGAAACATTTAATATATTTAACCATTCTCAAATTAAAACATCAAACTCATTTTAATAAATTATTCCAGTGGTATCCGTTTAAACAGAAACATTTTAATCATTAACTGCAAACTCGATCTGTTTAATCGGAAAGGAATTGTCCGGAAACTCAAACAAATCGGCATATATATTTACGATGAATATATGCTCTTCTAAAAATCAGGTTTGATCCCCTAAAATCTTTTCCCCCCTTTCGATTAGTATAAACAGATTCTAGTAACAAAATGTGCAAATTACGATTTGATTACACTGAGAAAAAAGTTTATGTAAACACTGAGGGCTAACCGGAGTCATGATCTTTAACTCTGGCAACAAATTTTAGCATTTCATTTCCTTTAACGGATTTTAAAAGGAAATGAAAGGAGCAAGAACGGAAAGGAATCGGTTTTCCAAAGTATCAAATTTTGCAATTACACACACAAGCAGAATCGAACAACAAAATACTTTGCTTTCAGTTAACCATGTTCTCATGTTAATGTTAAATTTATCCTTTTTAAGAAGCAAATATATTCTTGGGATTAAGACTTACTTCCGTTTTTCTCTTCATTTTATTTATTTATTTATTTTTTGCGAAACTCGAGCAACTTCTTCTTAACCTTTACAATAATTAATTTAGATTAATGCACTTGTTAGGAAAAGAAACTGAATGTTTATCGAGTTGTAGTAAGCGCCTTTAACTTTCTGAATATGTGAATGTTTTTAATGAATTTACAATTCAAAATTTTAAAATTGTTCCGATTATCATGGATGATTGATTAAAATAACTGATCAGTTGGCCATCTTACGGAAAAATATGGGAGGGCAATTTTAATGAACACAAAAAACAACGAACAACTATTAATATTTCTGGAGCATATTTTTATAAATAACAATACAAAATATTTAAACACATTCAAACTTGAAACATATAGTTTACTGGTAAGTAGGCTTTTCTCAGCAAAACTGTTTCAATTATTTACATTCTAATGATAGAAACAAGTCATAAGCACATTTTCGGCTCCAAATTGTGCAGTTTGCAGCAAGAAGTGAAAAAACATTTTTTTTTTTTTTTTTGTAGAAATGCCAAACCTTTTACAACACTTTACTAAAGTTTGTAAGTGAGGTACCACCTCCGTCAACAGGAATTGTTCGCAAAATAACTTGTTTTTATCACCAATCACTCCTTAAAAACGGGGAAAGATTGAAAGCATGTCTTGCCAATTTTTGCAAACAATCCCTTTTAATTCATCGCCTATCTGAGAACAACTGAAATTCAGCTCATTTGTCTGCTGATATATTTTTAAGTTTTACTTAAGTTTAACTGCAATTTTTTTCCGAGTTGAAGCATGTATATAAGTAAAAAAAAGTATATTAATTTGTCTTTTGCGCAATGAAAAATTAATTGTTCTAAATGTTCATATGTTCATATGTTATAAAAAATACACGATATTTATCTTGTATGCAATCATATTTTCTAAAGGTTGACGGAAAACTCCACGAACTATAAGTCAACAACTATAAATTAAAATTGTCAGTTGTGAAATATATGTTTATATCTTCGGGAATGTAAGTGCTACTTTCACGAAAATATGTAAAAAAAACTATCGTAGTGTGTAAACTAATTTCTGAAATTTACAGCTTACTATTAATGAGTTATAGTCAAAACCATGTTGGTTACCCCCCCCCCCCCGTTCCACTAAATGAATGGGTCGTTCAGTTTTGGGGGAAAGGTCAGCTGAATCTTATAGTCTACAGGAAATATATTATAGAGACACAATTGGTCTCTTCTTTCTGGAAAAATCCTTAGAAATGTGAAATTTTGAAAGTTCTCTACTACTTTTAGTATATATTGTATTGTAAACTACAAAGAAAAAAAAAATCGCGTTTGAATAAAGAAACTATTTCCTAAAATTTTATTCTTATTTAATGAGCCTCTAAAAGCCGCATCCTAATAGGAACATCACTTAAAAAAATGATACTCATAGTTATAAGACAGTTATTTCGCAAACATTTTATTCTAACTAAACACAAACGTTTTTCCGAGAAAAAGGAAGAAAAAACAAATTGCTAAAATATCGTCAACAGAATAGGGACGTAACGGTAATAGATTCCCATTTGAATAAATATAACATTCCCTAAAGTTTTTTTCTTTCTAAGTAACATTAAAAGAACTGACTACAGACCGTCTAAAACTCTTATAAGAATGCGATATTACCCCTACCCAGTCCTCAAAAAATACTCATTTGAATAAGAAAATTATTCCGCAAATATACACGTTCCTTTGTCCTAAATAACACGAAGTCGTGTATTGCAGGCTCAGTTAACGAATGGTAATGTCAACATTTCGTTTTAGGATAAAAACAACTTTTGAAATAATTTCAGCAGGACCGCTAAAAGTGCATCAAAGCAATGTAAAAACCCAAAGAAGCCCAATTGTATAAGGGAAATAGTCCCCAAAACAACACATTCTTAAATTATGTAAAGTTTTCTGAAAATCCCATACATAATAGTTAAGACTTAAATTTGAATTTTTGCTGGGCTGCTTTTAAAGATGATGTTAACATTAGCGAATATTGCTCTAATGCGTCATCAAAAAAAGAAAAAAACCCAACGGTTGTGTGGGGGGGGGGGGGGGTGGAGGCGGAACGAGACTGAGCGTCCCCTAACTTCAGAAGTTAACCGGACAATGGTTATAAGGCTCCATTCAGTTCGTCAGCTACTATAGCAGTTTTAAAGCAAGCATTTCTCGTACACTACCTTAAACTTAATCTAGTGGTAATGCTGTCCGCATTTTTTTTAACAAAAATGGTTTTTAAAATCATGCACTATGCGTATAATGCCTGAGTGAAACAAATAATAATTTTCTATAACAAGAATTATAATTATTTTATCCCTAAAATGTCAAAGTTGAACAGTATGTTCTCTTTAACTTTGTACCAATACGACAACTATGTATATATACGATATTTCCCTGTTCGTATAGATTATCTTCAAATTTATTCCTTTAATTACCTTCGTATAAAGATAAAAGTGTACTATTTTAAACATAAACTAGCCATCCACTCAAAAATCGTAAACGTAAAAACGAAAGATATGATGTAATTTTACTACTTAATGATTTAAGAACATTTATCAAATATTATCGTTGATAACAATCTATAATTCGTAGTCCCTTTTTGCTCCTATGAATGTCGATATGGCTCCACAATTAATTTCTATTCTGACTCCTTAATGCAGACGTTAGATCTTATTCAATAAAAGTATCTATTAGTAAAACCGTTGTTTTTAAACGTTTTGCCGTAAAGTTTCATAAGATTGGATAGCTCGATTGTCGTTAGGTAGAACGAAGTTAATGGAGCAAAAGCGTCAGACTTTCAACCTCACTCTTGCTCGAGTGGTTACATTTATATAATTTGTACAGTAATCATTTGAAGTCTAACCAAAGACCGAATGCAGCGAGAATGTTCTCCACTTAAAAAATATATATATTTGAGTATTAACAATAAAATCAACGTTAAAATTTCTGACTTTAAAATTATCCGCTTGGTACAAAGAAATGATTATTCTATACATGCTGAGACGTAGATTTTCTTCGTTTTTTAAACTTTAGAACAAATAAAAGTGTACCACCCAAAATGGATATTAAACATTTGACCCAGTCAGACTATGAATATGTGTATTTATTTTGGAAATCAAGAAAACATATTTCGAGGGCTAACGCTTAGCACTAATCAAATAGTATATATATATATATATATATATATATACTGTGTATGCTGATGATACTGGTGTTTTACTAGTGTCAATCCGCAAAATATTGTATATACATATTTTTAGTCTTTGCCAGAATCTCTCAAGGTGTAATGGCACCCTTTCCGAAGTGACTTAAAATTTGAAAACATTGTTTGATCTGATAGCTGCTTCATTGCGTAAGGTAATCCTAGTTTTTGGGTTTTTACTGGTACCGTAACTAGTTTTTATCCCGCATACTAAAATGATGGAAGAACACTATACGCTAAATTACAGCGTACATATAGCACAGTTAATGACATACAAAAGTGGGTAAGAGGATAGAGAGAAAGTTGGGAAACCTTGTCTTATAGTATCCACAATAATACATAAAAAATTAGTTTCAGGTAATATTGATGATTCTCCAAATATTATAAATTAATTAGATACACATTAATTTAATACATTATAAATTAATTAGATACATTAGTTATCGATATATTTGTGATCTATAAACATGAAAATTCGACTTCAAAAATTACCAACAATTCCATATTTACCAGACTTTCAAAGTATAACTTATAGGTTGAAAAAACAAACAAAATAGTACAGCCTTTTTATTAATTAAACTAATAGCTTAATATTTACAAAAGTGTATTGATGCATGCAGTCGCTGAAGAATGTGTCTGCTCGACTTTAGAAAACTATTTTTTGCAGCGTTTTCAAAGCTTGTTTTTCTTTCTTTCTTGTCAAATTTAAACATAGCACTGAACAATTGAATGCTAGATATGACGAGTCTATGCTTTTGTCTGGTCTTATCGTCTCTTTTAAAAAAGGAAGGAGAATGTTTTTGGAAACAAATGTTGTTCTGTGTTGATGGGACTTTTTTCTTTACCAGAGTCTGGATTTTATGGTGCCTTTAGGGCTTGCTTAAGTTGATTTTGAATGGAAGGCTGATGAAAATGTTTCGCGTCCGAAAAAAGGGAAAAATGTGCAATTATGAAAGGAAATTGCGAATACAAATAAAAATACGACAAAAATATACCTTTTACATGACTGGTTGCTCTGAATTAGAGAAAATGTCTTTCGTTCTATTTTTTTCGGTTTACTGTTAATAAAAAAGAAAAGCGATTGCTGTGACAAAGAGAAAATACTATTAAGATGTGAAACATTTAGTTTTATTATAGTTGGTTATAGAGTTTTAGCCATTCCAAATGTTAGGGCCCGTGTAGCACAGTGCAGTTGAGGGTATATAAAGGGTGTGTGAGGGCTTTGAAAAACCTTTCTGTCGCTGTCGTAATGCAAAAACGAAGCGATTTATCCAACGTGCAAAAGAATATGATCATTGGCTTTCAGGCCATGGATGGAAGCTGAATTTTTGAGCTGTTTGCTTACCGTCGTGGTAAAAGTGTACCATGCATGGCAAAATGGGACTGTTCAGAATTGGCGACATGGAAAATGTGGTGCACCAGGAGTCATAGATGAAAGAAGCAAATGACGGCTGCTGGGATGCGTTCGGGTTAATAGACGCGCTACCGTTGAGCAACTGACCCCCCCAGATGAACCAAGGGGCTACCAACATCGTCTCCCACACTACTGTTTAGCGGACGTTACTGTGTCTGGGCTCCAGAAGACGAAGCTTGGTTAATGTATATATGCTCACTACTGTCTATCGACGACGAACCCTGGAATTTGCACGCCAGTTCTACATATGGACGTCCATTAAGTGGCGACAAATAACATTTACTGATGAATCACGTTTTATGCTCCATCGGACAGACGGATATTGGCTTAGAAGGCGTGAAACCTCTGAAAACAAACACCCTGCAACTGTTGCTGAAATGGTCCAAGTAGGAGGCATTAGCATTTGGTCTGGAGTTATACGGGTTCACTCATCATTGTGGAAGGCGCGATGGATTAATACAAGTACGCATCTGCCCTTGCGGTCCATGTCCACCCCTATATGGATATTGTTTTTTCCTCAGGATGATGGCATCTACGAGCAGGACAATATGAAGAGCCATATAGCTGCCAGTGAACATGCGTGGTTCGAAAGGCACCAGGATGAGTTTACCGTTTTCCTCTGGTCAGCAACTCACCTGACTTTAGCCCGATTGAGAATCTGTGGGACCATCTCGATTGGTTTGTTCGCGCCATGGATCCTCACCCACGTAATCTAGCGCAGCTGGACATGGTATTGAAGTCGGCATGGCTCAACATCCCAGTAAACACCTTGAGGTACCTAATGGAGTCTCTTCCTGCACGTCTTGCAGCAGTCCATTCTAAAAAAGGTGGTTATGCTGGTTTTTGACAGGTGATCACATTAATGTGACTGGAACTGTGTATTTATCCATTTTTAATGGTGATAATTTCTTTAATAATTTATCAAATTTCACAAGTGAGGTATCAGTTTAAAGGTTTTTTTCTTCCAATTTCGGCGAAAAATAAAGATACAATTCTGTTTTTTTTTAATTAAAAAAAAGTTTTTTTATTAAACATTGCGTTAATGAATCGTATACCTTTAGGGAAGACCAATGGTTCAGTTGGTTGGAGCAACTTGCTAATAATCCGAATATCGTTAGTTCGAAAAAAAAAAAAAAAAAAACAGATTTTCAAATTCCCACTGCTGAGTTCGAATGCTTCGCACGGATCAGATAGCATCTAATAAAATACAGCATTATAAAAGTTACAGCATTAAACAGTAGCTGCTGCAGCCGTCTCATCGAGCAAGATTTCTCACAGCAATCTGAAGAGATTAGACTTTATTGGAAAAAAAAACTACTAACATTTTTTTCTGAAAAATATACATATAAAAAATTTGAAAAACATGAAATAGTTTTCCCGTTTTCTTATTGGAAATAATACTGTAGTAATAAATATCAATGTTACTGTATTTTACTACTCAACGTATTCTTTTACTAATGTAATGTTAAACGTAGTATGTAAAAGTTTAACTACATAGTAGTATAAGGCTGTAGTCTTCGTGTCTGTTAAGCGAGTGAAGCAATTTTGAGTTTTGAAACGATCCGAAATGAGCTGCTTATTCTGCTACAGAAGTTCACTTTTACTGGTTGACTTTTGATTAATAAGATGTTTTATTATTTTATTTCATTTGATTTTTTACAATTGTAAAGTGATACAATAGATGTTAATAAAGCACATGCAGTATTATTTTTTAAATTACAAATGAAGTACCTAACTTAAACCTCTATCTAAGGTATGGAAATTAATTAATGTTTGTCTCTGTCTAATTTAGATGCGTTTTCCTTTTTCACTCATTCTAATATAACGTATTTCAGGCCAAAACAAAAATCTTTTGATTTACATAGTGAAAGAAAAAAAAAAGGAAATTAAATGTCTTCATTTTAAAGATGAATTAAAGAAAAAGCTCAATTAATTGTAGACAATGGCTTGTGTATGCGTAATACATTTATCATGTTTTGCATTTTAGAAACAACTATTTTTTGACTTTTGCTAAACAATGCTTCATTATATAGCGGAAAAAAACCGACATTTTTATTTTGAACTTAAGTGATTTTTCTTTTAAAATCCCATGTGTGCCTTCCTAAAAGTATACGATTTAACGAGGAGTAGAATTAGAAACAATTGTTGTTTTTTACGTTACGTCGACAGATGAAAATTTCTTTAAAAATGATGAGAATAAGTAATTTAGCACTTTGGCAGTTTTTTTTTTCTAATTTGTGATTTTATCTTGAACTTTGATAAGATCTCAGATGTATTGATTTTTTTAACAGCTACTAGCTAATAAGCAATACATTTATACTTAAATATTGCCGTAAAAATCGATAGATAATTTAAATGAATGATACTTCCGCTGTCCATTAAAAAAAATCATCTTATTCTATTATTTGCATTTTCCGATAAATCAAAATTCCATAATCTTATGTCTTTTTTGTAATTTTGTTATAGTTTTAATGTGGCATTTATTTATTTAATGAAAAGAAAATGAAGGTCTTTCTTTTTCAATCTAAAGAAAAAATGAATGTTGAACTGTAAAAAACATTTCTTTCGTTACCGCTCTTTTTTTCCTTACATTTTAATTTCAAAGTTAATAATTGTTGATTTGTGCATTATAAATGAAAATAAAATTAAAGTTAAGAACGCTTTTACAAGAACAAGACTACAATAAATCGAAAGCTACCGTTCATCTATTGTTTTAAAGCAAGCATTTCAAATTGCTGTTCAATGAACGTTTTAATCACATGATGGTTCGTTCATACGCACTAGCCAAAACAAATCCTCTTAGAAATTAAAATAGTTAAAAATTAAACGTCAAACTTTTTAGTACACACCAGAAGAGATCAGTTTCGTATTTAGGAATTAAATTATGATAGACAATATAACTTTTGAACTGCACACAATGTTTCGAGGGATTGTACAGTTGTTTTATGTTGGAAAAAAACAATTTTCGTAAAACAATTTTTGGTTCAAACAACAAAAAACAAAATACTAAAACCCAATACCAAAATAATTGTTTTGATATTGGGATAACCAAAACTGTTTGAATAGTGACGTTTTTAATTTTTGATACAGAATACTGATGCAATACAAAAATGTGTCCTGTGTGAACCTTATTCTTAAATTCATTGCTAGACACAACGAGAATAAACAGCCAAAATCCAATATTTTACCTAAACCTTACCAATTACCTAAAAATGGAGAAGACTTAAAGTATGTTGCGGGGCAGTTTTTGATTGAAATGATGGTTTCGTAACATCTAGATAAATAAATGTTTCCTTATGCTCAAAACGTTATCGCGAGAGATTCAACAGAAAAATATTTAAAAAATAAATTTTAAAAAAATGTAAATTTGAAGTAAAAATTAAATGTGAGTACAATACATGTTGATCACGCACTATATGATATAATTCTGCATTTATTATGCATCAAATATTTTTGTTCATGTTGATAGATATATAAGCTTCTGTATTTCAACGAATATACGTTTTTATGACGTATGATTTTTATTTTATTTGCGTTCATTTTTTTCCAACTCCTCTCAAAAAGATTGAAATTCAATTTAAAGAGCCAGGGTAATACACTACTATATATATATATATATATATATATACACATATACACACACACACACAGAAGGTGTTCCGTTTTCAATTGCATGACCTTTAGTTTCGCAACCGTTTGTCCTAGATGCGTACTCCAATTGCAAAAATTCTCAAAATGAAGTTTGAAGCAAAAGAATAAATTAGTGAAAAAAATACAAAATTTAACTATTCATACGGACTTCAGGTCCCCTGACTTACATTTAAGAAAATATCTCTTCATTATTATTTCTTGAAAAATTTTCGATTAGAGTTCGAAGTTGGGCTCGTGTAGAAAAAGAGTTTGGAAAGTATCGTATTTTTGAATTCTTCTGTAAGGATCTGGAAAAAATTTAGAAGTTACTGACTTGAAGAAGGAAATTTTCCTACTTTTTCACATACATTATTTGCAGAAATTAGGCACATTGCTGTCCATTAGTTCCAAAGAACGTTTCGAAGTTTTTTTTTTTTTTTACAATGTTAGTTTTGGGCCAACGATGGCAATGTGATCATTTTTTTAATATACGTATTAAACCATATAAAATGATAAATATACAATGATACTACAGTAACAGTTTTAAAATATTCATCAAAGTAAATAGAAGGAAAATATTGAGAAACTCTGTCGTATAGTATCACAAAGCAAAGGCGTGCGGAAAAAACACCCAAAATGGTTCCGGCACCATTATAGATGCAACTCACAAGAATTCAGCAAAGATGTTTTTTAAATTCATTTAACACGCAAAAAATCTCAATGATTACTACAAAAATAAAACAAAACTTGAACAAAAATTGCAATTTTCACAATATCTCCCAGCTGTTGCTTTTTTTCGTTGCGTTATTGCAACCCGTGACATGGGTTATGGACGAGTATCGTCGTAGCCCTTATTTGTCTTTCTCCCCGTTTCAATCAATTCTTGATTTCCCTTTTCGATTTTTCCTCCTAATATTTTATTCTAGTCTCTACAGATATAGGTTTTTTTATGTATATATATTTTCCATCGTTTTTTACCTTTAAATTAATTGCAGGAGAATTGAAAAGACATTTTCTGGCAAAAACAAATATTCATTTTAATCGGGAGAAAGGGTACATGGAACAAAAATGGCATTTTGTATATTTTTCATTATTAATTTGAGATATAAAAGAAACAAGTGCTATACATGATAAATCAAACATTTGCTAATATTTTCATGCAGTTACCTATCTTCTTCAACAGTGAATTCCAGCCAAAAAAATGACGTCAAAAATATGTTAAATTTTGTTCACATATGCCCCAGTAGGAGGACAGTTGTAAACACACCCGGGGCACAAGTAAACACGGATGCATAAATGGAAATAAAATACACCTAAGCATATTTTTAAGTATACTGCTTATTACGCATTAACAAACACTTACAATGAACATATCAAAGTACTTATTCAACGTTATTAATTGACTCATTTCAACGAACATTGTAGCCTTCAAGTTTTACAGAAATAGAAACAGAAAATGCAGCTCGACATGTGCCACCTAAAACTGATGGTGGAATTAATTTTAGCATAATATCATCAGAGTGTTAACCAATCGATGCATCTGTTTTTGGAAACATAAACATTTCATTCATAGTGAATTTTTGTCTTTTTGGTAGTGAATTCTACGAGGACAAAGTCATTCACAGCTAAATTTTCTGGTGCAAGGTTGACTTAAGAACAAATTTCTTGATAGTTGAGGTCGTCAAAACTAATGTCGGACTTAGCGTCAGTTACTGAAACCCTTACATGTTCCTTTTTCAACAGTTTAGCAAGTTTAACTTTCTTTTCTTTGCAACTCTTTCAGATTTTAATTAAATATTGAGTATTGAAACTTTTAATTATTCAATATTTCTTGATTAGACAATTCAATATATAAAAAAATCAACAATTTTTGAAATTGAAGTAACTAAATAACATTATGTGGCACAGATGAACTGTTTACATCTGCCTCTACATAATATGTTCACATGTGCCCCTTATCTCAACTTAGGCCTAATTTTATAAACTATTTTTTTTCAATTTTTTTAGAAAAAATAGTGCATGAAAACTTTCCTTATTAATGCCACTTTAAAACGTATAAAGTTTAAATCACAAAAAGTGTTTTTAATGCGTTTTTACTCGGAGAACTGGAACATAAAATTACATTGGCATCTTCCAAAACATTAGATAGTTGATAAATAAAAAAAATGGTTTACATCTTTGAAATTTCAGGCAGGATATAGTACTTGTGTTACCATTTACATAATTTTTTTTTCAGATTTTTCTCTTCATGTTAATTGGATAAAATAGCGTTTGGTCACATGTGCCCCTATTTACATGTGCCCCCCTCTCCCTTACCTCTAATACGGAATTTCAAATTATTTGAAGCAATGTTTGCTCCTGAGAGCTTTCAAGTGTCCATACCTGGAGATTTGAAATGGAAATTTAGATCTATGAAAATCAACGTGATGAAGTAAAAGTAATAAAAGATTTAAATATTTAAAATTGCCTTTGACTCTATAAAATTAAGGTGTGAATTATAAGTGAGGAAACTAACATGATGAGACATAAAATTAAAATAAAACGTCGAAATTCCGATACCCAAACTTGCAAAACATCAAAAAAGTAACGCTATTTTATGAAGTCTTAAAAGTTAAAAGAACCCTTTCTGTGTTGCATTTTTAATGTAACATAGGGGGTAAAGAACATTGTATCCTCATTGGGTAAGTAATTGCATTTATATTTTACTTTAAACGACTGGATTTTCTGCCTATGTGTCAAATGTCGCACAGTGGATCTCTTACAAGATATTCTATTGATTTTTCCTAATCTTAAATGAATGGAAAAAATGAGGGGATGGTCGAAATGTTACAGGTGTGGCAACAAAGTCCAGGTATTGATCATAGCATATTTTCATAACTTTGAAGAACAGCTGTTCTATGGTTTGCAGTAGTCATTCATAAGCAAGCAAGGCAACAGACGGCCAATATATGACCCTGCAGACCGGCGGGTAAAGTGAAAAGTTCGCTAAGAAATGTTTACGTTTACGGGAATATCAGCTTTACCTTCACGAAAATAAGTTAAACAATTATGTATAGTATGTAAATTCCTGAAATTTGCAATTTAATACGAGCTATTTACGATGATTATGGTCGAAATCGTTTTTGTTGCCCCCCATTTTGTCCCCTAATCGCATGGGTTATTTTTTATTTGAAAATGTCAGCTGAAGCCTATGTTTTATGGAACATATGTTATGAAGATAGTTGGTCTCTTATTTCATGAGAAATCTTGAAAAATGCGAATTTCTGAAGATGTCTCATACGTTTTCACTTGTATTAAAAATATTAATAAGCCGAAAATATTAAAGTGTAAACACACCTTCTCTAGGACATCCTATACTTTTCTCTACCAAAACAGAAAAACTAGGTTTAAAGATCAAGTCGCACTTTGGGAAAAACTAGTTTTTAAAATTTTATTTGAAAAAAGTAGGGTTACTTTGTAAAACATTTTTTCAAATACAAACATTCAAATTTGTAAATATACTGTAGAAATGGGTTACAAAAACGGCTGCTTTTTGTCTTTAATAATGCATAAATGTTATGTATTTGAATTTATGTATCGTGTTTGAAATTCATGTATTAGAATTCACTTCTACAATTGTTTTTTAATCCCGAGTTTTGACGAATTAAAATAGTTTATATTATTATTGATGCTAAAACAATAGTAATTGCATTTATAATTTAGCTGCTAATATTAAGTTATTTATGTTTTAATCTTAGTTTTAATTTTTCTTGCTATCAGAGTAAATATTTCCGTAATAAAATTGAAAATAGCAAGACAGAAAATTACTTTGTAGAAATACAGAGTTCCTTAAAGAAAACTCTTAAACTTAATTAAAGGCTTTGTTTGCTTAATTTGAAGACACATTAAAATTTCAAACTATATTGGAATTTTGCGACAAAGACTTTTCCAAAATTTCTGATGTTAATAATTTGTCATAAATATCCAAGACATTCCACATTTTTGAGCTTTTTTGTTGAATAAACAAATTATTTCTGGCTCTCCATTTTGCATTTACACAAACCTTACTTAAATCACCTTTGGACAATACCCCGAAGAACATAATTATCCTGTAGTAACATATTTTTCTGAAATTGTTTTCTGTGAAACTGAATAATAAACTAAACAAGGAAAGATCGAATTCTCTTCTCTTTTCTTTTATTTGTGTTAAAAGTTCACGACTGCGAGATAATCGATATTATTTTCCTACTTATTTCAAAAATGTGGAGATTTTTTTCTAGATATCCGAACTGCTGGAAATTGGTTTCGTTGTTGTAAGGTGTTAAAAGTAAGTATAATTATTAAACATCAGTTACAAAGCCTTTTGTTTTGTTATTTTTTTATTTTTCTAGTACAAATTATGTAGTCATTGTAAACTAAACCATCATTGCAAAACTACCGTCAACCATTTTTTTTTTATTAAATAACTTCTTTTATAACAGTTTGGCAGATAAGCCACAAATTGATATACAGTTTAGAGGAAAAGTAAAATGATTAGATAAATATTTTTTTAATGAGTAATTTTTTGTTTCATTTACTTAAAAATGTGCAGTAACCCCTTTAGGTAATAAATTTGTCATAAATAACATCCGCTGCTGATTTTACGTTTTTATAAGGGTTACTCTTTTTAACGCTATGCCCTAAAACGGTTTTTCCTAAGCTAAATAATTGCTACTTAATAAACTATTTCTTTCATGCGTCAAAAACGTGGACCATACACCCCTATCCCCCCTTTTCCTTTTTTGTCTAAATAAAATCAATTAACATTTTTCATTGACTTTAGCTTTTTTTCGGTTATTCTGTTTGAGAAGAATGAATAGAGTCTAAAGAATGTATCCTCCGAGGAAATAAAAATTTTAGGTAGGGGAAAGGAGGCGGCACGTAGACACATTTTTTGGACTTTTTTTTTTAATCGATTTCTCAAAATGAGGTCCGCCTCACTCAGGGACGTCATTTCGAAATTTTCCGGGGGGGGGGCAAAGAGTGCATACACAATGCAAAATTTACCAAAAAGAGGAAAAACCATGCCTACTTATATGCCAATACATTGATTTCCCAAAGTCAGGGAAGCAATTGACCACCCCCTGGCCCCCTAAATGACGGGCCTGCCCTCACTATGGGGATCACATGTGTACAAATTACTATAACAACAGTTATTGCATTTAATTGTAAAGTATCTTTAATATAAAGTGTATACATAGATACAGACTACATTGAAGAGTTTGTAGCTCATGCAACATTAAATTAAACTAGCTGGTAGACCCGTCATTTCAAGTTTTTCCAGGGGGGAGGTCAAAGGGTGCAAACATAATGCAATTTCATCAGAAAACAGCAAAAACCACGACCACTTATATGTAAATACATTGATATCTCAAAACCAGGGGTAGATTAACCCCCCCCCTAAATGACGGGTCTGCTAGCTGACCTGAGCAAAGCAGTCACGCTTGACAGCAGAAATAATTTTTGCAGGTATACATGTTTGTGACATAGGCACAAATTGATATTTTTCGCCGATTTAAAAGAAAATGAAATTGTCTCACTTCCTTTTGTTTTATGAAGTATTGAGAGGAAACAAAAGCACCTTTAAAAATATTATTCATGTTACATTAACACACTAAAATTAGCACTTGATGTTTTAATGCAACAGTACAATTGTGGTTTTATTCCTTTTAAGCATATTTCCCCCCTTTCACACACTGCTCAATTATTTTCAAACGCAGAACAAAATTCATAGACCCTACTGCTGCATATAATGTATTTGTCCAATCACACCTTTCTGAAGTTTCGTCATATTCTTCAAGGTACCCAGAACACTCGTTTTAATTTACGCTTATCTCACCATCTGCTTCTAGGTACCGTAAATCAGGGTTACTTGGACCCAGAAGAGGGCTACTTGAGCCCACAGTAAAATGATAAAATCTGGGTTTGGTACTAGCGTTAGAGACTGCAGAGGGCTTCTACCTAGTGGAGAAACGAGGAACTACGTGCAAGTCTTCAACTAGTAGGTACCAAACCTAGATTTTATCATTTTATTGTAGTGGGCTCAAGTAACCCCCTAGGGTCCAAGTAACCCTGATTTACGGTATGGATTATCACGTCCATGTCTTCTGTTGTCGAAGATTCATCTGATTGAGGATTTTTTAACGATTTCTTCTTAAAGGTCATAGTTGGTTTAACTGTTGTCATGATGATTTGGACATTTTCAACATGTTTTTTTTTTCCATTTAGCGTCTTTTTTTTTTTGCTGGATTTGTTTTGTTTTATTTATTTGTTTCTCAAGTCTTCCTTTTCTTTTATTTAAGAATGTTCTTTAGCATCTTGCCTTCTCTTGTTTGGCTTTCCTTTCTCGCAAGATGACTATGGGGGAAAAAATCCAAGAAGTTGGTTGCAATAGGATCATTTGCTTCCTTAAAACGTCTTTAGAAATTACGCATCTTACTCCCCTATAAAATATTCGTCATCTTCCTCCAAAGCATTGGACCAGATGCCAGTCCTCTAGGCCCGTCATTTAGGGGGGTCAGGGAGGGGTCAATTCCCCCCCCCCCCGACTTTGAGAAATCAATGTATTTACCTATAAGTGGGCGTGGCTTTTGATGTTTTCCGATGAAATTGCATTATGTTTGTACCCTTTGCCCCCCCCCCTGGAAAAAACTGGAAATGACGTCCCTGCAGTCCTCCTACTTTTGCAGAGGGAGGCCAGCATATATGATCAGGATATGATACATGATTTCAGATACTAATTCGAGCATCTGGGATGAAAAATCGTATAAAAACACTACTTAAATATCTGATTAATCAACAAAAACTACTTGTATGCTATAATTATGTGTGTGCACATGCTTTCACTAACTATATGCAAACTGTTATTTCATATGGTTGTTGGTGAAACGCGTGATATGGCATTTTAACACCAAATATATTCTATCATACTTTATACTCCACTCATTCAGAAAAAAAATATTAAATTATATCAATATCACGCAGGAGTGTCACATAAAATGCGCACTAGAAATGGAGCGCATAAAACTAGTTTATTTCTGTATGCGATATTTTCTACAAAATGTGAAAAAGCATAAAATTACTTTTTTCTGTCACTCATATTAACAATCATCAAAAACATCGCAGTTTCAACACACTAATGATTTTTTAAACAATTTTAGACGATAAAAGGAGTTTAGAGAAAAGAAAAAAAATCGGAATTTTATGTAGGAATGCCGATTTATTTTTTTAACACAAAGTAAACGTATTACGCCAGGAAACGTAAGTTTGTTTTAAATGAAGACCAGAATAAATCACGTAGACACAACTTCATAAATGCTGCTCCTTTTGTTACCATGGTTACCGACACTCACATGGCAGTGTAGCTCTATTTTGATAAATACCATAGCTGTCTACGCTATTCGAACAATAAACCTTTTGTGTGTATTTTTTACATTAATTTATTAGCTTTATATTTAGATATTAGTTTATAGTTTTGTGCTAATGTAATGTCTTAAATGCTAGACTTGAATTTATGTATTAAGTTCTAGCAGTTGAGTATTCTTGCAGGTTTTATGATGCCCAAATAAAAGTTGCGTTAGGTAAAAATAAGAGAAACTATTGAGACTGAAAGTTTTTACTGTATAATTAGCGTTTCACGATGTATAGTTATTAGTTAATAGTTCTAATTTCACATTTTATGAGAAAGTTAATTTGCTATAGCTTTTGTATGATTATAAAGGATTATAACATTACTTTAAATTCCTTTCAATAATTAAACTAAGACCTTCTTCGTTCTTATCTCATTTATTCGCTTTTTTTTCACAATGTTGGATTTCCGGTTTTTTTTTTTTTTTTGCTATGATAAACGAATATTTTTCAATGTTTTCTGTTTGTTTGAAAAAAAAGGGGGGGGGGACCAATGTTGAAGGTTTGTTATAAACGCCAATGTAAGGGAATATGTTACGTCGCCTGATACATGTTATCTTACGACGCGAAGATAACATGTATGTTATCAATACTAACTGTCTTGAAATTTCGCATGGGCGGTAATCAGACAGTTGCTAATGGATGCGTTGATGTCGTAGATTTGCCAGCTGGCCAAGAAAACTTTAAAAGGTTCGTTATTTTTTTTCTTGATATTATCCAGCACAATTTTGATGATGTTCATCGAGTTTGCTCTTGAACAGACACTGCAACATTTGTTATATTTAAAGCCCCTTTATGAACAGCTTTTATTTGTATGTGTTTTCAGGTTCAGTGCATATAAACATCACATGTAATGGAATTTTTTCTTTAAATCTTTATTTGGTTAGGAGGTATCATATGATCCTGAAGTGGGAGACTTGACACCTAATGGGGTAACATAGATAGGTCGAACACTGCTAATAGCTGAGAGCTCAGTTTAATATTTTGTCAGATATAGTAAATATCCCTGCAGCTCCCGCTCCCCCCCTCCGATACTTCCAATGCATATAACATATTCATGCCTTTACAATATTTTGAAAAAACGTCGAGAAGATCTATCGTAGGACTGTTTTTAATAATCTTGAAAAAAATTAGGTCATCGAAACATCTCCTTTTCTATATCATGAACTTTCTGGGATTTACATGAACAAATTATTTTAAATTTTCATAATTTTTCCATTGCTTCCTAAAAAAAAACCCTTATTTAGAGCGAATATTTCTCTTTCCGAAAATTTTGCTAGCATTAATCTTTTGATGAAAAACTTTCTTTTGAATTCTATGTCAATTGGCGGATCTCCTTGAATTCAAAATGTCTCATAAATTGTTTCCTAATCTGTTGGTTAATGAAACCATTAGAATTATAACTATCAGCAGCAGATTGCTTTTTGTCAATAAAAACGTTCAATTATTAAAAAAAGCTTTAGATAATAATAAGGGGTTCTTTCTTTTTACTTAGGATACATTAAACAGGTAGGGAATTGCTCACCAAAGTGAAGTATAGCGTAACTGTGCTTTAATTCAAAAGGGTCACCCAAGCTATGCTATGTTTGATGAGAAATATCCTGAAAATGTACACTCAGGCACATTGAAAATAGCGAAACAAGAAGAAAGCATCGGATTGAAATGAAATTTAATACCCATAATGATACAGAGGAGAGACTCACTTGATCTCAAAATCAAGACAATTGAACGAATACAGGGTATGCAAGAACACAAATGCAGAGCAACTTCAATATCGCGTTGGACCACCTCTAGCTGCAATACATGCCGCCACACGGTCCGGCATTGAGTTGATTAGACGTCTGATGTTGTCCTGGGGCAGATGGGACCACACATTTGTAACAGCCAACTCCAAATCACGTACAGAGTGACACGATGGCATCTGACGTTTTAGCTGATCCCACACATGCTCTATAGGGGATAAGTTGGGGGAGCGGGCCGACCATGGATGAGTCTGAAAATGACGTAGGAAGTCTCTAGCAACTCTTGCTGTATGCGGACAAGCATTATCTTGCTGGAAAATTCCCCCTGGGAGACCATTTAGGATAGGTCCTACATGGGGTCGAAGAATATCATCAACGTAACGTTGGCCGGTTAAGTTTCCACGCATCACAATTAGATTGGACCGGCTATCATAGGATATGACCCCTAAGACCATTACACCAACTGTGCGGGCAGTGTGACGTAGAACAGTGTGGGAGGAATTGTACCGCTCACCTGGGCGCCTCCATACCCGTACACGGTTATCATCAGTCCCTAAAACAAACCGAGACTCATCACTAAACACAACTTTTTGCCAATCTGTGACATTCCACACTGATCAGGCTTGGCACCAATGTAGACGCAGTCGCTGATCAATCCGACAATTTCTTCTTGGGTCGCTGTTTTCAATGTTCCTGAGTGTATAATATAGTTTTTCGATTTTCTTTTTTATACCCCCCCCCCCGTTTACTTTTTCAATTTTTAGGACGACATGTAAATTCTTTCCCCTGACTTCCTGTAGTTTTTGCAACCGTAACATTTGCTTCTTTGCTTATCTGTATTCCAGATCGACATTTTTGTTATTCGTGTTTTGTTCATTGTCGCAGGTTAGTGAATTTAGTTAGTGGTTAGTTTGTCACAGATAAATTATTTTGTCTATCCGTATTCGTCTTTTTAAGGCAATAAAGGAAGGTTTCAAATTTTTGGGGATCTCCCTTCTTGCAAAATATGAAGAGCTTTGTGAAGTAGGGGATGGTCTTCCCTATGCTGACGTGATAGTCCCTTCTTCACATATTTCCCTTTGTTTACAATGCTTTGTACATCCACACATTGGGGTTTCTAAACTTAAAGTTTTTAAAAAACATTTTTGTACTGTTTATGTGTCCCTAGCATCTTTGTGCTGACATTGTAGTATATTTTGGGGTGTCGAACGTCTTGTATGTCATTTAACTGCTAATTTTTATTATTATTTTTAAATGCATTGTATTTATATATTCACTGATTTTTGTCCTTTAAAAATAAATGTTAATTTTTTTTCCCCTTAAAGCATTTTCATTTAAAAAAGTAAACCTCACTGACCCATTATAAAAGTCTCATCAAACGCTTTCGGCAAACTTATTTTTATGCGAGTCAATTATAATTTTTTCAATGGCAAGAAAAAATGAATATATTAATTATTTTTTGTTATCTGCCTAACACGTTAAGTTCTGATTTTTCATTCAACTTCTTTAAGATTAAATTTTTATTCTCTTCTTATTTCGCAGCTGGGAGAGACGAAAAAAAAACATTTCGAACACTGCTTACGCAGATTAGAGTGCATTTCTTTGATTTTTAAGAATGTGCTATTGTTTTTTTTTTATGTTAACTTTTAAAATATAGAGTACGAAGATTAATTTACGGATTTTACTGTTCGCCTGTTTTGTTGCAATGAATTTTTGTGTTAAAACTAACTAACTATCGATAACTGTACCTGAAATTAAATAGCAAAATAGGACTAAAAATGTAGGTAACATCAAGTTGAAATTGATTAAGGTTTTGCTTTTTAGTTTTAATAAACTTCATGCATTAGATATGATTGGTTGTATAGGCTCTTCGAGAGTCTTGTTTGAAATATATTAGATATGGTAATGATAAATGCTGATCCACAAGCCAAAGCACATTACATACATATGTGCTATATTTGAAAGATAATTGAATCCCGTTTAAGAAATATTTAGAAATATAAACATGCAGATATTCATTAATAATTAAACTTTCTTTTGGCAAATATTACTATTAATAGCGCACATACTTAAATATCCCAACATGACGAATGCAAACCCATTTTATCATTTTGAGTTCGTATGAGCTATAAACATATTAAAAAGTTCGTTTTAAATGTTTTAAATATTGTTTTAAAAGCATTTTTAAACATGTATGCACGAAATTATGAGTTACATGCATCACAAAAACTCACATTCTCATTTCATTAGCTGGTTAACAAGTTAGCTCTGGATTTGAAAAAAAAATGCTAGCAAGAAATGCAAATATTAGTGCTTTGGTTTACTTTTGAATTGTACCCCGTACCTATCCACTTCAATTTTCAACATTAATTTGTCATATTTGCTTTTTCTTTGAAAAAAAATCTTCTCTGAATTTAAAAAGAACAGATTGCAGCTAAGCCGAACGAACAGATTGCAGCTACATGCCATCAAAAAGTGGTTTAAGAAATTTAGGCGTGTTGATTAGCTCAGTATACGCTGCAGATCAAATGTTTCTAGCTTCAGATGGTACAGGACAAATACTAATCATTTTGGAATCATGAAACAAAAGTCAAAACATTTTGGGCTGTTTGTGGAGAATTTGGTGTAGGGGAGAGCGGGGCTAAAAGTTCCGCGGGTAAGTTGTTCCCTTTGAAATAACTCAGCTAAGAAAAAAGATACAAGTATTTTGTAAATACGTCGTGAAATAGAATGTTATAGCGCACAAATGGCGGCCATTTTAGCCAGCCCAGTGGCGTCCGGTGTATCAAAAGCCGAGCACGTGCATTACTGATTTACGAAAGTAAATATTTTTGTTTTTGGTGTTTTTGGTCTTTCGCCCGAAATTGAATAGTTAATGTTTAGCTTTTTGGTTTTTTTACATGAAGATAGATTGTGCACCCTTATATCCTACGCTGAAACTATTTACGTTTCGTTATCTAACCTATAATTTAATGTTTTAAAGACATGTGCTTTTGGGGCTAGTTGTTCCCTTTTTTGGGGGCAAGTTGTTCCGCGGAACAACTTGTCCCAGAAAAATTAGCAACTATCCCGAAGAAACGTCTTGCCCTATTCATCTGAACCAGTGATGCAGTGACTTAATACACATATAAATAAATATTATATGCTACTGTGAAGACCGAAAGTGAGATTTCATCAAACATAAATCCAGAAATATTCAGTCTATCCGATAGATATATATTAGATATAAAATTTTCGAAAAGCGAACCATGTAAGCTATCGAAATATGTTTCATACTTTGATATAAAAGTCATAATTTCGGAGAATCGTATTAGAAGTTCTAGATAGCTCCCTGTTATAACTGAAGACTGAACCAATTATCTTAGCTTATTAGCTGTTGAAGCTGTTAGTTATTATATGTAATTTTCATTTGTTGCACTGTATTAACTGTATTTTACCATATTAATGTGTTATAATTTACTATTTACTAGATGCGTTGCCCGGCTTTGCACGGTCTACCTTGAGAATAAAACTTTTGTCAAGCAACGCGTGTCTATAAGTCCCGATTGCATTATTAAAGTCGATATTTTGCCGGCATCTAGTGCAAAAAAGAAATCAATCGCCAAAAAAAGTTTTAAATCCCGTCGTAACAGGAAAAGCCTCAAAGCAAAGGTCTCATCAGAAAGATCGAAGAAAATACGTCCTAAAGGAAATTTTCTCGCGCAGCTTTGGAAATTACTAACCGCTTCACCCGGCAAAAAGATACAGGCGTTTTTAAGTTATTAAAAATCAATTTCAAATTGGATTTACAGAAATCGTCTGTTCTAATTAGCGTGAAAAAAAAGAATGGTAAAAAAAAAGTTGAATAAAAATGGGTTGCCATTTTTTTTCTTGAGCGTAAACTAATTTTCTAAATATGGCCGATTTTAACAGCATTCAGTGGATTTTTCGCAAAATATCGCCAATAGCGCAAAAATTGAACCGAAATTCAAGAAATCATTTTCTTCGGCAAATTTGTCACCAACTTGGCGAGCTGTCACCAAGTTGGCGTCAAACACTTGGCGACCAAAAGCTTGGCGATATATCGTCAAGTGACTGTGCCAATTCATATCACTTTTATCTACATTAAAATTAACACTGATTTACACCAAAGAAGGGTAAGCCCCCCCCCCCCCGGGAACATTCGAATGCAACCACAAGGGGAGGTACACAACTAGACCTCCCTCAAAGCCAACATATCAAATTAGAATCTTCTACGGTATACAGTTTTTGAGTTACGCGACATACCTACATACGCACATGCATAACATACGTACATACAGTCATACAGCCGTACATAAAGTCATACTAATATCAACCATTGTTTTTTTAATACAAATTATGTTTTTAAGGAGTTATTCATCTCGCAACGTGGTTAAATTCGAAATCAGCATCGTTATTCATCGTCTTGTTAATATCGGAACAATTTGCCCCAACCACGGAACAACTTGCCCCAAGACGGGGTTAGTTGTTCCTTTTCGGCTTTACTTGCTATAAAATTAATTATTAAAAAACCTTACAAAATACAACTCAAAAAACAGTCTGTATATCAAAGGGACATATAATACTAAGTTTTAACCTCGGAATATTAATTCTAGAACAAAGTTTTCAAAACGAATTTTGAGCTTGATCAAAAAACGGAACTTTTAGCCCCGCTCTCCCCTACTATGATCTTCAAGAAATAACGAGACATCAATTGGAAGAGCGACATGTGAAGTTTTAACTTTCGGATATGGTGGAAAAATGCGTGCAAATTCGCAAGCGATCCATGCTTTGCTGTAACAGCATAGATTTTGCAAATAAATGACTGAAAATGATTTTGAACTTCTAAAGTAAGATTTTTTATGTGATCTTGCATAAATAAATAAATTTTCGTTAGTATAAGACGCTGGAGGTAATCTAGTTGGTCTGATGATCGTAAATAAAAAATACCTGTTTAATGGATGTTAGCAAACTACATCTGCATTATTTTCTTCAAGAAAGGGTTATGACAAAAGTTACGTGATGAAATTTAATGTACACTCAGGCACATTGAAAATAGCGACCCAAGAAGAAAGCATCGGATTGAAATGAAATTTAATACACATAATGATACAGATGAGAGGTTCACTTGATCTCAAAATCAAGACAATTGAACGAATACAGGGTGTGCAAGGACACACATACAGAGCAACTTCAATAGCGCGTTGGACCACCTCTAGCTAAAATTCATGCCGCCATACGGCCCGGCATTGAGTTGATTAGACGCCTGATGTTGTCCTGAGGCAGATGGGCCCACAAATTTGTAACAGCCAACTCCAAATCACGCACAGAGTGACACGACGGCATCTGACGTTTTACCTGATCCCACACATGCTCTAAAGGGGATAAGTCGGGGGAGCGGGCCGGCCATGGAAGAGTCTGAAAATGACGTAGGAAGTCTTGAGCAACTCTTGCTGTATGCGGACGAGCATTATCTTGCTGGAAAATTGCCCCTGGGAGACCATTTAGGAAAGGTCCTACATGGGGTCGAAGAATATTATCAACGTACCGTTGGCCGGTTAAGTTTCCACGCATCACAATTAGATTGGACCGGCTATCATAGGATATGGCCCCCCAGACCATTACACCAGCTGTGCGGGCAATGTGACGTAGAACAGTGTGGGAGGAATTGTACCGCTCAGCTGGGCGCCTCCACACCGGTATACGGTTATCATCAGTCCCTAAAACAAACCTAGACTCATTACTAAACACAACTTTTTGCCAATCTGTGATATTCCTCAATTGATATAGCCTTATACCGGTGTGGAGGCGCCCAGCTGAGCGGTACAATTCCTCCCACGCTGTTCTACGTCACATTGCCCGCACAGCTGGTGTAATGGTCTGGGGGGCCATATCCTATGATAGCCGGTCCAATCTAATTGTGATGCGTGGAAACTTAACCGGCCAACGGTACGTTGATAACATTCTTCGACCCCATGTAGGACCTTTCCTAAATGGTCTCCCAGGGGCAATTTTCCAGCAAGATAATGCTCGTCCGCATACAGCAAGAGTTGCTCAAGACTTCCTACGTCATTTTCAGACTCTTCCATGGCCGGCCCGCTCCCCCGACTTATCCCCTATAGAGTATGTGTGGGATCAGCTAAAACGTCAGATGCCATCGTGTCACTCTGTGAATGATTTGGAGTTGGCTGTTACAAATTTGTGGGCCCGTCTGCCTCAGGACAACATCAGGCGTCTAATCAACTCAATGCCGGGCCGTATGGCGGCATGAATTGCAGCTAGAGGTGGTCCAACGCGCTATTGAAGTTGCTCTGTATGTGTGTCCTTGCACACCCTGTATTCGTTCAATTGTCTTGATTTTGAGATCAAGTGAACCTCTCATCTGTATCATTATGTGTATTAAATTTCATTTCAATCCGATGCTTTCTTCTTGGGTCGCTATTTTCAATGTGCCTGAGTGTATATCTGCGCGCAAATAATTATTTTAACCATAAAACAGTATTATTTCCACTATATGAGTGCTATATCTTCAGTTTGCATGTTTAAAATTCATATCTGTGCCACAAAAATATAATATGCAAAAAATTAGTTTAAGAGCATAGGTACTACTTTTCAGGTTTTTTTTGTGTTCATATGGAATCGAATACTCCGGATATTTTATTTAGTAGGAAAAAAAGAGAAAGTAGTAAAAAAATAATTAAAGCAAATTAGTCTTTATTGGTGTGCACCAGTTATAATTAATCTGTGCTGATTGATTTATAAAATACGAAGACGCATTTAAATGATATCGTAAAATGGGGTGAATCGGAACACTTTTCAGCTTTGATTGCAAAAAAAGCAGTTAAAAGATTTTTTTTTAATTTGATTTTCTGGGTAAAAACTTCGGTCTTGCTTTACTTTTGATATTCCAAGCAAAGACAAAATATTTTGAGCAGTTATTATTAAAATATATAGGAAATTATGGGTGTTCCGAATCACCCCGCTGATAGGGGTCAACACATGTTAAAATTTTCATTTTTTTCCATTTAACCTGTAATAAATCTCGCAAACATAAGTAATGTTGATGGGGAAGAATAAGAACAGATAATTACTGTCAAATAAAAGTATAATTTCAATACCATTAAACGTTTATAATTTGTCAAAAATCAAAATAATTTTGAACTTATGAAAAATTAAAATTCATTTTAAGAAATGCTTTTTAGTTGAAATACAAAGCTTTAACATAAACTGAAGTCACTCATATCGTCCACATATATGTACTTGTCCTTAAAACTAGCAATTGTGACTTGGCTTAAGTTTTTTCATAGCATCTTCTGGGATGAACTCTGCCTTTTCTTTAGTTTCTTGAAATCTCTGGGTTTTGGAGATTGTCCTGAAAGATTTTAACGCTTATTCATGACTGTCTGTGTACTGGTCTTTTGCTATAAAAAGTCTATATGACTTTTCCCCGCGTGTTTTAAGTAAAAAGAAGTCTCCTGGAGAAAAAATCTTTTGAAATCTGCAACTTTTTGTCATTCTAAGATCTAGTTGCTCACGAGAAGGGATAAACAGTAATAAATCCTTGTCCTTTTCTTGATTAGAAGAATTGGGGTCAAAATCTTGATTTTTCAAACAGTTTCCTTCAAATAAGTTTGAATTGGAACAACAGAACAAAGTGTTCCGATTCACCCCGCAATTTGTTTTCCTATGGCATTTTTCAGAATTCTTCCTTTTTATGACACAATTTATAAAAAATGTGAATTCTAATGTGGTATTCTGTTGTTCAGATACATGCATAATTGAAACATACCAGTCTTAGGTTTAAAATACAAGAAGGTTTGTTCTTGCATATGAAGTTTTGCAGTCTATGAAAATGTGATGTTTTCTAGCATTCAACGTGCAGCCCTCTTTAGAAGCCAGTAGCGTTTCCAGATTGACAAAAGTAATTTTTTCCTACTTCCTATGATCTTGCCTTTCTAAAAAAAAAATTAATGGCGAAAAATACCCAATAGTATATTTATGAAGAATTTCTTTGTACAGTCGGGAAGTTTTGTTCCGATTGACCCCGCTGTTCCTATACACCCCATTTTACGGTATTGATCAATATTTTCTCCCTAGTAAGAGTTTCATTGATGCTCAATTATATAAGATGAGTTTTAAATACACAATATTTTAATTAGCTGGTAATTGCCTTTATCATGTGCAATCAAACACATTGGTTTTTCCAATAATATACGTATTGAATGAAATACGCTTTTTAGAATAATCACTTGTAGATGTTTGAAAAAAAAAAGTAAGAGAGAACTGATTTTTAGCGATATCTGAAAAGGAAAGGTATGCAAAAAGTAAGGGAGAATTGGTACAACGGTGCAACTTTATTTATTTCGTATTCCTGATTAAAAATTTATTTTAAAGGTTCTTAAGTTGTTCTACTGTGTACCACTTGGGGGCGTAGTGTGGCAGAGTGCAGTAAAGCACTGAGAAAGACACTAGAAAATAAGTTACATTATGAAGTTTTAGTAATATTATTATTAAATACGGAATGAAATGTACATATTACACAAAACGTGTAATGCAGTTTTTGAGACATGACTCAAAAATAGTTGCATGGCATAATAAAGCAAATGTGAGAGCTGAAAAAGAAAGTGAAATAATATTTGATGGATTGGAGATATTGAAATAATATTAAGGAAAAGATAAAAAGCTAAAATGAGAATGAGAGATTTTAAAATATAATAAAAACTTCATTTTAACTAATAAAGACGTCTAAAATTTTAAAGAATTTATAAAAGATTGTCTTGTTTTCTAAACTTTCACCAGATATAGTTGGTACTTTTGTGTTTCCAAACACACAATTTCAGAGAATGAAACACATCTTTCTTTTATAACTACGTTTAACTTACGAATAATTTATCTTTTAACTTTTTAGACGTAACAATTCCAGTACTCTATATTACATTTTGTTATTTTTAACGGTGTACTACTACCCAATAGTACGCACAGCTGATATCCGTAATTTATTCGAGGCAGTTCTGGTTATATTTTTGGGTTCACTAATACAAGATTACTTGGCGATTCCGCCTTTTTTTCATTCGTATTTCACTAATTTATTTGCATTACGTATGAAAAATATTTTGTATCCCCACCACTCTTACATCATAATAAAGTCCATTTCTAGCGTGCATGAGAAGGTACTGGTACGAAGATGAAATCATGTTCTCATGTAAAATAGTGAAACAGTCTTGATAAACTTATAAGATTTTCAAGCATTTATGGAATCATAATTTTTACTGAAACAAGGTAGTAACGTAGTTTATTCAAAAGCAAAAAACAAAAAGACAAAAATATGTACACCCCCGGTTAATGCTTTGGCAGCATTGAATCACTTTAAAACGGTGTGGCAATCGAACACCTTGAAGAAAAAGCCTTATCATTAATCTTGCAGGAGCTGGCGGAAATCCAAAGCCTTGTAACAATATCTAAATAGCTTTTATCTCATAAAAACACTTTCGCGATAAATATTTGCATAAAGTGTTACAAGGAAATGGTCCCCCCTTTTTTTTTATAAAGAAATGGTAGCTCACGATCAGAAACAGTTTAGTTATGTAAGCAAAAGAAAGAAAAAAAATCCACCTTTATTCTTTCTGCATAAAAGGAACAAAGAAATTTTAAAAGTGTATGCATAAAACTAGTCGTTTTCGCTGTAAACGAACATCGTTTAAATATTTAAGAGCTTGCAGCTTTTTCCTTTTTTTTTAAATACATTCATTTCCTTTATGCTTAAGATGGATGGAAGCATTGTTTTCCTTGGTTGTGAAATCTTAATAAAAGGAAGCAAACGGTGAAATAATTTCTCTATTTAAAATGGGTGTGGAACTTAAAGAACGTTTTCATTCGTTGAATTTCAGGTAAATGGAATGGCAGTGTTTAGAGCAGAAAAGACAACAAAAGCGTTATTATTTTTTATTCTTAAAGTGAAAAACTTCTCTAAGTTGAAGCTTTTTATGTTAACTGTGAGCGGTCACCAGTAGCGATTATTATAACAGACTAGATTTTGGTGCATTGGGGATCTTTCCGGCTGCATATTAAAAAGTTATATTATTAATACTATTTTAAGTTAGGGTATTTGTGCGTATAACTGCACTTTAATTCAGTAGTTTTAAACTTTTGTTTTAATATTTGCATGTTTAAGTATAAATAACCATTATGGGTATAGTAAATATTAAGTAATCTTAATGCATGAAAGTTTCTTTAAAATACAAATTTCTGAAACCATTCATAGTATTAAAATATTGGTAATTTAAAAGTACCGTGGGTGTGATGGGAATTTTTTTTTAACTATTCTTGGAATAAAGAGTAAATATATATGAGCAAGTATGACGGGGGGCCTGCAAGTATGAATTAAGCATTTTTGAGCATTATATATTTTTTTTATTTATTTAAAGCAATCATTAAAGTTTTCTCAGTCTTCATTCGTCAAGTCATTCCGAATCTATGGTTTGGGCTGGACACTTACCGTCGCTTTGCCGCATTTGATGTGCTTTTTTTTTTTTTCGTTTTACTGTCTTTGTCATTGATATATATCGTATATAGAGAATTATAGGATCATTGATGATTGTTTTTAATTTATTGCTGTTAATATTATTAGTATTGTAGACTATAAATCCTCAAGTAAATATTTTAGGGTTTACTTTACATATTGCACGCGAGACTACTTCATACAATTCACATTATATTGATTTTTTTCGGATGTCTTATTTACGGGCATTTTGCTGAAGTTTGTGGACGACCGGAAAAAGCTTTATTAAAATACTATTAATACTTTTTGCTATTCAATTGCATTGCTTTTCTTCTCTTTTTTTGCGTACATTAAATTATGAAGTAAGATGCAATACACCGCCAACTAGACCATTTCGATCCATGGACAGCTGTAAGCTCAAAGCAGCTGTCCATGAATCGAAATGGTCGAGTTGGCGGTGTATTGCATGTTTCTGCCTTAGTCCTTGCTTAGAGGCGGTTACTCACGGCTTTATGAAGTGAGGTTTGATACGGATTCGTGGGGTTTAAACAAGTAAATAAAATATTTTTGCATCTCAGTGGTACTTTTTTTTCCGCCTATGCTATTTACGAGCATTTTACTGAAATTTCAAAAAATCTGTAAATTACTCGTTATTTTATAACTTTTTTTATTTTAAGCAAAACTTAGTTGAATTTCAGAAAATGCTTGTTTTCTTTTATTCTCAATTTGGGGCTTTTTTTACTCTTTAGAAAATACAAGCAGTCAAACCTTGTTAATGCGAATTCTCTTAAGAAAGGCTTTAACTATTGTTTTGGCAAATTAATTTCATTTTCGTCCTATTGTTTTTAATTGTTTACTGTTGGCCGGATAAGACGACTACGGTTTAGACAAATTGATTTTATTGTTTGGTCCCTTAAGTTCGTTTTAACGAGGTGCGACTGTATTTTACAAAATCATTTGACAAACATCTTCCAGTGAATGTTTTGTAAAGTTATTTATTTTCTAAGCTTAAATCATTTTTCCTAACGTTTTTGTTGAAGCGGGCCTGCATTCTTACTCTATCTATATAATAATTATTATTCTTTTATAATAATTATTATTATTTTGTGAATACGCATAAAAGTAAGAATGCTTTTAAAATGAGACATTAAAATCGTAGTAAACATTTAAAAAATAACTTTTTTTCTTTACTTTCATGTAGGGAAATGGTTGAATGTAATAATTTATAACATAAGTACATTCTGCTTATAAGTAAATTAATCAAACGTTGTTAGTTTTTCTCACCTTTTCTAGCAAACTTAATAAACGTAATCATCTAAGTAATAGATACGTGGAAGTTTAGACACCTTTACACCCTGAGTGCATTTTTTATGTTGAAAATAAAATTAAGTTTAATTAGTGTTAAAAAAATATTTATTATAACATTTAAGGGTAAGAATATGCACATACACAGAAAACACAGAAAGAAAAGTACGGTTAGGGGAAAAAAACATTTTTGATTGACATCTTCTGCCTATACCAATGATTGACGAAGATTAGATAAGACAATTAGAAGATTGACATCTTCTGCCTATACAATTAAATAAATAGTTTAATTGAATGTGTGTTGTCTAGCTTAATTTGAAAAAAAAAGTTGCATTTTCAATGATAAAAATCTTTCCTCTATACCTTAGCAACTAAAAGAAAATCTATATGATCTATTTACGTTCAACACAACACTAATTTTCAATGTAAGCAATGTTCAAATAACACTTGCAGCATTTAATTTATAAAAAAATTTAATAATGTAAATTTCTTGCCAAAAAAGTTTTAAGTAAAGATCCAACTATGCTTCTGAAAATGAGTCATTTGACAACTTTTCCATGTGCTCCTCCGTTACACGACTGTTTTAAGGATGTAGTATAAAGTATGACTTTGCAGGCGACTAATCGAATTTGCACAAAATACATGCTGTGTCACATAAAAATGAAACTTATAAATATTCTTTGCATTAAAAAGCTCTTACGAATAATCGAATATTCATAAAGTGCCAAGGCACCGAGAAAATTCAACACTTTTATAGGAACTGCTTTTAAAAGTGCCGTCTAGAAATAAAAACAAATGGTTCTTAAAATTGCGTCTAAATTTTGTCCAGGATGCGACTCGGGCTATTAAATAAACCTCACGTTCTAACATAAACTAATAAAAATAAGTGCTGTGCTCCAATTCTTTAGAATTAATTTTTTCGCTTTTACCTCCATGGTAACTTGCATCTGAACATGAAGGTAAGTAGTAATTATTATCATTAGCTTGCGTCATAAACTGCTTAAAATTGTAGGAATATTTTCCATAGCTTTAAATATTATGCATTTTCGCCCACGCTGGATGATTTTTAAGATATGATTCTCTTAGCCAAGGCTAATTGAATTGACTTTCGTAAATTGAAATAGACATATATTATATGGCGAACCTTTGACTTTTGCGAACAAATATATCTCGTTCATTTAATTGACTTCAAAGATTTTGTCAAAATTATAAGCTTAATTTTAGAGTCTACTCTCTATTTATAATTCCTTATAAGCTAGTGAACATATGTCGTAATTTATAGTCAAATATGTTTATGGTATTTTTAAAGACTGATGTAACATAGGAATAAAGTTCATTGAACTGGACTCGTCTGATTAGTTTAGTTTTAATCACAAAAATAAGTACTCCGCGACTTTGCAATTTTGGATTCTTACAATTTTCACAATCATGGATTTCTTTTGTTGTTTAAAAGCTGTGGTCAGATGGCAAAAATTTCTAAATTAATCTACAGCTACAAATATTACAAATTTCTGAATTACTGTCGAAAACTTTAATGTTGTACGAAAATTTGATGGTTTTCCAGATGCATTTAACATAAAAACTGATGTAATGAAAACTTAAAAAAAAATGTAACCTTTTACCATATGACCACAGAAGTGAAATTGATGTACATAAATAATAATACCGTAGTTCTAAAAACAAAGATCATCCGATATTACTGGGGGTCATACCTTTTATCTTAAATATTCACGTTTCCTATCCTGAAAACAATTATTCGTAAAAATATTATTTAAGAAAATAAATTATTAGGAGCATTAATGGAGATACATTTTAAAAGTAATAAAGAATGACAAGCCAAATATGAAAGAATGTGTCTGTTGCAATGGCTGTAATTACGAAATCCTTAACTGACGCCGCGCATTCCTTTCTAGATAAAATGTTATTAATTTGTAACAAAAGATATGTTTAAAGAATTTTAACATGCAAATTGTAACTGTTTTTTTAAATGTTTGAACTAATTTATATAATTTGCGTATTAATATGTAGTTTTCGTTTTCACGATGTTGAAGCTTTTGCAAAACCCAACCATGTACCTTTATTCAATAGAATCCAATCAT
This sequence comes from Uloborus plumipes, assembly GCA_038373865.1. Taxonomy (NCBI): domain Eukaryota; kingdom Metazoa; phylum Arthropoda; class Arachnida; order Araneae; family Uloboridae; genus Uloborus; species Uloborus plumipes. The sequence continues at coordinate 131,027 of JAXGGA010000526.1, read as the reverse complement.
GTGTGTCTATATATGCAATCTATGACAATACCTGCATTTTTTTAGGTTTTGATGCAAATTCCATTTTTCCCAAGCTAAAAGATTTGGAATTCTTTAATGATTCTGAAGTTTTACATTTGAGCTAGTTATTTACGCGTTAATAACTAAAACACACTATAATCTACATCCAATCTTGACAATTCATTATATTCAGATGCACATACGCTCACGGCAGTTAATTGCCAATTGTTATTAAATTTTTAAAATATGTTAAAATAAAATTATGTTTTTCCTTCAATTTTGTTTCTTTTATATGTAACGCAATTAAAGATGAATGGCCATATCTTAGACAGTCTTCTTTATTGTTGCTAAAAGTAGTCCTCCAGACCATTAGAATGCCTTATGCTTCTATAAGGAGAAGTGGTTACGTGTGATTCTGTGTGAGCGTGCATTTACTTGCAAATAGCCCCCACGCTTTTTCGCACAAAATATTATCCTTTAAGTATAACCAGTCGCAAATTTTGTAACGAAGGCGGAATATGCATTGCCACTTGTTGAAAGCATTGCGTGTAGTGCGTGAGACAGCAGCATCAGAAAACGTTGAAGGAGCAGAGTAAGAACTGGGCTCTAAGTATGTCTTCCGAACGGTTTTCTCATTTGATAAATATCCTAGTTCTCACAAGTAGGAAATGAACATTAATCTTTCGTTTGTAATGCCCGTATTATCTGAAAATGCAGAGCTAAAGTGGGGTTTTACCTAAATATACTTTAAGAACTTGTTTTTAAAAAAATATATGAAAGCCCCTGCAAACAGGTTAACCTTTTAGACACTCTTTGTCACCATGTATGGCATAATGCAGAATTGAAAATGGATTTTTTTTCCTCCAAAATTTATGTGTTTTGTTGTAGTTAACTTATGCGCATATTTTCATTAAAAAATGTTATATTCATCAGCAAATTAATCTTTTTTCGAAACATTTTTACAGGTTTATTAAATATTTTTATACGAGTAAGCTTTTGTTTATAATTATGGAAAGTTTCTGGATTAATTTTTATATGAAATTAAATTTACGTTAAAATTTCAAAAGTATTAAATCAAAAAGAGAATATGAGTCATTAAAGGAAGATAGATGTTCTTATACTTACATGTTATACTTACATGTAAATGCTAATCAATTATTATTATTACAATTTATTCATTGTTAGTTTAGTAATAATGCTTAAATATGCTATGGAGCAACAAGAAAATATTATAAATTATTAGTCTGAATAACAAATTTCAAAAACCTATATATCCTCGTTACTGTTAAACGACAAAACATCACTTATTTCAGATGAACAACAATGAATCATCTATATCTATTTAAGAGTACGCGTTGAACTAGTAATTTAGACTTATACCGAGAACCATTCCAAAACATTCCTTAAGGCTATAGATGCAATCAGGGAGATATGAAATGCAAGCAAAAATTAGGATCACTAGATCCTCAGCTGATGTACATTAATCCAGAACTAAAATCTACTAGAATTTATATTACAAGTATCGTTAGTAAATATTAATTACGCCTTGTCTTACAAATAAGTAAACAAAATACCTCCGAGTTTTTTTATAACCTAAAACTGTTTTGTCGCTTCAACTATACGTGAATTATATTAGCGTGCATCTGGTAATGAATATCATAATTTGTTTAAAACTATTTAACTTTTTCTTTACAAATTATTATTAACAAAAAAAAAACTTATTAACAAAACTTTTATAAAAGTGAAAGTTAAATTTCTCTTTACTCACGAGTGATAGAAATTTGTTTGAAGCCTTCAAATGCTTCCTCATTTTAGAAATTATTTATGCAAATAATGCTATTCATTCAAATATTGGTAGCTTTTAATTTCCCTATCTCCAGCAATATGTCCACGAAAAAAAACGTATGAATACAATGAATATGCAGAAAAATTTCCTTCAAAACTTGCGACGAGTGCATTTTTCTCCAGTAACTTCTTTTTTTCAATAAAAAATACACTCAAATTCGTGACAGCTAGAAACAACAAAACTTGAATCTTACTACAACTCGAATCGTTAATCAACTCCCGAGCCCTGTGTCTTCAATTGCATGTAAATTATATTCCACATCTCGAAGTTTATTGCTTTTAACTCAGAAATTAGAAATTAAAATAACAAATAAACTTTAAAAAAAAAGCCCATTTGAAATTTGACAACTTAAGGAACAAAAAAATCATAACAGTGAAAATAAAATAGCTATTATCCATTTTTCGAAATTCCTGCACAACATATCCCAAAAGTCAAAATAATACCTGTTGGAACAATGTGCATTAACGGAGCAACAAGAGATTGCTTAATGAAGTTGAAGATTGTTATTTATCCTCCATAGCTCGAAGTTTACTACTTTTAACTCAGATTTGTGAAAGAATAATTCGAAAATCGACTGCAAAAACAACAGAACCATCTTACCCCCCAGTAAGAGTTTAAAATGTATTTCATTTTTCACAATACCTGCACAACATACTCCAAAAGCCACATTAACGCCTGTTAAAGGAATATGCAGTATCGGAGTAACACACGTGGAAGTCAGTAGCATATTTTTTCTGGTTCTGCTGCTTGCTGTTTTTTTGGAAGGAACTGTTTCCAACAATATGCCTTCTTCATTAAAACAAAAAGTGAGACAGTGATTAACCCATTAATGCCTGACATGGCATTAATGGACAGGAAAAATAATAAAAAAACATATTACGTAAAAAATATTTTTTTTATTAAGGAAAAACGAATCGTCCTTTAAAAGTTATGATAGACCCCAGATGGTACATACTATTTTTACTAAAAAAATTTTTTGCCTACGATATAATATTTAAAAAGACATTTTATAAGAAGAAATAAAATCAGCAATTAACAGAAACTGGAAACCTGGGAATAACTTTGAAAACTTAGTTTTTTTTCTTGAGATTGTGAACAATGTCATTTTTGATAAAGATCATATTAAAACTGCTACAGAACACTCTTTACAATGGTTATATGCTGCAATCTGTTAATAACGACAACATTAAAACAATACCAAGGTACTAATTGAACACTATTATTTTGTTGAAATGTTCATTTTGGGGAAATTCAGACCTTTTTTTGGACGGTCCCTAAAAAAGGACGCTAGGCATTAACCCATTAATGCCTAGAGTCCTAAAGTTGTGTAAACAACTTAAAGAAGGTGTAGATTCCAAAAAAAAATACGCTAAAGTTATAACATTTGATTGAAACATCAAAAATTCGTCATGATATTTTTGTTTCTTAAAGTTTCAGAAAAGTTTCTTAGAAAATGCAAGCAGTGCTAAAATAGAGCCATGTGTACAAAATCATGAGGTTTTTATGGTGTTACGAATCGGTTTTAATTTAGAATTAGATTACCTCTAAAAATAAAATACGAATAAAATGAAGATTTATATTGATTTTTATATTTTCTCCCTATTTATTGAATAAACTGTGTTTGAAATATTTTAATAAATTGTAGACATTTAATTTAATAAAATACTTTTACGTTCTATACAGGCCCGTCATTTAGGGGGGTCAGGGGGGGTCAATTGCCCCCCTTGACTTTGAGAAATCAACGTATTTACGTATAAGTGGGGGTGGTTTTTAATGTTTCCCGATGAAATTGCATTGTGTTTGGACCCTTCCCCCCCCAGAAAACTTGATATGACGACCCTGGTTCTATAGCTTAATCATAAATCTACATATTAATTGAAATATCCAAGGTTTTAATTGCTGAAACGTCGGAAACTGAAACTAGATTTAGGTTGAACTTCTGTAACGTTAGTTTTCGTTCGGTTTCACACGATTCGAACAGTCGGGAATTGACAATATATATTTGTAACCCCTGTTCGTATTTGTATAAGCCAGCTAACTTACTGCTAGAAAAAGATGGTACATGTGCAAATAAGCACAAAAAAAACGTTAAGAATTATTATTTGTAATCAGCAAATTGGTCATATTTTTGTTACCATTTCTGCTAAATTTCTTTTAGTGTTCGCAAATATATCGATAATAAACGGAATTGTAAAGTGATTGGATAAGTGAAGTATTGCTGAAAGCACCTTAATACTAAAAACATAAATGTATGTATTTTCTTCTGATTAGGTGTTGTAATTTGGCTAGCATTAATTGTTTTTTTTTTCTCTCATCTTTTTTTTTTTTCAAATCATGTCTAGTGTCCCAACAGTTATCCTGAGTACTTTACATTCCTTCAAGTACACTCTAGGTGGGAATTTTCTTTTACCTTTGATAATCACTAATAATATCGAATCTTAATTAGTCAGAACTGATAATAAGACACCAACCTTGCTCCATCTTTAAATTCATTTCTATATCGATGAAAAAATACAATAAAAAATGATTTCAGACTAAAATACTTTCAAAAAGAATAGCCTTAATAACTGCAAATGATATCCAATTAATGCTAAAAGAGAAAGTCATTTAAATCAATTACTATATCAAAAGCAATTTCTGATGGTGTTTATGAGAAATATGATTAGTTGTAAAACAAAAATGATTACAGCAGAGAATCTCATTAAATATAGCTATTTATTGCTTTTAACTGCTATAATTACTCGGTAACGTCATTGTTGATCAGATTACCGTATTGACGTGAACTATGAAACTTTTTTCTTTTGCTTTAATTGGCTTAATTAGAGATCTAAGAAAAAATGTCATTGCCTGTACACGTAATAAGAGAATAATGCATTTATTAGATTGAAGAATTAATCTTCATTACATTGATGTAGCGAGTAGCGAGTTTGCATTTTGACCGAAGCAAATATTTGTTTAACTTTTTCAAGAAAAGTAATTACTGATGATTTTTCAAGCCTCTCATTTTCACAAGGTTACAAGGTTTTGGGTAGAATTATTTTTTAATGATTGATATTATTAAATAGTTTAATCAAATTTAAAGTAATAGACTTGTACTTAACCTTTAACCGACTGCGCTACACATGTGTTACCGAGAAAAAGTGTTCTCTGGCTACAGCGATGGTACTGGTGCCTATACCACATGTGAGAAAGGATTATCAGTTCGAGGAGTAACTGAGTAGGAGTAGAAAAGCATGTGGTATAGACTCTAGTACCACAGGTGTAGCCAGAGAACACTTTTTTTTCTCGGTAACACATGTGTACTGCCGTCGGCTAAAGGTTAAACAACATTTTCATATGTTACTGTTATTTTTATCAGATATCTAAATTTCGCTTCATGTAGTCTCACTTGAAGCTTTATTGAATTTATTATTTTCGAACTCATATTGGCCTTTTTTAAGAGGATGAAAACAGTCATGCAAATATTTTCATATAACTTCTAGTTTAAATGTAATAACTTTCTAGAATTGTAGGCAGTATTTATCAAAATCTATTACCTCGGTTCACAAACTCAAAGAGCAATTATGTCACTAACGGCAGCAGTGGGAAACTAAGTTTTTATATTTATAATAATATAGCAGATAATACTGCGTAATGTATCTCTCGTTTACTTCAGCTTCTAATTTAATATAGGAAAAACTGGGCAAATTCTGAGTTATTAACTTTACTGAGCTATAGTTACTTAAATATAACCAAGACCTGGGTCTTTTTTGTTTTTAATCCAAAATTTGCTATATAAAGCATGCAAGTAATTACGCTCTTAAAAAAATGTAAAAGATAATAACTGAAAATTTGATGAGCACAGAATTACTCTAGCCAAGCGGGGAATTTCAGTTATTTTACCTACTGCAAATATAAGATATTTAGTTAAAATACTTTTGCAATTGTTAAAAAAAAAAAAAAAAAAACATTCCAGACTTTTATCATTCGTTCGAAACTACCTAGCTCGTATTGACTAATTCTATTTGCTTCAATTAAAGAAAACTATGCCTTAAAAAAGCTATTGGTTTAGTCTATATCATATAATGAGGTATGTGATGTTGTCAGATAATTAGGCTAGTATGTTTACTAATATTTCGTAAGGTTTTACTGAGGTGTGATAAACTGATTGTTCGAGACCAGCAAAATGGGATCTGCTTTCATTTACTTGGTATTTTTGCCATAGAGCTAAAAGATAATCATAAAACAAAATTCATTTTTCTCAGAATTGTTATTAAAAATGCGCAAATTTAATAGTTTAATATTACTTGAAACTTGCAAAGCATACATATAATCTCAAAATCTTGGATTGCAGTCCAGGTTCTTTTGACTTTATTCTTTTTTCCAAGGTTTCTCGTAATCATAATATATTAGTGTTGCCCATTTTCTTAATTACAATGATTGTTTTATTACATTAATAAGTTCTAATGAATTTTGATCTATTTTACTGGCTAATCATCTTTATGTTGACAATATAACACTAAACTGATTTGTGATTGAAATAAAAGTAAAATTGAATGAGATTAAAATTTTTTCTAGCAGCTTTTTAAGTTTTTATCTTTAATTTTGCAATTTTCTTTATTTTTGTTTTTTAGTTATTTATTTTTTGTTTTTTTTTTTTTTTTGTTAATGCATTTTGAGCTTTTTTTTTTTAATCATCCATCAGTATTGTAATGAAAAGAGAGACTAATTTAGTTAAGTTAAGATTAGAACCAAATCAAAATTCTTGAATATAATTTTGTCCACCACTGTATACCAGTTTAAGCTTTAACCAATTCATCTATTGAGAGTGTGTAAAAGCTACACACGAGTAAGTTTAATATGTATGGTGTTAAATATGTAATGCAGAACTAATTTGCTATACTAATGTATGCTTTTTTACAGGTTAACTGTTACTAACAGCTGCCCGATGGACCTTAGATATTTTCCAATGGATCGGCAGCAGTGTACAGTTGAAGTAGAGAGCTGTGAGTAAATCTACATTGTTAAAACTTTTATAGAGCACTTCATTTATATGCAATGTTTTGTGTGTTGTGTATATTTAGTGTATTATATATTACTAGGGAATATTTTGCAATGTTGACCACTTACATAAAGGAACACAGTTAAATTGACAATCCATTGTGTTAACAAATCTCAAGTAAGAAAACAAATCATTTAAAAAGCGCAACAGTAAACTGTGTTAGCTGGGGAAATTGCAGTTAGACTTGAGCTTCGAGGATTTTTCTCTGGTACAACTGGTCACATTTTAATGGCTTGAACCAATTTATCATGGATGTATATTTGTACCAAGACAGGTAGAGATTTTTTTAGCAAGATTTGCATGTCCTTTTTATTTCGCAAATTAGAAAATTCAATTATTTGTAATAAATTTCACAATAGCATCAATTTAAAAATGCGTATTTTTAAAAAAGTGGGGACATGAAACGTATTTTTTGAAAATTTTACATTTAAAGTAAACGCAAAATCTGGATACTTTCTTTACACTAATTGAAAAGATTTTTAAAGGTAAAGGTGTAAAAGTCTCCTTATCGGCTCACGAGGAAATGAAAATCGGACAGCCAACATATTTTTTTTTCATATTACTTTTTTCATAATTTTCATTTTACAGGGTGTTTATAAAGTCTTGCACTGATAAAGAAGTTTTATTTAAAAACATATTCGGAATAATATTTTAATATATTTTTTATATTTGTCTATATTAATAAAAAAAATTATAACGTCAATTCATTTCTGCGTATACAAGTTTCGAAGTTCTAAAATTTTCAACATCACATGAAGGTTTAAAAAAACATAATTCACCGTCTGGGTAGTCATGATTGGCCCTAACAGGGATATAAACTGTCATATTGCAATTCAAAATATCTTTTGAAACAAGTTTATCCCTGTTGGATCCCTCAACACCTATAGTAGCGCCCCTTGGAGTTTTTTCCTTTAAAATGTTATTTTCTATTTTTTTTTTTTTTTTCGATGTTAGCACCTCATACATGAAATTAATTTATATTTCACCGATGATGAAAAGAACTCGATGATATAAGGATCAAAATAAAATTGAAATATAAATTCATACTTAGTAGTTTTTTTTAAATAAATTTTCCTTTTCTGTGCAGGACTTTATAATTACCCTGCACTTCCAACAAATTAAATGTAACTTCAAAAGACTGACTCTAAATGTTAACCTGCATTACTTGTAGAAATATTTTATTATCTAGTTATATCCTTTTTATAAGTGCGCTTTTATGAAGCCTGAGCAATTTATCTACGAACTGCAATTTACTAAAATATGAAGTTCTTTCGAAACATTATTGAGACATAATTTCTCAATTTAATAAGCAAATCTGTTTCAAGCTTTTAAATAAGTAAAAAAAAAATGAAAAAGAAACAGTGTCGATAGATTTTTAAATTGGACATAATAAACGTTCAGACTATTCGCCTACGTTCTTGACAAAACCACGAAAGTTATGTTGTAATAAAATTCATTAAACTTTTAAATTGATTTCTACCACTTTCTACCAAACGTATGATTTCAAAGGCTATTAATGAAACGACATTGCTTTTTATGTAGCAGATAGACTCTTAGATATATTAATATATAGCAAAATACTGTAGTTCTACATTTTCTAATAAAGTTGAGCTGAGAATGGGAAACGTTTTTTTTCAAGTTTTATGCTTCTATTTATTTGATTCATATTCTAATTTTTCAAATTAAAACAAAAAATCTAATTCAATGACCTTATACAGCTTTATATAGTTGAAATGATAAAAAAATCACCTTATAACAACTTATTTCTGATAAAAAGTGCAGATAAAACCTTCATGCTTAGCATAACAGTAGAGTAGTAATGGTGGCTTTTGATTACTACTCAGCAAGTATTGCGCGATTAGTTCCTATTTGGCAGACTCGATCATATGTTGTTCTAAATGATAATAATTATGCTTGGGTACAAGACTTTGGAGATACAAGTACTACATTAAAAACAACAACACATGTCGACCTCAGACACTTACAATGCTGTAAAATGTGTCGCATAAGAGAACTTCCATCCCGGAATCTCCAAAGCGTTTGGCAACTTAAACATGCAGCTATCCTCCCATTTTCTCATTGCAATGTAATATGCTGCAATTGACAACGTGAATAGTTTTGTTAAACGATCAGAATGGAGTCGTCCAAGTAAGAACTGACTGCGAAGTTCTGGCTGAAAAATGACAATCAAAATACCATCATTACGAATGTACAAGTACTACATTAAAAATAACAACACCTGTCGACCTTAGACACTTACAATGTTGTAAAATGTGTTGCATAAGAGAACTTCCATCCCGGAATCTCCAAAGCGTTTGGCAACTTAAACATGCATCTATCCTTCCATTTTCTTATTGCAATGTAATATGCTGCAATTGACAACGTGAATAGTTTTGTTAAACGATCATAATGGAGTCGTCCAAGTAAGAACCGACTGCGAAGTTCTGGCTGAAACATAACAATCAAAATACCATCATTACTAATGTACTCCACAACGCAAGGCGATACTCACCGTGATATGCCATTGCAACTGCTGCAAGTGACACGTTAACTGCTATCTCTCAGTACCACTTCCAGCCCAGAATATACACCTTTACTGAAAAAACGCTCTCTCCAAATATTGGGGGGGGGGGGATCTGCCGGAACCTATGGTTTTCAATTTTAAAGTTCGTGGGAAAATTTTAAATTTGCTTATTTGGTTTACTTGAGAGAAAGCTTAGCTCTTCGCCTTCTGCTAAGAGTATAAATTTATTTCTCAAACAGAAAGGTAGTTTTCTAATGTTTATTGCTATTTTTGGATACTTAACGCAAAAGTAGTTGTTATATTATCAGTTTTTTGCAGTATTCCGCATGCCGTGCGGAATACTGCAAGTTGCTTTTTCTTTTTTAAATCTTCTACGAATACATTCGTTAATCTATCACTAAGCAATATATTCTCACATTTGCAAATAGTGTTTTAAACAATGAACTAAACTGACATTTAAATATGATTTTTTTTTGGACCTTTTTCCATGATTCGACAGCAAATAATGCCGAAATAAGCTTTCATAAAATATTTTTAAAAGTCAAGTAGTTAAGGGTTAATTCTTGACCGTGATACAAACGTTTATCGGAAACATAATATTAAAATAAATACAATAAGGTCGTTTCGCTCGATGTTTACCGTTTAGACAGAAATATGAGCTCATTAGAGTATCGGTATATTGATTAAGAGCATGGCATGTTTCAAAACATAAAATCAATTAGGACTGAGATTCGTATGGTCTTTTTATTGAAAAATCATGCAAAAATGACTTAGCTGTATCATAAGCTTGTAGTATTTTCAAATCGATTTGTCTTGAAGATCTTTACAGGTATATTTTTAAAAGGTAGTTGGATAAATATGGAAAAATTAAATTGTAACGACCTGAACCAGTTACTAAGTTCAAGATGAAATGTAATGTGAGATCCATTACCTATGAGAGTAAATGATTAGTGTTTTGCTCTCCAACATGATGAACTCGCATATACTCAACAGATGTCGTGTGTCGAAGCACTTTTGAGATTAATTTCTATGATAAATGAATCTTTGTAAGCATTCAACTTTTATAGATTATTTATTTTTATCTGTAGTTCTATCCAGCGGCATATTAGATAATGTTTAGTTTAGGTATATATCACGTATACGTGTATATATTTAGACAAATTACTAATTATAATATCTGTTAGAATAATATATCTTTTGATCGACATAGTGTAGCGCATTCCGTCTGGTAAAGCTAAATATTTTTGTTACAGAAAGGTTGAGTCAAAATGCCAATTTGGTCGTTAGTCTCATGAAATCTAAATTTATAAATCATTGTGTAACCGATACTTTCTAAAAATACTGCTTCAAATCCTCTTAAAGCAACTTCACTGCAATCCATTTCAGTTCTTATCCGTAAAGTTCAATTTTGTTTAAAGTTTCATTAAAAAGGAGCTATCATTTCATGTATTTAATGTACTTCATACCAACAAAGACCGATGTCTTTGCATGTGCTAGGAGATAATTTTGCTTCCAGAAGTAAAGTATTTACTAAACTAATCGGAATACATTTTTAAAGAATATGTTTGCTTGATTTTTTCCTATGGAAACATGAAATTTACTGTAAATGATGTTCGGGAATATTTCCTTCTTCTCAAATCATGCTGCACATCTTTACTGTTTTTCTTCGGAATAAATATATACTATTTTTTTTTCTTTAGTATCTTTAGTTTAAAATATCTTAATTTATTCGAATTCAAAAATAGATCCCGTTTAAATTGGTCAAAAAGCCGGCTCATTAGTTTGTTTTTAAAACGGTGATAAGTAAAGTGATAAGAAGTTTAGAGCACAGCCCATCATTGCAGGTGAGATTTATTACCTAATCATTACCGAGCTAAAAGCGGTTTAGTTCAGAGAATTTGTTCTGTAAGTTATTATGTAAATTGGTGTTAAACCGCAAAAACTACTCCTAGTTGTAATCGGTGTTACTATACAGTCAAGCCTCTTTACTGCGCCGCCCGGATTTCAGAAACTCCCAAGGCTAGACCACGTTTTCGTAGTCTCAAATTCATAACATAGTGAAAAATGGATCTTAGTGTTCAGTAGCTCCGTACTAAGTGGCAATGTTTTTTTGCAAAACTCAGGTTCCCACAGCAAGTTAAACTGCTCAGGCACGGTTGAATTTTTCATTACAGTTGTACTCAATAATATAATGAAAACATCTAGAGAATTTTATTGTTAGGAATTTTGTCAAGCGATAACAGATCTGTTATTATAGGCCATGCCTGTTGGTCATTGCAAGCTTCTCCCAGGAAATATCTACGAGCCCCTCTGTATAAAAAAACAAGGAACGCACAACGTTAAAGAATAGAAAATACTTAAAAAGCGTTTTTTTTTTTTTTCTCATATTCAAAAGTGGGGACCAGCCAGAGACGTCATTTCTAAATTTTCCAGTGGGGGGGGGGGGGCAAAGGGTGCATACACAATGTAAAATTTATCAAAAAGTGGCAAAAACACGCCCACTTATATGCCAATATATTGATTTCCCAAAGTCAGGGGGGGGTGAAGTGAAGTGTCCTTTAATTGGAAGGATTTCTTTCTTTCTAATATTTACAGTAACAGAAATACTTCAGTAATCAACTTCGTTGAACGCATGAGTGTGAAAAAAGTTATCCAAAAGCTAAGTTAAACGTTTTAAAAAAGTATTTAGGAATGAAGTTTTAAAAAAAAAGTGATTTTTTTTTTTCAATTTTAGCCTCGTCAGTAAATATTTCAAAACGTCACTAGTTGAATCTAATTGCAAACATGAAATTATTAACAACTTTGTGCTATCTGTAACATTATTAAGTTGTTGTTAAATATGAAATTTGAAACTATTGTGATTTTAAACATCTCTCTGTCTAAGGAAATTTTGTAGACAGTCAAAAAGTTTAAGCTATTATGAGGTTCGACTGTATGCGGCACACAAAATCCCGTCACAATTTCATCTTCCACTAAAACAAGAAGAATGAAAACTAGTCATCGCCATTATGTCCTTCCCAGGACAGTATTTCTAAGGTTAATGGAAAGAACTTAATGACTGAAGAAGAAAAATCTGGAAAAGTTGAATTATAAATTAATATTTTAACATTTTAAGCAACCTTCCACATGACAGATAAAAATATTTAAAACCAGCACAATTCGCAATAGTAACCTAACTGGAGAATAAAATGTAAAATTACAGTGAACTCTCACTTATACACCGGCTCATTTATGCGTCTTTTTCACTTATACGACGATTTTGAATGGTCCCAGCACATGCCATAGCAAAATAATGGTAGTACCATTCGTTTATGCCTCGCTCTGTAGATAAATATTTCACTTATGCGCCGAATTTTCCATAAAATGTGAAGAAAATAATGTATTTTCTTTTCAATTAACAAAAACGCATCGTTTTTAAAGGAACAGTTTGTAATTAAGCCCGCTATAATTTTTGTTTTCTCCTCATTGTAGTTACGTTACAGTAATGGCCAAACGGTTGTAATGTGTCCCTTTTCTGTAGAAACATTCTTATTCGTTCTCTATGTTGCGTTTTAGTCCTTTGAATAGGCTTGTTCACTTATACGTCTTTCTCACTTATGCACCTTTTTCTGTTGGTCCCTTGGGCCGGCGCATAAGTGAGAGTTCACTGTACTAATCTTTAAGAAACCACAGTTTTTGACATTGCAATAATCAAACAATGATAAAGCCTATACACTTTGTTTTGACGCGTAACTCGCGAAATCTCTTCTATATGTTACGTAGTCTTCGCTAACTTAACTCGCGAGAGCTCGCGCCATGTTTTGTCACACGAGTGCGCACGCGGGGTCGAGAACGACCCCAATGTGTTTTTCTTCATTTCGTTGTCTATTTTTCATGACTTCTTTATTTTATTTTATTCGTTTATGTTTTTTGACTAACAGAGACTTCTACATTGATTAGTTTTTGATTTAAAATGCATAAAGAAAGTGTATTATGAACTATTACGGAAATGCTCTAGCTCTCAAACACATCAGTAACATTTTTTGCGTTTCCCTTTGGTGCAGGAAGAAAAATGCTTAAATTTCTAACCGAGTAAAAACATTAGCTCTAAATTTATTTCTTTACCAAATAGTTTCTTTATCTCTTCCAATAAAGATGTCATCTGTATCAGGATTATCAGAATTTTCGCTAAAAGAAAATTTGCTTTCATTGTCATAATCACTGAAGTTTTCTTTATTGCTAAACCTTCATCGTCCTAAATGACACATATTCATCACTTTCTCCAACGGCTAGTAATTAGCTAAAACGCTTCATTCCTTGCTCATATGGAGTCGCAGCTTTGTTATAAGTAGTGCAAAAGCAATGGAAAAATATGAATTTTGCTAGGACATAACTACATAATCATTGTGAACGACACGCTGGTAAATTGAAAATCATGGCTAGAATAAGGATTGCTGACAACTACTTCCTTTTCACAAAATGTTTCGAAATTCTGTGAATGGAACAGACTCCAAACACCTGTTCCGTTCCGAGAACTTTACTGACGTCAGTACTCGCGTGCGGTCGTAAAAGACTCCAATCGCAAGACCCCCCTAGTTTACAAGAATTTAAAGGATTTAAGAAAATTCAAACCACACCCTCATATCAATCAAGGACACAATGGCAGCTACCCAAAAGATGGTTTCCTTGTCTGTCCATGAAATTCCAAGAAATGGAAACAAAAATGGCTGGGGTCGTTTTCGACCCAGCGCGAGCTCTCGCGTGTTAAGTTTCAAACATTACCACAACACGGTAACATAGTTTTTTTCCATCTACCCGATGTTACCTTTTACCCTAACTGATCCTACAAAAGTTTGAAATTTTATTAATATTTCAACGAGAAACAAGGGTATTATAATGTATCAGTATTAAAAGAAACGTACTTAAAGCATGCACTTTTAAACGTTTTAACATCTCTCTCCATTTTTAAGTTTCATACCCTTTAAAAAAAATAGTAAACGCTTTCTACAAAGGAAAGCTATGTTGAGAAAGCGTTCAAAAAGCAACAAACAGTTTTACGAGCTAACAGCTATCAACTGCAACAAATACAGTCGCTTTTAAACATTTTATGTGTAACAGTTAAAACTGCTTTTAAAGACATTTCCACTTGAAATTTCGCCGGAGTCGGAGTACATTTTAAAATAAGCTCATAATGTTCCTTTCTGCAATACGTGTTAAACAGATCATGAATCCTTTCCAATTTTAGATCAAACCAAAAACCGTGAATTTTGCAAATTTATGTTAAAATTAAATGGAGAATCATGAAAATATAAATTTACTTTTCTCACACTATGCATGTTTTTTTTTACCTTTTCTGTGTCAGTAAAAAAAGCCTCATTGGGGGAAAAGCTATAATTTTTACTACTGCTAATTAAAAAAAAATCACAAAAAATCACTTTCAAAAATTTTATACAGTTAATCAAGTGACTTAACTGTGTTTATTGAAATTATCAGTGTACTTCATTCTGTTTGTTATTTCAGTGTGATAAAAAAAAAAAAAAAACTTTGAGGAGCATTTACTGGTATTCCACTTGAGGAATAATGCTTTCCTTCATGTAATGTCCGTTAGTTTGATAAGCTAAATTTCTGTTTTAAATATAAATCTTACCAGAGCACCAAACGATAGTGTAATAATGAAAAAATAACAATGTAGCAATCTATAGAGTATAGAAAAATATGCATATCGCTGCTTGAAATCAACAGTGGCATATCTGCAAAAATCGATTTTTTTTTTATTACATCAAAAAGTTCATTTTTTTTTTTACTCTTTCTTTTGGTAATATCGGCATATCTCTAGTTTCAAAATATCACGCAGCAATCGTTAGTGTCGTTGTGCATAGTTATTATTTTGGCGCACTTCTACTAGTAAATAACGACACAGCTGCCATTGCGTCAGTTCTGAAGAAGTGCTTGTAGGAGAACATCTATGTCTCTATAAGTTGATTCGGCATAGGGGGGGGGGGTTACAGAACCTTTCTGACAAATTTCTTTAATTTAAGTGAAAGAGTTAATTCTTTGAAATCTTTGCTTCTGCACTTGTTTCACAATCAATAATTTATTTTCAAACCTTAAAAACTTTGAAATTTTTTTTGAAAATTTAAAAAAATTAAGAAAATTTCAATTTTTTAAAAACCCTAGGGTTTTTTTGTTTCTGTACTAATTTCAAAATTTTCTTTTGCGAAATGATCACAAGGATTACCTCAAAAAATCTTTGCATTAATTTTCTTATATTTTGATTGGAAAATATTTTGTGACCTTTTAAGTAAAACATTCTTAGAAAATTTTGTTTTTCGAGGTTTAACAAGCTCTAAAAATTTTAGTAATTTATGAAATGATTATTCAATTTCAAGTTTTGTTAAATATATTATCCAGATTGCAAAAATTAGTGCTTTAAAGTTATATCTTTAATAGAAAAAATTACTTAGCATTTCCAGTAACATAGAAACACTAAAAACTGATCACCGAGAAGAAGCACTTTAAACTTTTCCTTTTCCATTAGAACACATAGTATGCATGCTCTAAAGTTACTCATAACTTTTTAAATCATTTAGCTAGAACAATGCTATTTTTTTCTGAGTGTTTTAAATAACTTTTACTTTTGAAATAAGCATTTTTTTTTTTGGTCTTTTGGTCATTTTTGAGGTACTGTAACCCCTTAATACTATTTTACTTCAAAATACCGTTTTATTGCAAAACTTTGAAACGCTTTAGTGAAAAGTAGTGTTTTGCAAATATGCCACTATTCATTTCAAGCAGCGATATGTAAGCATAAATTACTTGCTCTTTCTCTCATAGCTACCGAAATATAAGGTCTTAAAGTCTGCCAAAGTTAAAAAGAAAAAAAGTCACCAAATTAAGCGAGTTTCAGCAGGACATGCAAAATGTTTCATTCTCGTTGTAGATGAATGTCTTGCAACACGCAGATGGGTAGCGCGTGTCGCGTGGTTATTCAATTTCTAACCAAGTCTTTAAATTTAAATTTTCTTTAACTAGGGCAGAATCAGCAACTTATATCACAATGACGCAGAGAGAGAGCAAACGGTTTATGTATCTAGAAAAAAAAAAAGGATTTAATGCTCTTTTTATTGCTGTTGAATTTCTCTTTATTACACAATTTGTGTGATTCTCTAGTTAGTTCAGTATGCATGTAAGCCATACAATCTATTTCGACGTGGAGATTTTGTGACAATATATAGAGGAACATGGAGACATGAACGCAGTATAAAATATGCTTAGATTTCTTTTCTTTTCTTTTCTCTTTTTTGTACATGTACAGGATAGTTATAATTCAAATTACCATTCATGGACCTACGAGCAGAAACGTTTTTATTTGACGTCAGTCATTGAAAATAGGTATACACGTAACACGCTGTAGAAAAAAAAATCCATATAAAAAAACGCAGATTATATAGTATGTGTGTGTGTATGTTTGTATATTCCACATATAAATACACAGTTTAAGTCGAAACTCAACCAAATTTGGCAGGGAGGAACTTGGGCTCCCCGAAAGGGTCGTAGAGGGATTTTCGGGCGCCAAAAATGTGCGAAATCGTTCAAATTTTAATTTAAAGACCCGAAAATGGCGTAAAATGACTCTTTCTAACTCAAAATAATTGTTGGATTTTTTTCGAGTTTAGTCTCACTGGAAAGATCAGAAAAACACGTAGCTAAAAAAATTTAAGTGGATTTCCTTCCTTCGGTTTTGAAAATGACTAACCGCTAATTTTACCCAGAGAAAAGATGCAGGCGTTTTTAAGTTAGTAAAAATCAAATTTTAATTTGATTAATAAAAATCGTCTGCGAGAGCTTGGCATAAATTTATTAGCATGAAATAAATATTTGAATATATATATATATATATATATATATATATATATATATATATATATATATATATATATATATATATATATATATATATCTATATATATATATATATATATATATATATATATATTGAATATATATATATTTGAAGCTGAATAAATATCCGTTGCCATTTTTCTCTGTAGTGTGAACAATTAAAATTCTTGCATTTGGTATTAGTATTTTTAGGTAGGGGGGGGATTTTAAACATTTCTATCGACTAATACATTTTTCGTTCTGCGTGGCTATAATATTTAATCGGGATTTTAGACACGCGTCCCTTGAAATAACTTTTATTCTAAGGTAGACCATGCAAAGCCGGGCCACGCAGCTAGTTTGCTTTTTGAAAAGACTAGTTACAATTTTTACATTCCGTGAGAGGCATTTTACGGAATCTAAGAGGAACACGTTTTATATTGTTAAATGTGCTTCCCATTTGATCTAATCATAGATTCAAAGCACATTATATAGTGTTTAACAGTGACACGAAAGGTTTATTGCAACAACTTTGTGACAATAACTGCAAGTGCAGAGGAAACATAGGAACCCTCATCTGGCGGTAAATAATTTGAGCTCAAATTTTTTTGGGTAATTCTTTTTTCCTTGGTCCTTGTACCATACACTACACAAATTTTCATCAATGTAACGCAGTTTTAAAGAAGATGATTATTTTTATAACTATCATTGTCACGGATCAGTTTGCCTCTCCAGGCTAGGGGAAAAGGGACAGCACCGCTGCAGGGAGAGGGCAGTTGACCCTTGGAAACGTACGAGGGAGGGTTAATATATACCGGTCTCGTTCCATACGGGGGGGGGGGTCATTCTCTTCTCACGGGGAAGACCAAGATTTTTGCTGGATCTTGTGAGGACCAGGTTGTTATTACGTCCATAGCTTTATTCTATATCAATAACATCACCATCATCAATGTGCATTATTGGATGTAAAGAAACTTTGTCACACATATATTATCATCTGTAGCGTCTCTTCGCACGACTTCATTAATATTTAACCCATTAATACCTGATTTTTTTTCCAAAGATATTTTGTATACTGGTTATACGGCTACAGAACGCACTTTACAATGGTTATGTGCTGTTAATAATGAATTGAAACTACACCGAAGTAATATATTGAACACAATTATTTGGTTAAAATGTTCATTTTTGGTCAATTCAGACACTTTTTGGACCGACGCTAAAAAGGGACGCTAGGCATTTATGGGTTAAAGCGCTTTATCCGCTTGACCAGCTCCAATAATAATGTTATAACGTCATTTATGTTTGAGTTTTGTTTTCAGCATTTAATCTGTACCTCAGAGTCAGACTAACTCCAGTCCGTTTTTGTTAATTTTTAGTAGAGCTTGAAAACTTTCGCCTGACAAATACAAAGAATGATACTAGCGCTTTAAAGCTGATAAATTTTTTAAAGGAATTTCTTTTTTTGATAAACGTTATCACGAGTCAATGCGGAATATGATTCTATGCAGTGCAGTAATCAATTGAATACTATTATTTTTGGCCAGGCTAGTCTAGCTCCGAGGCATAGAAATAAAGGGTGGCAGTCCTAAATTGCTTCATGACTGAAGAAAATACTGCCGCTATGTGGCTTGTTTACGATATAAGTCGGATAATTTTTAAAGTTATATGAAAGCTAAAGTTAGAATAAAATGGTGATAAAATGCATAGAAGATGAAAGTTGCAGAACTTTTAAAACTATAGAAGTATAATAGTAATTAAAAAAAAACTTACCCAAAACAAATATGCAAATTTCATTTTTAAACGGGCAAATTTCAAGAAACAGAACAATTAACTGCTAAAGTATATATTTTAAATTCTAGCAATAACATTTTTTTTCTTGTTTTGGAAAGTCGTTCCTATACAGTTTTTGCATTTTTTTCTTTTGTGACCCCCCATTTTTTGCATACATTATTTACTAACATATTTTAAATATGAGTTTGATCCATATTTCGTGGGACTATATTGTAATATTAATTCTTAATAACCACATACGTGGTTGCGCTAACAATTTCACTCTTAAAAATAACGAACATTGTTACAAAAGCTAAATTTTTTAACACGGTGTTAACAACAAACAGTTCATGTTCTGATATTTTATAGCTTATTGAACTTTTTTTTTTCAGAGTATAGAAAGAAATTCCATTTGAAATTGTTTTGTGTACTTCATATTTCATTGCATATTGATTTTTCCCTCGTCTACGTCGTGGTATGTTTTAGTTTTTGCTGTCGCGGGGCAACAGACACCGAAGTTGTCTAAGGAGGAAAATATTTTGCATGCCTGCGAGGCAGCACGCATATTAATAGCGGAAATAGTTTGGTTTTTCCAGAAAAAAGGAAAAAAAAATACAAAACGTGGTTTTCCCCGCATCAAAATAGTGTACGTCACTTAGAATGATTTTCAAATGGTTAAAATAATCTTAGCCTATTTCAGTCTAGGAGAAAAACTATTTAAATTAGCGTATATACTAGACGTTTGTGTTAATTATTTTGTGGACTTGATGAATTCAAACGTTTTTTGTATGCTACTGATGCAGACTTGTTAGCTAATTCGTGCCTGATTATTTAGTTTTTGGATTATATTATTATTTGGATTATAAAATAATTAACCAAAAGAGAAAAGCTAAACTATCTAAATTTATAACATTTACTTATACTTTAGATGAAGTAAAGAAATGAACCTAAGGATGCACATAACTACTGATTATACCTGAGAAATTTAGAGGGATGCAAACAGAACCTCAATTTGATAAGAGAAATCTTTAGTGTTTTTTGTTACAGGATTAGTATTAAGAAGTAATTAGAAATCATATTGCCAATTGATCACTGAATAGTGAAATATTCAACACAAGCATTAAAATCAATTTGTATGAATGTATGAATGCAAGAGAGAGAGAGGGAGATTTTCTTCAAAAACCTTACTCTAAAAAATAAATGGCACTATTTGTTACTGAAAGAAATATTGCCATAATGAAAATTTATAAAAATTGCTTATTGAATACATACGCAATGTTGGAAACAGCAAATCTGTAACAAATAGTACATTAATTAAATTATTTCATTATTCAATTATGCATGCATAAAATATTTCTTACAACATTATTAAATTATCAAACGTATTTCGAAACATTTGTAAAGTATTCACTTTGAAAACAAAACTTAAATTAGGAAGTTCGATCCCATATTTTTCTGAACTGTCATGAATAAATTATTTTAATATATTCTTTAAGAATTCTATTCAAGACTCGGCTCTTTTCAGTGCGTCTTATTTTTTTCTTTTCTGTCGAATTGTATTTTATTCGAACGAAGAAAAATTACACCGAGCGAGATTGCTGAATTCTGTTATCAAAGTAATTATTGTGTTTTTAATTTTACGTCTTTGTTTATCTTAATCTCATTATTATTCTTTTGTCTTGGAATTAAAATCAGCTAAAGTGTTCATAAAATTAAATATGGGTTTAAAATTGCATTTAATAAATATCTTAATTAGCACTTTGGGATACCAACCCTTACTTTTAATAAATACTTAACTGCTCTTATCTATTACTTCGCAGATATTTTTATTTTCTAATTTTTACGGATCTACAATGTAGCATTTATTTCGTATTTAGGGACGAAATGTAAAATGTATAATATTGACTGAACTATTTTTTTTCTTTCAAGTTTTCATTTTTGAAATTTTGAAGTTACTTTCGTATTGCTTTCGAAAATTAAAATTATTTTATCTGAAACTACAAATAAATAACGCAGTTTTACAACCCAAAACTTACAATGCGGAGGGACATGCATTATTTCAAAGAATTTCTCAAATAAGAAGAGAACAAATAGTCTAATATTGGCAGATAAAATTTAGGCTTTAACTGAAAATTTCCATAGTTAAAAAATAAATAAACAACGCATACATTTGGTGGAATAGCAACAAATTGAAAATACCATACAGCTTTCTTGATTATCCTTCATATTAAAAGCTGTTCATTTCAATAACTATTTTACATACTATAAGTAATAATTTTATATATATTTTCGTGAAAGTATATTTTATATCCATGAAGCGATGATCATTTCTTTAAAATATAATAAGTTTGTTCGTATGTACTTGGCTCATAACAAGCGAGGTCTAAGATTCAACTTTGCCAAACTCTCAGAAAACTTGACAGCAATTCAAGAAAAATATTACACTAAACGTTTATTTGTTTTATTATACATTTATTTTTATATTTTTTATCCCTTTTTATTTCATTTAAGAGGAGCAATGAAATTCACACTGCGCATGCGTGAAAACTAGCAATTATTAATTATCAAAGTTTATGTATGTCAAATAAATTTGACAATTTAAAAAGTAAATACAGCTGCATATCGTAAAAACTTAAGATAATATCTTCAACCTAATGAGCCGCGCAATTGTTCTCGCATTTGTGATATATCTTAAGGGATCGTTTGAAAACAATTGCAACACCTGCATGCAATCACTCAGTGTGAGTCGCGATAAAAACAGAACATTTCTGAACGATTGTTTGTTAAACAATAGTTTTGATCCCTGTTGTTTTTTAATCTGGTAGGAGAATATTGAATAAATAAATAATAGACAGGTTCAACTACACTTTTTAAAATTGAAAACACTTTTTTGAGAATCAGCTCCCCCCCCAAGGCACCCTTTATAAAGGTTATCCGTTATTTTTTTTTTTCTTAATTTTAGTTTTATTTAAAATAGTTCACAAATACATTTTTAAGAAATTCAAAGCACTTTGATGAGAAACAGATACTCTAAATTATATACGTGAGATCATATAGTTCCATTGATTCAAACAACAGTTATAAACTGCAGCGAAAAAAGAGAAGCGTTTGTCCTTCGCCTCCCATATTATGCTAATGGATTCAAAATTGTATATATGCAAGATACCAAAACGGTTATGCAACATACCAACCATTGCAAAAGAAAAGAAACATTTTTGTCTCGAAGTTGAGCACTAGAACGAAACTGATTTCTTATGTTTCAAAAGATAGTCCTCTTGTTGTAACATATTTTCTTTCTGTTCAAATTTTTCTTTCATTTTGGATAAAATGTCTCTTCAAAACATTTTTGATCACTTTTCGAAATGAATATATTTGTTTTAATAAAGCATTTTTTATAACATTTCTTTATGGAAAACTTATTTTGTTGTAGCAAATATTTTTTAAAAGTATTTAGTCAATAAATAGCTTTTACCCTATTAACGTTTGGGATAAATCTTCAGATCATTTTGAAGTTCATGAATTTTCGAACGGACAATGATTACAATTACTTCGTTTACAAATTTGATTAAATCATTTATGCTTTTTATGTCAGCGTGATTTTTAAGTTTTAACTATATTTCGTAATGCCAAAGTGAAATAAAAATAAGCAGTTGCTAAATATTTTTTCAGAAGTAATAGAGCATGTAAATTAATGTAGTTTATTCATATACGTGAAAATAAAATGTTTAAAAAATAAGATCTAAATGAAAGCTAACGATTGAAAACATTTGTTGAAAAGAACAATTTATGATGAAGTATTCACGCATGTGTAATTGCTGTAAAGTGCAAAACATAGCCCTTGTCTGTTTTTAACTTCCAAGTTAAAGTCACTTCAACGTATGTCGTTCGCTATGTACGTGATTGTTTAGGTGAAAAAAAAAACCTAAAAAGGTCTGGTCTAAAAAGCATTTGTGCTTTTTTAAATAAAAATGTAAATGCTGCTCATCAGCTTAGTGAAAATGCTTAATGGGAAAAAAAATTTTTTTAACGTAAAAAAGCTTCTTAGCCATTTATTTAGTCATAAATAATGCAAATGGCAAAGCTATAGTTTGAAGGTAACAGTCGGGAAGAGTCTGTAACGACAGCAAAACTAATTGGGTAAATCTGTATTATTTTTATACAAGGAATTGGTAGTTACTGCCTTCTTTATACATAGGAGCCTCTATCGCAAGTTAAAAGGGTGCACGTCGCTTTCGTCAGTGTTTTTTTTCTTTTTTCCTGTATAGTCGGGGAGGGTCATAACTTAATGAGAAAATTTTGATCGATATTCGTTTAAAAGGAAAACGGTGGTAAAATGTTAATGTGCAGATGACTTTGGTTTTCACCACACCATCTAAGAGCTATATCCTATCATTAAAATTGCATATTCATTAACTTTTAACTACTACGTTAGGAAGGTTGAAGTTTATATCTAAATGGCTCTTAGCAGAAATCATTTTATTATTTACGAATTTGTTACACTGTACAGCAATGAAGATTATAATTCGAGTTCAATATGTCCTAAATTACAACCGAACTCTAAGAATTAATTATCAGCTTCTACCAATATAAGTTGAAATAGAGTCCGCAAGCCAAAAACAATTTTAAATTTCACGTTGTTGCAGCGTAGCTAAAAATTTAGTATTTATTGGTTAGGCGTGCAGTTTGTCCCCCCCCCCGTCCCCCCAAGTTGACATACAAACAATTACCAATTGCGCTATGATGGTTTTAAAAACTCTTTCGCAACTTTTAATGAAGGAAATAGAAGGTAGCTTCTGAATCATAAATCTAGTACTTAATAAGAGCAGTAGTAAACAATTAAATTATGACGTACGAAAGTTACAATTTGTACCAGCCTCAGATCAAATAGTTTTCTCTAAAATTTGAATGTTTGTGGAGTATTTTTAGCGTGCTGAAGACGAATTCGAAGATAACGACCTATCATGCGTACAATTTATATTAATTAGAGGGGGAGGGGGGCGGTAAATATATTTTATACAAGAAAAGCATATTTTTCATAGCTGTGCTGACGAGAGTTTTAATATATTTATTTTCATAATTACTACATAGTAAAGGAACCTAAAGAGGGTATTTTGTAAATGTTCATTTTTTATGAATAAATGAGCAGTTGACACTCTAGGTTAGGGGAAGTCTGAAAGAAAAAATAATTGCAGTGCTCCCCCCACCCCCAAGAGGGAATACCGCCCCTTAAAACTGTCTATTCCTCGGATCTG
This sequence comes from Uloborus plumipes, assembly GCA_038373865.1. Taxonomy (NCBI): domain Eukaryota; kingdom Metazoa; phylum Arthropoda; class Arachnida; order Araneae; family Uloboridae; genus Uloborus; species Uloborus plumipes. The sequence continues at coordinate 106,731 of JAXGGA010000526.1, read as the reverse complement.
TAAGCAGGAGTTCTCGTTCGCATATTAACCACATCAATATAGTGTAGCAGATGCGATGTTAATAGTTGTTTACGCGGGTAATTTAAAGTTATTTTGTGAGGCCTATCATATTAATTTAGTTTGTTATGGTACAACTGAAAAGGTAAAAGCTATTCAATTATGATTGCATATATTAGGCTTGAAAACTTAAAAAAAAATCTGGCTTTATTTTTTTAAGCTTATTTCCCAATTTTTTTAATGATTTGTATCAAAACATGAAAAGTAATGCTTTCATGTTTTTCAAAATGTTTTAAAATTTTGCAGAGGAATCCGCATTTCCCTAACATATATTCCAAGCTCTGTTATACTGTACATAATGCTTCAAAATACGTTTAAAAAGTAAAAAGAACTAAATATTCGTGAAATACCTTTATTTTCTTAGTGTTTATTTTGAAACTGTAAGAAAAATATTAGAAGTACAATACTTGTATTAAATAGAAACAAGTAAATGCTACACGTAACAAGCGCAAGTAAACATGCCGTTTTCTTTTCTTTTCAACAGTAAAACAGCTAGTGCTTTTCGGAATGTAGTTGTCCGAGGCAATATCCGAAGCAGTAAACAAAGATATTTGGAACACAGATCAAATAAAGTCTTAAATAGAATTAAATCCTGCTAGAAAATCGAAAGCTGTTGGATATAAAAAAGAGCCTCTTCTAATGTATATCATAAGTTCTTTAATAGTCTCAATGCATTTTACTTCAACCAGACTAAAAATTGCAGCATTTGAAGCTTTTGTTCTTTCTGGGAAAGGATTAAGTTTTGAATATTTACAAATATTTGTTTTCAGGTTTAATACAGTCGATCTCGTTATTGGAATAGTCTTTGTGGCACGAAAAAATATTTTAATAATCGCGATAGTCCGTCATCCGGGATCAAAATAATGCATAATAGTGGTTTGGTACATTAAAAATACATTAGATTAAGCTTGATATTCTTTTAACCGATATTCTAATAAGCGGGTTCTACAGTATTTTGTTTCGTCATTAGAAGCAAATTATTCTTTTGCAATAACGTCCAATACACTGTCATCTATGTGCTATTTAAATGGCAGTATGTCTGTAATATGTAAGTAATTTTGCTATTTCTCAGACCTGTTCTTTTTTTTAACATGTTTTTAAAGAAACTATAATGCAAACTTCATATATATATATATATCCCATATATATGTATGGATATACACTAGGTAGCCAAAAGTATCCGGACACTTTCAAAATTTCACATTTTTACATATAGCTCGAGAAATAAGTGATCAATTGTTCTTTAACTTTAGTCATACAAAATATAGGCTTCACCGAACATTTCCAAGTTTAAATTAAATTACCCTTGCATTTGGGGGACGACAAGAAGGGGGTTGAAAGAAAAATCGCTTCTTGACCATAACTCTTTGAAAATAGCTCGGAATAAGCTATAAATTTCAATAATTAATTAGCATACTATGTATAACTACTATACAAATTTTTATGAACGTACCACTCTTACTTCCGAAGATATGAAACATTTTTTAAAAAACGGCAATTTTATTTGAAAGGTTTTAGCTCATAACACGCAGAGTTTTTGATCAAAACTTCAGGAAAAATGACAAAATACAAGAGAAAGAACATACTAAAACGGTAAATAAAAATATTAAAAATCCGATGAGATATGAACGTTAAAAGGAAATATTTTGCATGCGCGAACGACAGGAATTTATAACTACAAAAATATTGTACCCTGATTTATACTTCATCTTACAAAAAAAGTTCCAGTTGAATATCATGAAAATTCAAAAAGATATCAGCGATATAGTGAGCTGTATTTCATTCATTCGCAGACAATACATAAAAAGTGAGGGTCTGTCCCCAAAGAGCTATTTTTAAATTAAAGGTTATTGCGTCATCATTCAAAACCAACGTTTCAGGGGGTGTCCGGATACTTTTGGCTACCTACGTATAAGGTCTTTTTGGCCGAATAGGCGAAATGTGACTTCTATGCCGAATATAAATTTTCAAACTGTATACAATTTAACATTGAAGAAAATGCTCAATTGTTACCACACTATTTGTGGAGAACCCCTTGCCATTTATGTATTGTCTGCGAATGAATGAAATACAGCTCACTATATTGCTGATATCTTTTTGAATTTTCATGATATTCAACCGGAACTTTTTTTCTAAGATGAAGTATAAATCAGGGTACAATATTTTTGTAGTTATAAATATCTGTCGTTCGCGTATGCGCCGTGAAAAAATATTTCTTTTTAACGTTCATATCTCATCGGATTTTTAATATTTTTATTTACCGTTTTAGTATGTTCTTTCTCTTGTATTTTGTCATTTTTCCTGAAGTTTTGATAAGGTTTGATCAGAAACTCTGCCTGTTATGAGCAAAAACCCTTCAAATAAAATTGCCGTTTTTTAAAAAATGTTTCATATCTTCAGAAGTAAGAGTGGTACGTTCATAAAAATGTGTACAGTAGTTATACATAGTATGCTAATTAATTACTGAAATTTATAGCTTATTCCGAGCTATTTTCGAAGAGTTATGGTCAAGAAGCGATTTTTCTTTCAACCCCCCTTCTTGTCGTTCCCCAAGTGCAAGGGTAATTTAATTTCAACTTGGAAATGTTTGGTGAAGCCTATATTTTGTATGACTAAAGTTAAAGAACAATTGATCACTTATTTCTCGAACTATATGTGAAAATGTGCATTTTTGAAAGTGTCCGGATACTTCTGGCCACCTAGTGTATGCTTTACATATTCCGAAAAGCCAAAAGTCCCTGTTATGTAACTGTCTAATTCTGATCCCTCGAAAACCATATTGACATGTGACTGAACTCATTTTATCATGTGTCACACATTTGAAGCATTAACTTATAACTTAATAATATTTTCGGTGTTTCTTTTTCTCTATTAAGTTTGAACACGTACACTATGGAAAAAAATTATTCCCTAATTTGTATTGATGAAAACAGGGTAATAGACTGTCATATACATTAATAGTTGAAATACGTTCATTTCAGATTATTGAAAATGTAAAAAATAAAATAATGTTGGAAATTTCTGCAAGCAAAATATACAATTTGAATTCATTTTAAAAGAAATGCGTGACGTACTGGTTTAACTCAAAGCATTTCTCGTATCATTTACGCAATATTTAATATTTTTAGCATATACTTTAGTCGGCATCTAAAAAATACAAAGCATGTGCGCATAATGTACAAGGTATTACTTTAAAAGTAACACATTATTCTTCGAAAATGATAGATTAATGTATTTTCGAATCTTCTCAAGCATGATTTATGTAAAATTGTATTGGAGCCGTACAGAAAAGTAACGCATGACTGCAGTCATAAAGAATGAAGAGACGGTGCAAGATTCTTTTCATTTCTTCCTCTTCTCCAAGTAATTTCCGGTTCCAAATCGCCATTAATGTCCTCACAACCCTCTCAGTACATACAAATGCAACAGCGTAAGTAAATAATTCTGTTTAGATCCCCCCAACTTTTTTTTCGGTTGGTTTTAAAGGATATATAAAGTTTCGGTGTCGCAATGATGCTATTACTGATCGCAACTATGTCGTGCGACCTCCTGCAGAAGCGGGAACCATCAATCTAGCTCTTGTGATCATCAATCTCCAATCCGGAGAGTAATGTTCGAGATCATTGAAACATCTCTGAGTCTAATCTTTAGTCCTAAGGACGTAAGGCACGCAACAGCTTTTCTAAATTAATATTGAATTAAATAGCAAGGAGCACAGCTTTCACGTGTTGACTCAGGTTGCAAACATTAGATATTAGTTTCTATGATTAAGTACGTGCTTCAAGTGAGGAAATTAGAGCGGCTTAAATAAAAGTAATTTATAGTTTAACAATGTGATGGTATTTTAAAATAGTTCTCTGCTTATCCTTTAATTTTTATTTCATAGATATATTCTTTTAGAGATGGTGTTTATAGATCAACACTTAATGAGAACGCGCATTAATGAAGGCAGAGTTGAAGAGTAATTGTACGGAAAAAATATAGGTAAGGGTGGTTCGAGATCATTGAAACATCTCTGAGTCTAATCTTTAGTCCTAAGGACGTAAGGCACGCAACAGATTTTCTAAGTTAATATTGAATTAAATTTCAAGGAGCTCAGCTTTCACGTGTTGACTCCGGTTGCAAACATTGGTATTAGTTTCGATGATTAAGTACGTGCTTCAAGTGAGGAAATTAGAGCGGCTTAAATAAAAGTAATTTGTATTTTAACAGTGTGATGGTATTTTAAACTTGTTTTTCGCTGATTCTTTAATGTTTATTTCATTGAGATTCTTTTAGAGATGTGTTTATAGCAGTGGTTCCCAAAGTGGTAAAGGGACCCCCACTGGTCCGCCGGAGTTTGGAACGGGTCCATATGAAGTAAAGAAAAAAATGCGGGTCCACAAGATGCAAATAGGGATCGTTTTGTTGATGCTCCACATTTACTCTGCCCCACTTAAAACAGTCTTTTTTTTCCTTGTACACCTATTCTATATAAGAATACTAGCTGACCCGGCCACGCGTTGCTGTGGCTAAGGTATGGGTTAAACTATTATGTTTCAATAGAAACCAAAAACTTTATTGCCGTTATAGAGATCAACTTTATATAAATATAGCTGACCCGGCGAACTCTGTTCCGCCTTAAAGGCAATAAATAAGCAAATTTTTGAATTTGTTAAGTTTTTTTATTAGAAAATACAAAAAAAATAAGTACCTACATTAATCATCCATTATTGTTTCTGTATTTACAACCTATTTTACTGCACTCCAGAAGCTGTCAGAACATGTGCTTTATGTCGCCCGGCGACAGAGGCTCAAAAAAAGATGATTTTTTCGGACTGCTTATCAATTGACTGCTCCATCCATAAATATATCCAAACAAAATTTTGTACATATAATAGTAGTAAGTAAAACAGCCACTTAAATGCAGTCCAGGAGCTACCCCACCAAGCGCTTTCCACCTCTCAGCCTCAGAGGCGTAAAAACTCTTTAAGTGACAATCGTTTCTGACAGCTTATAACATATAAATTTCAAGGGAAGTAACGCTTTTGTTCATAATTTACTTCACAAAAAAGTCAAATAACACTCAACGCACCGCTAACTTACAACCTGTTTACTGCGCTCCGGAAGCTGCCAGAACGTGTGCTTTATGTCTCTCAGCCATGGAGGTGTCAAAAAAGGCTTAGTAAAAAGGCTGGGCCAAAAATACAGAAAAGCTGGTAGCTAAATAGATAATTTGCAATAAAAAATACATTGCAGTCCTAAATTGAGTTAAAAACTATCTTATCATTTAAGTTGGACCAAACTGAAACTGCGTGCAAAATTTGGTTAAAATCTGTTCAGTAGCTGAGGAGTTCATTGGCCAAAAACACAGGGACACGTAATTTTTATAAATTAAGATTAGCTGCTACAAGTTTTGCGCCATTATTTTTATAAAAGTATGCATTAAATTGTTACATTTTATCTTCATCTTTTTTCTTTTCACTTAAATTTTAATTTTTTTCTCTGCAGTAAAACTGTCAAACTAAATCTTTTAGAAAGTTATCATCTGGTTGTTTTAGAACATAGAAATTGGAACTTAACCGTTTAATTCCTGGTTTAAGAATGCCTGAGTTATATTATTACGATTCCTGATTAGTTTTGCAACTACCCCAAGGAAGGTGTAGTTGTAAAACTACCAAACAAAAGTAAACTAAACAAGGGGTCCACTGAACAAAAAAGTTTGGGACCCCCTGGTTTATAAATCAACACTTAATGATAACTCGCATTTATGGAGGGAGAGTCGAAGAGTAATTGTACGGGAAAAAGATAGGTAAGGGTGGTGACTTTGCCTTTATGAATTATGGAAAAGAGGAACGCCTGCTTTTATTCATTAGTGACGCTTTAGTAGACTTTCAAATGCTGCGATGATGTGTGCTGCATTCAAAAATTGTTAGCTGTGGTTCAGTTGATCTCTATACACTGTAAAAACTCTGAAACATAACTGATTATTTCCGGGTAACGATCCGAGATTTTACAGGTATCATTTTCCTGAGAAAATAAAGTTTTGTTGCGAAAAACTTTTCCTGAATTCCTGCATGTTACCATAATTCAGCTACCAGTTTCAAAAGGAACTGAATGCTTTAATTAGCTATTTGGCCTTCAGCACAATTGAAGGGCTTCGGATATGAAGGGATTATGTAACAAAACAGAAATTTCGAGTAATTAAAGCACACAGTTTTATTGTTGCAGTTGTTATAACTTTTTTGTTTCCTGATTTTGTCTTTAGTGTGCGTATGAAATTGGTCTAGTGACATCTGCTTTTTGATGTACCACGTTTTATTTGCTTAACTGAATCCATTGCTGTCCACAATGTTCGTTTTTAAAATGTAACATAGCCCTTTCATCCTCCAAGCCCTTCAATTAGGTACCTATAAATGGTCCAAAACCACAAAGGATTGTCCAATGTAAGTCTTGGGCCTTTTTTTTCCTAGTGTCTCTCTGTCAGTGTTCGGAATATGTGTTATTATATGAATACTCAAGCGTCAGTCTTTGTTCACTATGTCATTATTATTAATTTGTATTATTATCTTGTTTCGTTTTCATTAGCTCTTGTTATCACAGGTTAACGGGAACACTTATCGTCTTCAACAACCAATGTATCAACCAAAAACCCTCTATGCCTTTCAAAAATTCGACTATTTAACATGCCCAACACATCTTTTAACAATTTAAACTTACACAAGAAGAGTTAGTAAACATATTTTCAACAATTTTAAATCTATGTAGGGGTATGTGGGCGAAGTGAAATAGTTAAGATTAGGTACCTCTTTCAAAATGAACAAATTAGAAATTTGTTCTAAAAATTAGTATATATATAAAGACGGAATTATGTACTTTGTGTTAAAACTATCGTTAAAATGTTATATTTCATTTGCGGCGGTTATTTTGCAGTTGCAAAAAAAGGTGGACATTTTCCACCTTAAAACAAAACATGGGGCAAAGTGAAAACTACAATATTTTTGCAATGAAGCAATTTTTTATTGATTAGTTACAGTAATTTTCATCAAATGAATGTGTAAATACGCAAATAAATGAATTATTAATGAAATGATAATTGCATAAATGAATAAACAGATAAATTAATTTATGAGAAAAATTAATGAATATAATATAGAGAATGAATAACAAAATTGGTGAATGCATGAATAAATAAGTGAATTAATAAGTAAAAGAATGGGGGAGGGGATAAAATTATAAATGAAGAAATTCGTAAGTTCGTTCAGTTTTTCTTTTTTTTTTTTTTTTTTTTTGGCAATTTGTAAGAACAATTTCCGCAAAAAAAAAAAAAAAAACATTAAGAGTAAAATTATTTTACCTATCAACCTGATCCGAACAACATTGCGTTAGCTCAAAAACGGTAGAAAACAGCTGTGAATATATGCAGCTTTTCACAGGTAAAGTCATACCCACTTGTCAAAAAATACAGTGATATTTTGTTTAATATGATATAATTACTTAAACATCCTATAAGACTATTGAAAGCAAACCATAAGAATTTACTTTGATGGGGGAAGAAAAAACCTTTTTTTAGTGTAACTCTCAAGCAACAAAAGTTCTTCCACGTACACAGGTCAAATCAGCCTCAGTCTGTTACTGTCCAACCTCGAAGGGCTTGCCTGGCAGTCATGAACTCTTTCATTTGAAAAAGGGGTGATAGGTAATTCATATAGCACTAATAACCTTTAAACGTTTTTATAAACGTTTTTAAGCGACTGTTACAACGTTAATAACCATTTCACAACCTTTAAAAACCGAAGTGTGTTACTTGGGTAAGGAGACGCACTTGCCGGTGCTTTCAGTTTTTACTTCCTGGTTGAGTGTTAATGTGCATTTCTCCCCTGTTTTGGGAGAATCAGAAGAAACCTCAGGCATGCGCAAACGCGAGGAAGGTCGTACGATAAAAGATTACACAGTTTTTCCTCATAACCTTCTCAGTTCTGGCACTTGAAAAATAAAGCACTCGTATTAACTTAACACTGTATCAACTAAATCAGGTCTCCCCTGCTGTTTTATTTATTTTTTATTGAAATAGGCCATGGATATTTTATATAGTATAAGTACTCTCTTTGCTATATTTATATGTCAAGTTTGGTAAGTTCTATTTCTTTTGGACTTCAAACAGCCATTGTAAATGACTAACACTTGAACTTGTTTTCCATAAAATATAAGGTGACTTTTGAATTACTTTAAAGCAGTGTTACGTATTACGAGTTTCCGCAGAAGAAAATTAGAAAAGACAAAATTAAACCCATTGAATTATGTCATTACTTCTGTCTTAACGCGCGTAATTTATCACTTGGACATTGCTCATAAAACTTAATTGGAATCTTTCGTGAGATGTGGAAGAACTTCGTCGCTTCGTGAGAAACGGCATTTTTCTGACTGGCGTCAAAACTTTTAGAGTAAATGGATTAAGGGATATACAGTTCATTGAAAGAACAAAATGAATAATGGTCAGAGTGCGGCTCACATTAGTATTCAGCACACATTTATTTAGTCTCCAACTTTCTTTTACTTATTTATTTTTTCTTAAAGAAATTTGACGTTTCTTTATGGTGTTTTGCTGAAACTAAAATTGCTAAAAGCAAGACATTTTTGACAAGTTGATTATGATATTTCTTAATTAACGTAAAGCAATTTTAGCAAAATGTCTTTAACTGAATTTTAATAATCATGTCTTTTATCATGCTAACACGCAATATTGCAAAAGCTATGTGAACTACAGATTAGTTTGAAAATGTTGATTAATTGCATTATTATCTAGGCGTACTTAGTGTAACAAAACTGTAAAAGGCGTGAACATATTATAAATAAAAGCTATACGATTGGAGATTTATTTAACGCAACTAAAATAACTTATGCTCCTGCTTCTTAGGAATATTTGAGAATATGTCTTTTATACGTTTTTCTTTTTTTCAATTTTGTTTCAGAAGAGACAAAAAAATGAGAACGATATGAATCAATTTGGCCAGGACCTTTTACGTCTTCTGAATAACCGAAGTTGATGAAAGTACTTGTTAGCTTCAAGTATTGAACTAAATCTACACCTAGTTTTACAGATAGTAAAATAACAGATTTTTTTTTTTTACGTATAACTACTTGTTTAATACTTATGTAAATCTATATTTCGTACTTTAGATGATGTTTTAAAACTATACAACACACTCTAGTATGAAATCAAAAATAAATGCTGATTAATTTCAATTTTTACTTTCCTCTATATCTAATATATAGAAGAAAGTATTTTATTCGTGAAAATTTTCAAATGTCGAATTTTGACGGATTTGCACGTTTTGAGGTGCGCTGAGTCCATTTCGAATATTTTGGAAAATGTCTGTCTGTCTGTGTGTGAGTCTGTATGTGTGTGACCAGTTTTTGTGGCCGCGCTAGAGCAAAAACTACTGCATGAAATCGAACAAATTTTTTGCAGATATGTACCACCATGTGAACTGGTGCACCTGACTTTTTTTAGCGAATTCCTCCAAGGGGGTGGAGCAATCTCATGTGTTCTGCGCGGGGGTGATTGCTATATCTCAGGAAGTAACTGGCGGAATCAACCGAAAATTGATCCATAGGTAGACCCTATTGAGTACAAAAGTTGATTCAATTTGTGTGTCAATATCTCAAAGGGGGGTGGAGCAATCAAAAGTGCTTATTTTGTCATTGCACCTACTGTATCTCGAGAAATATTGCTGCGATTTGAATGAAATTTGGAATAACACTAACCCAATATGGAAGCAAGCATCGATTAAATTTTGGTGCCAATCGCCCCAGGGAGATTGTGGGGTGATTTTTGCGCTTAGTCAACAATGCGAAAAATTAATATATTAAAAAAACGCTTTCACGCTATTTAATTATCAAAACAGCTGAAAACTTTCGGTGATTTGAAATTTTTAACTGTTGCCAATTTCTTTTTACTAACAAATAAAATGTTTGCAATTAATCTAAACAAGGCTTTTGCAATGATTTCCAATTTCGCTCATTGATTCTGCATTTGCAGGGTTATTACGATAATTGGGAAATTGAAGCTGTCTCCAATTATTCGGGCGAGTACGTATTTTATTTTGTAACCGGAATTCATAAGATAGATATAGAAGAAAGTTTCGTGATGGCCACGACAGCTAGTTTAGTAATGCTGAGGATGATGAGTTTTCTTTTTCTTTTTTTTTTTCTTATTTCGTTAACTGTGTTTATTTCTTTTTTCGTAGTTACACCATAGCAGTATTTTGCATGATAAGAAATACCAATTTATAAATATTTGCAAATATGAATTTAACGTTGATTTTTGCACAATTTCTACAAAATAAAAGTAATTGTGCATACGCGCGACCGCGCAGTTCATCGCGATTAAATGATCAATGTTTTAATACATAGACAGTCAACAGTTTCAGAAAATTTATAATGTTTCTAAAAGTTGGCCAACGATAGTACTTGCTTGTGATATAGGTACATATGTGCCCGTGCTCACTCGTTAAAATTTACAATATTATTATATATTAGGTAAGGATGTACTGTAAACTGTCTTCATTCGAAAGCAATAAAAAAGTTACAATTATTAACCTTAGGATGTAGGAAAATAAAAGGAAGAAAGCATATAATGGTTATAATGTTCACTGCGCAATGCAATTTCTAATTTTTGTACTTAGTGGGGAGAAAAAAAAGTCAACTAGTTTCATCCTGCTTACTCATTCAAAGAAAAACACATTAAGAAAACAAAAACAAATTAATAAATATATTTCCCAAATAGCGAAATAAAAACCGTAATGAACTAGTGTTTTTGCCAATCAAATATTTTCTTTTCGATAGCTATTATTGTTTCAAATCATAAAAAAATTAAGCTCAAAAAGAAAATATTTAATGCTTCCTTTCTTGTGGCTCTGATAAATTAGACTACTCCATAAAGAAACAGCTGGAATCGTAGCTTAAGTACACCATATGGTGTTAGAGAGTACAGCTCGCGAAATGAAAAATCATTACTTCGCCATGAAATTATGAAAATGCCTGATAATGATCTACGAAACCACGCAAGCACCTTTGCTGTTAATCGAGTGTAACCCAAAATCTCGGTTAATGGTCACAACATTTCAAGACAATTGATGAACTGTTCATGGGGGGGGGGGAATCTCGCTGGTTTAAGATTAAAAGGGTGTCTTTTGATGTGCAGTTAGTTATCTAAAGATATTTGTAATTTGAAAGGTATTTTTCTAAGATTGAAAAGGGAAATTTGAGAAATGAAACGGATGTAGAAAAAGAAAAAAAAACATTACTTAAACCGTATTGTTTCCATAGATAAGTGGTGTCGCTGAACATTTGTAAAACTAAAATTGAGAATAACGACTAAAGTAAAAAAAAAAAAACCTTTGTTCCTTTTCGTAAAATATTGTTAAGTTAGTCATTGAATGTCATTTATTTGCTTTTGCTTAGCAACGTGTTTTAGGAGTTACTTGGTGATAAAAAAGGGGCAAAAAATCAGTTTAAAAAGTATATGTACTTCTGTTAAGGCATTATTTGATGTAGAAATTTAAAGCAAAGGTCCACACTAAAGATTATTTCTAGTACCATGCATTAAAAGAGCATTTAAAACTTTGAAAATTAATGTTGCTTTTGATTATTTCAGTTTTAGTTATTAATTCTCTATGCAAATTATTCTTTGATGCAAGGATCAGCTCTTTCAAGTCCATTACTTTCACTGTCGTAAAAAGTGTTTATAATGAAAAGTCTTTATAAATGTCATTTTTGTGATCCAAATTTATTTGTTAATGCTTTATTTTGAGTTAATGAAAATTAAAGCTGTTGATAACTTGCAAGAAATAACTTTATTCCCATGTGTGAAGAAATTTAGTTTTTTGGACAATCTTAGAATTGACGTAGGACATTATATATATATATATGTATATATATATATATATATATACTAGCTGACCCGGCCACGCGTTGCTGTGGCTAAGGTATGGGTTAAACTATAATGTTTCAATAGAAACGAAAAACTTTATTACCGTAATAGAGATTAACTTTATATAAATATGAATTTGACGTCAAAATATGAAAACAATCGAACAAAAATTTCCTAAGTTTGCTAGAAACAAAAAAAATCAACAAAAAATGTAGCATTTTAGTTCATAGAAATATTATATTCAAGCTTGTAACAATTGAGTTAATTAAAAATTTGCTAATTGCTATTGTAACATTTTATTTTTTAATGTAACATTTTGTTTTTTAATAATATAGGTAGGGTAGATAATTAACCAATATTATTTGTTATTTTTTGAATTATAAGCACTTTTAATTTCAGTTTAACTCAACACTAATCGGTGCACAATATTCTTTGTTAATCTGTCTCTTGTAAACAAAAATTAATTGGACGGTTTTCACACACGGGAGCAAGCGACCTATAGTTGCCCATGGGGGAAAAACATGAATTTTCTAAATCTAAACCGCAAATTGACATTGTTTGTCCTTGGGACTTATTAATGGACATGGCGAAAGCTAAACGAATGGGAAACTGTAGCCTTTTTCAGGGTATTGAAGATTCTGACGGTGTCATTGGGATACGTGGCAACAGAACTACTTCATCTTTATTCTTGCCAGTCAAAATGATTGCCTCAATAATGTTCCCGGTGATATTTTTGATAACTAAACGCGTACCATTGCATAATCTCGGTGGATTTAAATTACGTAGAAGAACTACGGGTAAACCAATTTTTAACCGTAGATTATATGTGGCATTCCGGGTATGTTTAAACAATTTTAGCCAAGAATACAGAAAAGCTGGTAGCTAAATAGATAATTTGCAATAAAAAATGTATTGCGGTCCTAAATTAAGATAAAAACTATCCTATCATTTAAGTTGGACTAAACTGAAACTGCGTGCAAAATTTAGTTAAAAGCGGTTCAGTAGCTGAGGAGTCCATTGGACACAAACACAGGGACACGTAATTTTTATATATTAAGATAAGAAAGATTATTACTTGTTTACTGCGCTCCAGAAGCTGCCAGAACGTGTGCTTTATGTCGCTCAGCCATGGAGGTGTCAAAAAATGTTTAGTAAAAAGGCTCAGCCAAGAACACAGAAAAGCTGGTAGCTAAATACATAATTTGCAATCAAAAATATATTGCGGTCCTAAATTGAGATAAAAACTATCCTATCATTTAAGTTAGACCAAACTGAAACTGCGTGTAAAATTTGGTTAAAATCGGTTCAGTAGCTGAGGAGTCCATTGGCCACAAACACAGGGACACGTAATTTTTATATATTAAGATATATATATATATATATATATATATATATATATACAGGTAGTTATCAAAATAATGGAAACACTTGAGATTCATAAGAAAAATCTACCGTTCATCGCAAAATAAGCGATCAATTGTTCTTTAACTTTAGTCATACAAAATATAGACTTTACCGGACATTTCCACATTGAAATTAAATCACTCATGCATTTAGGGGACTACAAAAAGGGGGGTTGAAAGAAAAACTGCTTTTTGACCATAACTTTTCGAAAATAGCTCGGAGAAAGCTATAAATTTCAGTAATTAATTAGCATACTATGTATAATTACTGTACAAATACTGTATAAATTTTCAGTTGAATATCGTAAAAATTGAAAAAGATATCAGCGATCTAGTGAGCTGTAATTCATTCATTCGCAGACAACTACTTATGTATTGCCTGCGAATGAATGAAATACAGCTCACTAGATCGCTGATATCTTTTTCAATTTTCATGATATTCAACTGGAACTTTTTTTATAAGATGCAGTATAAATCAGAGTACAATATTTTTGTAGTTATAAATTTTTGTCGTTCGCGCATGCGCCGTGAAAAATTATTTCCTTTTAAAGTTCATATCTTATCGGATTTTTAATATTTTTATTTTCCGTTTTAGTATGTTCTTTCTCTTGTATTTTGTCATCTTTGCTGAAGTTTTGACAAGGTTTGACCAAAAACTCTGCGTGTTATGAGCAAAAACCCTTCAAATAAAATTGCCGTTTTTAAAAAAAATGTTTCATATCTTCGGAAGTATAAGTAGTACGTTCATAAAAATGTGTACAGTAATTATACATAGTATGCTAATTAATTACTGAAATTTATAGCTTTCTCCGAGCTATTTTCGAAGAGTTATGTTCACAAAGCGGTTTTTCTTCCGACCCCTCTTTTTGTCGTCCCCCAAATGCATGAGTAATTTAATTTCAATGTGGAAATGTCCGGTGAAGTCTATATTTTGTATGACTAAAGTTAAAGAACAATTGATCGCTAATTTTGCGATGAACGGTAGCTTTTTCTTATGAATCTCAAGTGTTTCCATTATTTTGATAACTACCTGTATATATATATATATTAGAAGGCTCATTTTCAGACTCAATTACTTACCTTTATTTACCCTATTTTAAATTTTAAGAAAGCAACAAATCATGTGAAAAGGGCAATAGTACTTATAATTAAAATATACTATTATGTAATTTTTTTTTCTTTAAACTTCTATTTATACCGCAGTTTTTGCACTGCACGTCTGTAGATTTATGTATATATATATATATATATATATATATATATATATAATTTCTTTAGAAATAGTTTGACGCCTTAAGGGGAAATGATGAATTAGCTCATATATTAATGAAATTAATCATTTATTTTGGCCTAATAACACCAGAAATTGCATAAATGTACTTAAAGACACATTAGTTGAATGTCCACATCTCCCATTACTCAGCAGCAACATTTCGGACTCGGCAAAAAGAATTTAAAACAATGAAGTTTTTAAAAACTGTAAAGAATGCTAACGGATTAGCAAAAGATTGACGGACGCACTCGAAATACAGTATCCCTTCCACCTTCCCTGCCTTCACCATAAACAAATGTTGTTTTTTTTCCAAGCAAATTGCTAAGCTTCAATCTTAACTTTTTATTCAAATAAATTTAGGTTCTTAAAGCAGTGTACAAAACTGACTTTCTTACATGACTTATTATCAAACTGGGAATTTAATTTTGGACACATTTCTTGCTGTCATTTATTTGCACCTTTTCCATTCTAAAGTTTACATCTTTGGAAAGAAAAAAAGTCTTCAATTGTATATTTTCTTGCTTTAAAAAATGTACAATTAGTGAAACATGATCTCCTCTTTCGCAGGGTAAGATAGTTATTTTAATATAGTCTTTATATTACGTTATTAATTTTATTTTCGCATAAGACATGTATCACTTTAAAGAGTTGTTTAACGGTAAAAAATATTTTTATCTGTTAAATCTAGTCTACAGTTTGAAGACATACGGGAAAGTAAACTTAAATTATACAATTCTGGAATAACCTCTAGTTTATGTTTAACCAACAATAACATTAAAACATTCATATACAATATGTAACCAGAAAATAAATAAATAAATCGAGCTTTCTGCTTTTCTATTTCAAATGCCATCTTTGTCACTACATTGCTACAAAGAATCTAAATCATGTCATTTGACGATGAGCGCATTCAAATCTTGCACGATCTCAGTCTGATACCTGATGATCATCTTGGATCAGATAGCATTTTCACCAAATCCTACCGTAAGAAAATCTTGATAGCTTCGCAACAAACGGAAGAGCATTGAGCCTTATCCTATCTATCACTTCTTAAAGGATGCGGAAGACAGTTTCCTAACATTTCCCGAAACACGCCGGTGATAGTCTCTTCAGCACTGTTATTGATCATCATGTTTTGCTGAAACAAACATATTTACAAGGAAAAGTTCTGAAGCATAAATCTCTTCTCCATGGGAATAAGTGATATCGTTCACATCATCCGTATACCTTGTTTGTCAAGAAGGCTTTAAGCTAAATCGGTTTAGACTCAGTACTGCACTAATACGCTTATGTATTTTATTTAGACAAAATAGCTTATTTCATTTGCATCTTTTGTTGGCATGTAAACTTGCATAAATACTAATAATCTATTCTATGTTAGTCATAAATAATTTTATAAAGAAATTTTGTCTTAATTATCAGCTATTTCTTCTTCATACCGTTGTCTCTTTTGTAACTTTGCCCTTTGATAGCCGCAGACTTTTTTTTTCGCATTTCTAATCGAGAACTTTAATGTTTTTACGACTCATCCAATATTCGTTGAACTTGACATGTGGATGGACGCATTTTGTTGTTAAAAAATCTACGTAGATTATTTAACTCTCATTTAACAGTAGTATAAATGTCCTTTTGAAGAAATCGGAATTGCATTAGAATCTTCTTTTCTTCTTAAAAACGGATTAACAAAATATTTGACAAATCTACCAGTTGAATTTAAAACCTCCCGAACTTGTTGCTGAACTAAAATAGGGACATGTCCGAAGACCATGTCAATAGTACAAAAGGGCATTAGGATCTTAGTACCATGTTCCATTTTTTACCTGGAACCATTTATCACTACATTACACGTGCTTCCTTCACTAAAAAGCTTAGACAGTTTTTAAGGAGTAAGGCAATACTTTTTTTGTTTTATAAAAGGCGAAAACGTGATTTTTTAAGAACCAAATATATGAACATTCCAAATATGTATATATCATCCATACTGGTAGCTTGAGGTCTCTAGAATTGTAATTTTAGTTATTATAAATCACCTAGTGATAACTCGATAAAAACGGCTTAATCAACAAAAATCTAACAACTTTTTAATGATCTTAATTCAGTTTTCAATCACAATTCGGATTTTTGTTTTCAAATGTTCTCATAAAATGGCGCTATAAATAATAGTACTGTATTTAAATATAATGATGCTAAAGCTACACTGCACCTGTAACTAGAAATCTACTCTAAAACCAAGTTTTTTTTATTAAATATATTCTCAGTTTCCTCTCGGTAGTAATATTTCAATTCAATACATTTTGACTCAAATTTTTAGTTCAAGTATAATCCTATTTTCTACTTATAAAACCCTTATTGCAAATACTTGTCTTAAGACAGTTATACTTTTATATTTTCTATTATATATTTACATTGCGCAATCATTGGAAATTCGTTTGAACACAGATTAACTTATTTAATGTAAGGTATAGCTTAAATGTCATTAACGAAGCATTAACTTTTGAAATGAACAATGCTATTGCATAAGAGATTGATAGAGAACAATAACGATATTATCAAGATGTACAATTGATTGTGAAAATACATTAAGTTTGAAATAATACTGAAGCAATCAAACATTAAGTAATGTGTATTTATATCCTATAATGCCAGAATAAAATGTTGTTCATATTTTCTTTTAGTAAGTTTTATCACTTCGCCAACACTTTCTGTAAGCCTCGCCCTCTTTTTAGAGTTATTTTGCCATTACTCAAGGAAGCATGTCGACATAGTGAGAGTTTCTGGTTAGAGTAATTATTTTGTGTAATGTTTGTAATGTCATTATTTCTATTATTTATTTATTTTATTTAATGTCTTTTTATGCAATATAAATAACGGTAGACACCTATAAAAACTGACTCATTTCTGATAAGTCAGCAGTCATGAATGCAACCAAAATAAGTAAAGTGGCAAAACAACGATAGAGTTCTACGAGGGGTGATCAAAAAAAAAAGTTTACAAGGCAAATGAATAAAATGTAAAATTCCATTTTAAAGCAACAAATGGGGTGCGCATCACCATTTTTGATTTTGATGAAAATTTGCATGTGTATTCCTTTTACTTCCCAGAGCTCAAAATAGTGTTCATTTTATTTTTAAAAAAATTACCCTTTGATATATAGGCCATTTTTGTTGTTGGCAACAGCGAAAATCGGGCGTTTTGATGCTTTGTCTTATGAACTATAACTTTTTTTCTATCAAAGATTTTGAGCTCAAACGTGGCTCATTGGAAAGCTAAGAAAAATATCTTTTTATATATGCTTTTTATATATCAATAAATTTCAGATTTTAAAAATATATATATTTTTTCAAGGTTAATGTTCACGACGAAAATGGCATTTTTTACTACTTTCGAAAATTAAAAAACCCATGAAGGGTTCAAAGTAACAAGCCCATTTTTTTATCATATATTCATAGTCATGGTTACTTACTGTATTAAAAAAATTGGCTTGTTACTCCACCCCCTTTATGAGATATGCCCCCCCCCTCCCAAAGTTGTAATTTTTTTAAAAAATCCAATTTTCAACGCTAAAAAAATGCATGTGGGGGGCAAGATTAAAAAAATTTTATTTGTAGTATTTTAAGTACTTTTTACCAGCTTTCTAATAAAACAAAAATTGCTTTGTTATTCAAAGGCGTTTGGCAGATATAAGGGGCTGAACTTTAAAAAATTGCACAAAAACAACACGATTATTTTCATTTTTTAAATCTTTTTTTTATTTAAATGTAAACATATACCTTATTCTTTGCTTTAAATGCTAAAAAAAGACGAAGAAGACGAATGAAGAAACATATTTAAAGTTTAATAAGATAATTTAATATTTTTAGCATCTGGGAATATAGAATACCACTAAACTCGTCTGATATTTAAACATCTGATTGCTACCTACAACAGGACTGAGCATTTCTCAACTTGTACAGGTTTGTTCAATGTTCATACCATGTGTTCATCCTTGTTCTGGCTTGCTCTTACATGTGTATCTTAGTTGTCTTTCAAATTCTGAAAAATGTAAAAAGACAAATTTAAATTTATATTTAAGGATTCTAAAGAATTTCTTCTTTTACCTTTAACAAAACATTCTGTGAATATGAATGAACTTGAAATGAAAAGAAATCACATAAGCTTCACAAGATTTTACAGCAGAAACCCTAGCTCAACAACCTACTTCTTTCAGAATTTGAAAGACAACTAAGATACACATGTGAGAGCAAGCCAGAACAAGAATGACCACATGGTATGAACAAATCTGGACAAGTTGAGAAATGCTCAGTCATGTTGTAGGTAGCAATCAGATGTTTAAAAATCAGGCGAGTTTAGTTTTATTCTATATTCCCAGATGCTAAAAATATTAAATTATCTTATTAAACTTTAAATATGTTTCTTCATTCGTCTTCTTAGTATTTTTTTAGCATTTAAAGCAAAGAATAAGGTATATGTTTACATTTAAATAAAAAAAAAGATTTAAAAAATAAAAATAATCGTGTTGTTTTTGTGCAATTTTTTGAAAGTTCAGTCCCTTATATCTGCCAAACGCCTTTGAATACCAAAGCAACTTTTGTTTTATTAGAAAGCTGGTAAAAAGTACCTAAAATACCACAAATAAAAACATCTTTATATTGTCCCCCACATGCACATTTTTAGCGTTGAAAATTGGGTTTTTAAAAAAAATTACAACTTTGGGGGGGGGGGCACATCTCATAAAGGGAGTGGAGTAACAAGCATTTATACAGTAAGTTTTTTTATACAGTAAGTAACCATGACTATGAATATATGATAAAAAAAGGTCTTGTTACTTTGAACCCTTCATGGGTTTTTTAATTTTCGAAAGTAGTAAAAAATGTAATTTTCGTCGTGAACTTTGACCTTGAAAAAATAAATATTTTTTTTAATCTGAAATTTATTGATAGCATATATAAAAAGATCTTTTTCTTAGCTTTCCAATGAGCTATGTTTGAGCTCAAACTCTTTGATAGAAAAAAAGTTATAGTTCATAAGACAAAGCATCAAAATGCCCATTTTTGCTGTTGCCAACGACAAAAATGGCCTATATGTCAAAGGGTAATTTTTTTAAAAATAATTTGAACACTATTTTGAGCTCTGGGAAGTAAAAGGAATACACATGCAAATTTTCATCAAAATCAAAAATGGTGATGCAACAACTTTTTTGAAAATTTGTTGATTTAAAATGGAATGACCCAGAGTACTTATTAATAATAGAAACAAGATATGGGGGAATCAAGAGACCTATCTGGGGCCTTCACTTTTCCATATATTCGCCCAACCTGTTCAGGCATTTTTCAGTACGTTCGACCAACTTGCTTATCTCGTCTTGGTAGTAATCCGGGTCTTGCTTATTGAGCCACTTCTCGGCAGCTGTTTTCACTGCCTTGTCTGAGGTGAACCGTGTTCCGGATAGGTGACGCTTCAAAGCCGGAAAATGAAATAGTCCCTTGGAGGAGCCAAATCGGGGCTGTATGGGGAATGATCCCACACCTCCCACTTGAACCTTTGCAGCAGTTAATGTGTCTGGCGAGCTGTATGGGGCCTGAAATTGTCATGCAGAAGAATGACGTCTTTGCTCAGTAATCCAGGACGTTTGAGTCAGATGACTTCACACAATTTTGTGAAGGTGGCACAATACGGCTTGCACCTCTTTGCGAGACCACTATTCTAGACGTCGTACCATTACTGTCACTCTTAAGTGTCTGTGTACTAGCGTTATCTACTCGTAGAACCACTGCAGGACAACAGAGCCATCTCTCAACTACCCTGAGTAGAAATTTTTGCTCCACAATTACTAAGTTTCAAATTCTTCTTCTTGTAAATTGGTTTTTGGATTCAAACCTCGTACCATTAAGTTTTTGTAATAAAACTATGTTTTACTTTCAAAAAATTTACATCAAATTCAAACCTTCCATTAGAATACACACTTTTGGACAACAAACATGCTTATTTAGGGTTCATATTAGTTTAAGAACCACACTTTTTTGCACTTCAAAATATTAATAGGAACCCTTTACAGTATTGGCTGCAAAGTTTAACCACCTCATCACAGAACTTCCCCCGAGTTCACGTTTGAAAAAAGATGATTCCTCTTTTTGCAAATGGAACTACTACACTGTAAAAATGGATGTTTTTACAGCATAAAACAGCCAATTTTATAGTAATAAACTGTAAAAATTGCTAATTTTACAGTACTCAACTGTAAAATTACCAACTTACAGTACTAAACTGTAAATGTGCTAATTTTGCAATAATAAACTATAAAATTTCTAATTTTAGTTTATCACAGTGCATTTTAGTTTCAAACTGAAACCTCTTCTGCCAGTATTATACTGTTGTTTTTACAGTATAATACAGCTAAATTTTACGGCATAAGTTAAAATTTCTTACTATGCAGTATGGAACTGTAAAATAGCTAGTTTTACAGTTTATTACTGTGAATTTTAGTTCTAAATTGGAACCTCGGCTACCAGTATAATACTGTAAAAACAACAGTTTATTTTTTGCACTGTAAGGGCGAAAAACTTAGGTCAACCTTGTCCATACATTGAAGAATTGGAAAACTGTAGCTGCGAATAGAGGAAGCAGGAGACGACTGGTTTAGCAGGCCGTTACCCACGGTGGCCTGTCTCACCGCAGACGATATTTAAGATAAATGGCGGAAACATAAAGGTCCATATAAATTATTTCTTTTTCGTCAGAAAATGACATTTTCTATTGAGATTCCAAGAAAACACGCTTTCTAATCAAATTTATTTATTATTTCATTTCATTATTTTTTAATTTTGTGATGTGTCCTTAATTTAGCATACACGATCTCGAAATGCTTTTTTTAAAGTCAGAACGTAGTCACTTTTCGGATAGTGAATAGGATAACAAATTTCTTACTCATTTAGTTTGATTTATACTAAGAGCAATTACCCCAAACGTATTAGTAATGCCAGTTTTTATTGTTTTTTTTTTTTTTTTGAAATTTGACCTAATCTTTGGATTTTTTTTTTAGTTAGATTTTCCAAATAGTCCTTCCACTCTTGCCTTTACAAACACAGGGAAATTATCCAAAAATATCCAAAATGTGTTCCGTTTCCCTCCTGCATGATTTTTAAAAATTCCGCAAGTGAAAAATATTCTTGATCAATGCGTTTTCTTTGTTCTTTAAATACGGAATACTCAACTAACTGTTTGCTGGTATATAAATGCAAATCTATTTTTAAAGTCCTCTAAACCTACTTATTTAACTTCATTTCGATGCAGATAAAACTTTGTCTTTACTAAAAAGAATTTACTCCTGAAAGTTTTATTTATAGTTGGTACTAGAAAAAGAATATGCTCTGACGTCTGAAGGGATTATCACCATTGTGTTTTCTACGCATTAAAATCATCCAATTAGTAAATGTTAGTTTCCTTAAATAAGAAAGTTGCGCAAAATTTTTCTTCATGGGTATTTTCATCTGTCAACGAATGTTTTCACCTTTTCCTTTTTCCTCTTAATTGCGTTCAAGAAGTGAAAATTCTCATGGCTCCTGCTGAAAAATAACCGTTGTAAGTTAGCAAAGTTTGCGTTATATCAGTGCCAGACGTTCTTAACTTAATATTTTAATTATTTCTTGTATAAGTTATTTTCTGCCTAACAACTCTGCTCATTTCTAATGTTTTTATTTACAATTAATATTTTTGCATAAAATATGCAGCTCAGCTTTCAACGTTTTATTTTTTTATTTAAGTTAGTTTGGCTAAAAAAAAATAAAATATGTTTCTATAATTATTTTCGATGTGGATATATATACTTTATTACCAATAAACATATGCATATTTAGCATTTAATTGTTTTTCGGAATAAAATGTCTGCTTAAAAGTGACCTTAAATATACAGTAGGTGGCAGAAAAAATGACAGAAAATGTGTTCAAAATTTAGATCAAAAGTCTAAATATTGATAGCAGGCACCATATTGACTAATTACGTTAAATATAATTTGATTAGGTTGTCAAGAGACACTAGCATTTAGAAAAAATAGGAGCATCATTTTATTTACGGAGAATTGATTTTAGTTTTGAAAAAAGAAGGCTCAAATTAGAGTTAATGTCAACGTCCATGTTACTAAGATATTGAAGGTGACCTAAGTAGCACACTTCGTTTTTTAAAGATTGTAAAATGGTTATTAACATTGTAACCACTTAAAAACGTTTATAAAACGTTTAAAGGCTATTTGTGCTACCTGGGGAGTCATCGTACGTTTTACGAATACTTTAAAACTGGGCATATTTTTTTCACATAGCTTCCAAAATCTGCAGAAAACAATCTGGGGATCATCAATTGGAGATCACTGTGACCTCCCATTTTTTCCGTTATTACTCAAATAGGGCATGCGCGCTATTTGCATTCGATACCATTAATAGTTCCATTTGGTAAGTTATTAATTTCCCTCCTCCCAAGAACTGAAGTTCACGGCTCTATCGACAATGCAAATTTAATGAACATTTTATTCTTCCCCATCTTCTCGATGCACTTTGCATGGTATTTTAAATTTTTGTTATGAAAGGACGCTCTCTAAAATACATTGAATTTAAGTTCTATCAGGAAGAACTTAACTAAATTTTATCCTTTTTGTTTTCACTAAATCGTGCTATATTAAAAACAAACATATAAATTGTTAATAGTTATGATGATAGAGATTGAGGGAATAGCTATAGCTAAAAGCATTTCGTGTAAATATTTGAAATAATTTCATTTTTAACTATAAAATATAAGTCAGGATAAATACATCTTTTGTGAAAGCATGAATGCAATTTCAACATCAAATTACATTTTTAACCATAATGTCAATTATTACGTTTCATCACCTGCCCCCCCCCCCATCCCACAGTTTAGTTTTTTTTTTCTAGAGATGTACATAATTTTGATTTGCTTTAATTAATATTTTAATTGCATTTCAAGAACAAAAAGTCAATATTCTACTGTTAGAACATATAACAGATGCATATCGGCATTTATAAAATATTATAAATTTACTTAGTAATATCATTGTTATAAATATGTTCATTCGTTTATTTGTGCGTATAAATTAGTTGTACATTAAAGGATCATCATTTTTAAAAGCATCGGCTATCGTGCTTTTACATATATATATTCACTTACGACCATGTTTATTTCAATAAAAATGTCATTAGTTCATTGATGTAATAATTTACCTAAATACAGAGTTAATTTAATGAAAATAGAGCTGCAGGTATTATTTCTATTATTTAAATGAAAATATTCGGGGGATGTGGTTTAAAGTGAAATATTTGAGTTATCTTTTTTCAAAATGACCAAATAGAAATTTTGTTAAAGTTAGAGTGCATTAAAAAAAGTGCCTTTGATATGAAACTCGCATTGAAACATTATTTAATGTTTTTGGCATTGAATTTGTACTTTAAAAAAAGCAAAACGTTCACCTTTTTTTTCGTGGAGGGAAGTGAAGCATAAATATGGTTCTGTTGAAATGCTTTCTAGTTGATTAAAAAAAAAAAAAAACATTTGTTTAAATGAATGACTAAAAAAAATGTTTCATTATTTTTTCATTTATTTATTACAATTAATAAAAAAAAATACATTCTTAATGATAAAAAAATAACTAAGTAAATAGAATAGTGAATGAATGAATAAATAAGTGATTTTTTACTGAAAAATGTAAGTGGATGAACTACTAAATAAATAAATAATGCGCAGGATATTATTCGTTCTATCTTTTTTTAACATGTTAATAACAATAACTTTAAAGTTTTATGACATTTTTTTGACCTACAATAAATAATAAGAGTATGAAAATTGGAAAAAATCTTGTAACATCATATGCTTTCATAATCAGAGAAAAAAATGTCCTGGCTGGAATAGAACACGTAGGGTGAGAGTGGTAATGAATGGGCCATGGTGATGAATGAGCCACTAACAAAATATGAAAAAGTATTTGCATGAATTTTTTTTTTAATGCCACCAATAGATGTAGCTATTTGTTCTACTAAACTCATCCAATTTTCATTCGTTTGCGCTGAGCCATTTTCAAACTAGAGTGGCATGGTCAAGAATCTGACTGAAAAGTAGGTTTTTCCTTTTTTAGTAAAACATTTCCTAGCTAAAATGTACCAAGTATTTCACTGCATACATATGTATAAACTAGTCTTTCCATATCTATAAACTAATCTTAATATGTATTTTGATGTTATCTAAATTCAATGTACTCAAAAGACCTAAATGTATTCCAAAAGTATAGGTGGGGCTGAATGGGCCACTATGTCATGGTAATGAATGGGCCACCTAAATATTGTTTTTCTTCCTTTTCTTTGGGTTTTCGCATTAATATGAACCACAACTGACTGTCATAGATAGATTAAGATTACTGTCGTCAAAATAGGTTTGTAGTAACTTCTAAATATAATTTGCAGATCTATATTATATTCCTATAGTACAATAGACCTCTGGTCGCAGTGCGTGGCTTGAAAAAGCCCCCCTCTCTCCTTCATATTTTATTCCTCACAGTACAATTTCATTGTCTTTCTTGGAAACTTAAGTTAGATATTTCTTATTCAAAATGTCTAGTAAATTATAAAAAAAAAATTTTGAATTTTGACAAGTTTGAAAATGAAGATGAAGTTTTTGAAAGTGATTTTTAATATTTTTGAAATATATAAATTTTGTTAAATCATAGTGTGTATTATCTGTTATTTTTTTTAAATATATATTTGATGTTATTTATTTCTTACAATCTCATTATTTAGTCATTTTTCTGCTACAATTGGTATGCATCAGTTTTATTTTAATTGCATCAGTTTTGATGTTTATATAATTTTAAATTAGTATGATTTTGTATCATCATGTCAAGTGCCACATTTATTTTGTCATATTCAGCAAATAAAAGATGAAATCCACATGTTTTCATTGAATTCATTTAGTGGCCTATTCATTACCTTCGATGGCCCATTCAACCCCATAGGTGGGGTTGAATGGGCCAAATTTCAAAATTTTTATTTTCTATTATAATTCATTATAGACAGGTGCTAATCCAACTTTTATGACTTTTTTAGATAGCCAGATAAGTAAAGTAACTAAAACACCAATTTAGAGTTAAAATAAAGTGTTAGAAAAAATTACAAAAATTCAAAACCAAAAAGTGGCCCATTCATTACCACTCTCCCCTATTTTACTACAAAGCCAAAAAAAAACAATACTAGATAGCTGGTGCCAAAAAAAAAAAGTAAATATTTTACCGTTTCTCTTTGCCCCACATTCCAATACCGGCTCAAATTTATAATTCGTGATTTTGGGCTAGGCAAATATCCATGTAGTTAATTTAAATATTTTTAATCATATAATTTGCGTAAACAATGATTTAAATTCAAAATAGCGTTGGGATTTTTTTAAACACCACAACCTATATGGTGCTTCTTATCATACAAAAGACCAAATACAAAAAAGGAAAATGAAACATGTTTCATGTATCGATCTTAATTGCAAATTTTTTTACTAAACCAACTCTCCAGCTAAACTTAACCCATTAATGCCTGATTTTTTTTTCCATAGAAATTTTGTATACTGGTTACAAACAGTGTTTAATGGACAGGAAAAATAATTTAAAAAATATCATGTCAAAAATATTTTTTTTTTTATTGAGGAAAGAAAAATCGTCCTTTAAAAGTTACGATAGACACCCAGAGGGTACATACTTTTTTTACTAAAATGTTTTTCTGCCTGCGATATAATATTTAAAAAGACATTTTATAAGAAGAAATAAAATCAGCAGTTAACATAAACTGAGAAGTTGGGAATAACTTTGAAAACATAGCTTTTTTTCTTGAGATTGTGAACGATGTTCATTTTTGATAAAGATCATATTAAAATTGCTACAGAACACACTTTACAATGGTTATGTGCTGATTTCTGTTAATAAAGAATCAAAACAATACCACGGTACTAATTGAACACTAATATTTGGTTCATTTTGGGGAAATTCAGACCCTTTTTTGAACCGCCCCCTTTTTTGAACTGTCCCTAAAAAAGGACGCTAGCATTAATGGGCGATTTTTTTTTACTAAACCAACTATACAACTAAACTTAATAACCTTCATCTATCTGTAAATGAGGGACAAAACGACATACATAGTTAATATTTCACATTTTCCCGAGTTGATATCTGTGCACAATTTCACGAAAAGTTTAAATTATGAAGAAAGTTGTAAAAACTTTTTGTCCGTTATATTTACATGGGATGGCAAGAAAAGGTGTTGTTATTTAAGTCATAAATTCCAATGAAATTATGGTCGATAAAAATGAAAGTTATTAGTTAAAATGTAATGGAAAAGACTCGGTTTTTGAAATAAGCAGTCGCACTTCTTTAAAATACTTATGTACTTTTTTTTGTAATTTATTACATTTGTGAACAATAACCCGTTCTCCTTTGATTTCATTTACAATATCCTTTGGATATGAAAAATATTTAAAAATGCATACCAGAAGTTGCTTCTAGCTTTTAAAAATATCAGTAGACTTTTTCTTGTTTTTTAACCTTAACAACTTTAAGTAATAGTTGGCTGAGTGTATTTTATCATAAGAATCTACATACAGTTTTTGTGCATGTTTAAATAAATACAAAAAGCAAATTATACACTGTATGACTGTTGTTTCAATTATGAAATTTAATTTTTAATTAAGTCATAGGCAGTATACATTAATACAATCTGAACTAAACATGAAAATGTAAAATTGCAATTCATCTTGCTATCCGGGCGCAATTTGATTTAACCATAAATAAGCTAAACTGCTTTATTTTGTTATTTGCAGGTCAATTACTTCACAAGTAAAGCAAAAACAAGCCAATTAAATTAAATCCAATACTTACATTGCTCAGATTAGCTGCTGAAGAAAAATAAACCTCACAATAAACAATTTGCATGTCAAGCTAAGATTTAGTCTGTCGCCTGCGGTCATATACAAATATTTTCGATAATAATCATCAAGTCTTATGGTTCTGTCATTAAATTTTATTTCAGCCCGGGGTTTGTGTCAAGAAATCAATATATGTCTTTTTCGATTTATGCTGCAAGGGATGTTATCGAAGTTATAAACACTTAATATAGAGTCTCTCTACTTTTTCCGATTTTTATTTCTATTATTTTTTCGTTCACGAATATTTTTGGTAGTATATAAACTTTTCCATTAAAATGATGTTGTTTTAAACGCACTAAAACACACAAATGTTAATAGCTGGGGAAAAAGATAGAATCTTTAAATCAAATAATGAAATAAGAGAAAAATATATTTCAAAAGTGAATTCATTAACACGGCATTTAAAAATATTCTTAATGTTATTCAATTGAATTACTAGTAACTTTAAGTATTTTAATCTGATATTGTTCTGGACTGCGTTATTTTCTCAAACATATTAAACGGAATTTATAATAATTAAAACGTTTTATGCATTTAAAAATGTTTTTTTTTTTTTTTTTTGATTCTCGTAGAAAAGTGACTAAAATCAAGTAAAGTTAAACTCCATTAGAACAAATACCAATGCAGTGAACTTTATCTTCCAACGAAATCGATTTTCGGCCCCCATTTAATTTCCAGTACATTGCTTGCACGAAATTTACGTTTTAACAAACATAATTTGCAGCCCTACAGGTTCGGAGCAGTTGTTGTATAAAATCTTTTTAAACAAAATATTAATGTTTTTGTTTAAAACAGTAGGATCCTAAAAGAGATATTTTGCATCTAAATGCTTAAAAAGATCATTCAGTTTTACAAAATTGGTGATTTTTTATTAGTAAAACTAACTAAAAATTACAGGTTAAGAAGAAACACTCCGTAAAGAAGAATAAACTAGTTACATGCCATTTACTTGAATTATTTTACGCGAACCAATGTTCTAACTGGAATAGACCGCAGACTAAGAAATATTTTAAGAATTTTTAGATTTATGTTAAATTACTTGAATTTATACGGAAATTTCTCTGAAATTATTTACTTTTTCTAGGTAAAATGCTTGTAAATCAAAAAAATATTTTATTATTTACAAAACATGCGGTCTGTAACACTCACAAATACTTACAAAACATGTATACCAAATTTCATGTTTTAATATTGAATACTAGTTGCAGAATCATGTTTTTCGTAGCGAGATTAGAAAGAAAATTCAATTATTCACAAAACTTAAATAACGAATGGACTACAGTCATTATTTACTGCAGAAATTTAGTATTCAAACGCTTATAACTTGAGTTCTAATTCACATAGATTAAAAATCCAAGCTGTTTTATAATCTTAAAAAACAGGTGTTTTCAATGAAACTATTTGTAGAAAAAGTGTATTTTGATCAAAAATCACCTTTTCAACCTAGTCGGATACCTTAAAGGATTTAATCATGTTTTTCGTAACCATACGCAATCATGTTTTGGACTTCAGGCCTGAGAAATTTTTTTTCTGATATGTTTATTTTGTTTTATCAGTTTTAGACGACCTAAATGACAATGGAATCATATACTTTTAAAATTGTTGACTCAAAGTGAAATAAATCTCACCAGGAAAGTACGCGATCATGGAATAATGAATTTTTTTTAAATGAGTACCAATCGAAAGAGCATTGTAAAACATGTTTCTGGACGCAAGCGTTTTTGCCCTCGTGCCCCCGTTATCGAAATATAAGGTCCTAAAGTCAGCTAATTTTTTTTTGAAAAATCGCCAATTTTAGCGAGTTATAATGAAACTGGAAGCTGCGGTGCGATTACACTATTTGCATCCAACTGAAAACTTGATTCCCGTTTTTGGTCATCTGCAAAGCTTTTGAAAGACGGCTTTACAATAATCTTTTACTTTACCTGTGCGAGTTTAAAGTAGAAAGCTACTATCAAACCTATGACATGGAAAGCAGAGAGCTTTTTAAGGAGGAAAAACAATTTTAAACAACACATCAAAATTAAATTTTATCGTATTATTTGCGATTAAAGCAGGTCCTTTGTTTAAGGGGAGTCCCCCTTGTTAAGGGACCTTTGTCAGCAGAAGGTGACAACTGAACCTCCTGTT
Organism: Uloborus plumipes; assembly: GCA_038373865.1. Taxonomy (NCBI): domain Eukaryota; kingdom Metazoa; phylum Arthropoda; class Arachnida; order Araneae; family Uloboridae; genus Uloborus; species Uloborus plumipes. The sequence goes on along the minus strand of JAXGGA010000526.1, from coordinate 76,999 downwards.
TTTTTAATTTTTTTTTAAGTGTTCGTACAATTTTGTAGTATGGGGGGGGGGTATATTTAGGGTTTTTAATTGCAAAAATTGCAAATATAATTTTTTTCAAACCACTTTTCTTTTGGTGGGTCCCCTATAACTCAAAGTGAGTCCCCCTAAACATTTTTGTCAATTGCATCACTGGGTATGTAAGAATGGTCTTTCAAAAAAAAAAAAGCTCAAAATTCAATGAAAATGTGTTCAAATAAAAGAATCAAACAGGAATAGGGGGAAAAATTGGAAATTCGGAATTGAATGAAATTTTGATCAAATCAAAAAGTCGAATATGGGAGTGTATGGTCCTCACTGAGATCTTTCGATTAAAAAAAATCGAATCGGACTATGCACTCAAAAGTTATTGCGGGGGGGGGGGCAGAAAAACTGACCAATAGACAGACTGACAGGGACACAGTTTCCAAACCCAACTTTCCTATTTTAAATTTTTCTGTGTATTTAATTATTTTTATTAAGTCGTGCTTTTTTCGACTCAATTGTTTTGAGCGTTTTTTTTTTTTTCAGTGCATCAGGCCTTCTTTCATGATTTTTTTTCACCTATTTTCTACTTTTACGGAAAAGTAAGCTAAAATGTGTATTGATTTATAATTTTGTTAGTCTTTTCCTACCCGTTGAACATATAGCAGAACTAGTAAAAGTTATTCTAGTGTTTTTAAACAGTACGAAATTAACATGCAATATGTTTTACATTTACGTTACAGAGACTTTTCGCTACAGTGACCAATTTGTTTGAACGGCAGGGGTTTTTACAATGAATGCCGACTCTTTTGGTATATTTGAAGAATGGAAATAGTTATTTCCCTCTACTATTGATGTAATTTCCGACGTGGATATAATTTTGCAGCTATTGATATTTACTAATTCGTTTTCTTTTAAAAATTATTTATTTTTTCTCGATTTCAATTAAAAAAATAAATGTTTTTTTGCTAAGAGTTGGCAGATAGTGAAACTTCTTGTATCGATTTTTTTTTCAATAAGAACTGGTATCATAATGCATGACAATTTAATTTCTACCCCAAAGATTATTTCTTTCCTTTTTTAATCATGAGCTCATATTAGCTGCTTTTCATACTTATTTAATTATCCCGAATTATTCATTTATAAACACATGCAATATATTTCAACGTATAATAATTAATACATACAACTTAGTTCAGTAAAAAAACTTCAAATAACTAAAATTCTAAAATGTATTGTTATCAATCGTAAAAAGATAAAACTTTAACTTCTTTGTAAAGTTTTCGCTCCTCTGGATAAAGCTCTCTGTTTTCCATATCATAGTCTTGACCAGCATTCTTTATTTTAGCTCATACAAGTAAAGGGTTAACGTAAAACATCTTACTTTCTTTGCAAATGACCAAACATTGCAAATGGAAACGATGCGATGCCAAGCAAGCAGCGGAAGAGAGAATCTGGAGCTAGCTTCAATTTCTTGCCAAGTCTTCAAATTTGGCTCATTTTCGGCCGACTTTCAGACCCCTTATCTCGAAAACGAGGGGACGAGGGCACTTGATCTTTGGGTCAAAGACATGTCTCAGTATGCTCTTTCGAATGGTACCATTTTTAACTTTTTTCATTATTACTTAAGTCGAGTACTTTCCTGGTTAGTATTGTTAAAAAACTTGGTCTCAAACTATCGTCATAGATTTAACAAGGTAAAAATTGCTATCACAGTTAAGTATACTATCAGTTAACTCAATTAGAAAACTATGTCAAAACCAACCTTTTTTGGAAACAATCGAAGAATATCCTGATTGAACTTTGTGCTAAGAATTATGTAGCAGTAAATTTTAATTAGATAAAAATTGAAAAAAAAAACTTTTAATTATTACTTCAGTTTCACTTTATTAGGTTACATATGTTAAAAAAATAATAATAGTAACGAATTTTCAATAATTAACGGCCCCAGCCGTAACTGAAGATATTAACTCAGAGCAATTAATTTTTGTGCACTTACTGACAACAACATAAGGTAACTTTTTCGCACTATTTAAAATTTGACGTTCAAAGAAAGAAACGTTTTTTACACCCTAATACAAATATCTTTCATAAGCAAGAATAATAATTTTAATGAGAAGAATAATATCCTCAATAATGTATACTTAACAATAATGAAAAATCTGGTATGTCACCATTTACAATATTTTACTCATTACCTTACAAAGTACGGCTTCATATAATTATTCGGATTAATGTTCATACCTGATAGAGTAAGTAAAATTAAAAATGTTGTTGTGAAAAACTTATTCTTTCACCTGAAACCTTCTTAAAACCTGAATTAGAGTAGAGAAAAGTTCGTAGATGCAAAGGTATTAGAATTTTCTTTTTTATTATCACCTGGTATGTCTTAACTTAAATAATTCCAGTTTGCCCTTTAAAAGATGGTTTTTTAGAATTATCTTTTCCTGAGATAAGCCGGGCTCAGTCCACCAGAAACAACAATTAAAATTAGATCCTGAGGTTTAGCATCAAATTAACATTTCATCTGAACCTTAAGCTCGCAGACGCAACTTATAAGAGTCAGGCCTTTTGTTTTGTTTCTTTTAACAAGGTACATCAGAACTAATGTTCATTTTTATTGATTCAGTTCAGTCTTTACAGTATAGAAAAAGTAAATCTTAAAAGGCCATTAAAAAAGATAGCATTCAATTAATACATTTTAGATTAGAAAATTAGTACAACATTGACTTTAAAACTTTTATCCAAACATAAAAGTTTGCATGCAAGATGCTGTCATTTGCAACGATATTTAATGAAAATGTAGAACAATATAGCTATTGGCAGATAATCATAATGAGTCTTTCAACATTTCATAGGAAATATCAGTTCAACCTCCTGGCATTAGCATACAACGGTAATGGGCTACTATTTGTTATCTAATAATATACATTGTTAATAGATACAGTAAATCTTATCCATCTAATATATAATGATGCTCATAGTTAATTGCTAGAAATCATATTACCAAATGCCGCTTCATGCCACAAATGCTATGTCTTTCAATGTCAAGTAAAAAGATTGTGCATATTAAGATGAAGTTGTGAACTTATGTGACGTTATTATGCATTTTAAAATATATTGCTATTAGACCCGGTATTAATGTAGAAAATCATGTTTAATACTAAAAGTGTTTGTTTTTTTTCTTTTATTATTATTTCACAAACGATATATCTATACCTATTTTTTCTATTTGGGTATCAATTCTTGAGCTTTACGAAAGCTTGTTATGAATCTCCTTGAAAATATATTACAAATTTAAAAAAAATTATGTTTTCAGAATAATTTTTCTCTTAAAACATTTCAACTGTAAGGAGGCACGGAATAGCCAAACTGATTTTTTTTTTTTTTCATATTTTCTCTCAAAATTAACTTAGTTCGTACATGTTGGGAAAAAAGATCATTTTTGTCTGATTTGTAAGGCTTTGACTATCCTTAATGATTGCTATATCTGTAAGTAACTCTCCCTTCAAAAAGAAAAATGTAAATCTTGATTCACTTAAAAAAATAAAATTATTAATTTTGATAAAAAATAAATTGCTGGAATTAGCTGGGTTAACATTTCTTCAAAAAAGAAATCACTGCATACAATGGCGACCGATCATAAATATACTGCAGATACAAGCTTTATAATGCGGTGTTGCCGTTTTGTAAATAAAAAAGTAACTACTTTTTGTCTGCGGTTTTTCTTGAGAACCATGGCCACCACTAGCTCACTTACCTTATTCTTAACATAAGCGCAAAGCTTTAAAAAAGCAACATGTATATGCGTAACTGAAAAAAAACTCCAAAAATATTAAAAATAAATAAATAATAACGAAAGAAAAATACTTTTGCTGATGGCTGAAGCTTTAGCCTTTACGATAAACTGACGTCATTTTGTATTAATGAACTGAAACGGGTGGGTATAAAGTGGGGAAAGAACGCAGAAAAACAGTAAATCGCGAAAAAACACCAAGTACAGAGTGGTGCGGTGAGAGGGGTGAAGCAAAGGAGGCAAGAATAATCTTATGCTGCCCAAACCATTAAGTTGATGAAGAGGGTGGAGTGCACATTTCTTTCCCCTGATCTGAGTGATTTTCTTATTTTCCTTACACACTTGTGAGGTAAGTTAAAGCTTGGAAGATGCCAGAGTATCGTAGGTGGTTCCTCTAAGTTTCTTATCAACTTTTTCTTTGCTGTAGCTTCGTTGGTTTATAGGGGATAATTTATATTGCAGTCAAAAGAAAATAAGAGAAAAACAATAATATTAGTAAAATAAAATGCATTTAGGTTTCAAATAATAGTTATAAAGTAAGCTTAATATATAATACCAGTCATCATATCGAATGAAAGCAGATAAACTTCATTCGTAGTAAGAATGGTTACAGAGGACACATAATCTTAGTAACAAAGAGAGTTTGGCTTATTTTGTCAAAAATGAAACAAAAAATTGTTCTATGTATTATCCAAAAGCCTAAACTTGAACATAGTAGAAAATCATGTATTAACAATTTATAATGTAACAATCGATGATCAAAGTGAAATTCGTGAGTTATGAAATAGCTATAACGAGAAGCATATTATTTTTCTGCAATTACGCAACATGTTTTCAACCAAAACGCTACCAAAATTTAACAATAAAATTGGGAAAAAAATCCATTTATCCTCTTCACTCGATAATAATAATTCACTAAATGTATACTTAGTTTGAAAAATAATGCAATGAAAATGTTGTCTGCTTTCTGACTCAAAATAATAGTTTTATTTTGAGTAACTATTAATAAATTAAACTATATTATTAAAACTATACATAATCTGTATACATATTTTTGTCTTTCACAATATATATTTTTATATGTAGTGAATACTGTATATAATTTTGTCTTTCTAAAAAAATAGTTGTTTTTAGTTTTAACTAAGACTGCTTCACCAGCGGACAGTTTTTCCTAGCACACATAGTAACGTCACGCAAAATATTCACAAAACTGCAGATTTGGCACCAAAATATTCAAACAATTACTTTCCTATTGCCATGTATACTAAATTTAGTAATGTTTCGTAAAAGTATTAATGAAATAAAGTATGGATAATAGCTTGCTTCCCAAAGTAATATTTTTTACATTTCTAATCTAATGGACATTTTCGAAAAAAATGTCTTACTATCATAAAGTCATTTATAAAATAACAAGTTAGTTATTGAATTTTATCAATAGAAACACATTTCAGAAAAGAGCAGATTCAAATTATAATACAAATAAATTCTTGCAAAATTGTACTCGAAGAGTTTTTTTCTCCTTCTGGGGAAATAAAAGCATCTTTTAATAGCATTTCTAGATTTTTCTCTTCAACAAAAGTCTAATGTGTTCAAAAAGTTGCCAGACTAAAAAGCGAATATCTTCAATGTCTGTAAAAAATGTTTGTCAATCTTTTTGAGAAAGTTGTATGGCAAATGGTACTAAATTTTTGTCAGATTGGTATGGTTTGCTATAGGTATGGTATAACATAATTAATTGTATTGCTTATGCTTATAACTTTAGATCTACAGCGTCTTGAGGACGTATCACGCTTTTATATGGTTTTCCGAAAAGCAAAATAATTATGACGGGCAACTGGGCAATTCCATGTCAGATCGATCAAAAAATGTAAGTTTTTGAAACTGCCCTCTTCGATTTTAGCAAAATTGGGTATGAACTATACAATACATATGGAAAGATAAGTAATGTTGCCAATTTTTATATTTCTCTTTCAAATATTGTTCAAAATCCTTACAAATGACTTTTACTTCTCTCCTAGTTATAGAAGAATAAGAATTCAAAAACTAGTGTTAAGTTAAAAAGGGGAGCTTTCTACTCATATATATTTTTTTCTCAACACCAAACCGAAATTTGGTTTGGAACAGCAAAGTTCAAAGCACTGCCCACCGAATCAGAGATGTAGACATAATTTCTGTAGATGAGCAATTCACTATCAGATTATTCACTTAATCCATTAAACAGTTTATTTTTTTATTTTGCAGAATTTGGTTCAAAAATCACTCTAATTTATGGCTTTTTTATTTTTTTTGTTAATTTTACATTTACCGATCAATCAGAACAGTTAACACAATAAATTGCAAGCTGTCTTTTTCTGGACACCCATCTCCATCCATACGAATAATTTACTTTTCAAGATAGAAGAGATTCGGGCGAAACGGTGAAAGCGAAAGTGCGAAGTAGAAATCAAATTGCCCGTACGAGCAAAACAGTAAAGGCCCGTAAGAAGTACGGGAAAAACATGGAAAGGATTAAAGTAAGTTTTCGACCTCGTTATTTCCTATTTTCCCAAAGTTTTTTAAGAAGAGTGAGCATCACAAGAATATTCGTCCTGTCAATTTTCAAGTTTATATTTCAAAATTTGTTGAAAATACAGGGCTTTAAAAAAAAAACTCAATGTGTAAAAATATACTTACGAAGGATTGTAATTCCTTTCCTAATAAAAGTAAAATAAAAATTCGGAAGATAATGTAAAGTTAAATAATAGAACTGTCTTATTGGTGTATTATATGATGTTCTTTCAACAGATTTAAGTATTAAGGACATTCACTATGACTTTTAACCTTAAAATTCTACCCTGAAGCAAATTATTTATGACTAACACTATTCTATCACAAAACCAAAAGTTAGTCTAGCACCGCAATGGTAAGCCATTAATTAAAAAAATAAGAAAAGGAAAAAAAAGATAATGCTCACATATTTTCCGTAAATGTTTTACATTATTACAGTCATAATATTATTATTTTAGTTTTGTTTGTGCATTGGGTGCATGGGTTAATAAAACATGCATGTTTTGCCAAATCGACTGTTTTTTTTTTTTTAAAACAAAAAAGCTAGAATGAAAAATTAACTTATTAGTCATGCTTTGAGAGATTTAAAGTCAGAAGTGATAATGAATGACCAGGAAACTAAAACTAATAGTAAGAAGATCATGTAATATATCAACAAAAAGCTCTATGTTTTAACTTTACAATAGTTTTAAAAATTTTATGTCACTATAATTATCAGAGAATTTTCAGTTATTTGTTAGTAAACATATTTTTTGCCCATTTTATGTTTCTTCACAACCCTGTATTTTGAACAATTTTTGAAACTGAAATTTGAAAACTATCAGGATTACTGTTCCTGTCATATGTGCTGTTCGTACTATTTTTTTTCATCGGAAATAATGAGTTTGAAAACTTGCTTTCCTTGATTGATCTGATATAGAATTGCTCCTCTTCGGAAAATATGTCCTCATTCTTAAATTTTTGCAGTGCCTTGCAAAAGTGGTGGTAGACCAATTTTTGATTTGATGAAAGAATATCGTTAGAATAATAAAATTTATTTATTTTAAACACTCACAACAATGGTTAGTTAAATATTTTCATGTTTAAAACATAACTCAGTTTCAAATAAGTAGCTTAATTTGATTGCGTACATTTACTCTTTGAAAATGTACCAAAAGTTTGAGCAAAGTCTAAAAAATTATTTAGAGTTTATAACTATGTCACAGTACCATCATAACAAGAAAAATGTATTCGGTGATTAAACTTTTGTAAAAAGTCCATGTTATAATATACAGCAATTTTACCAAAATTATTTTTTTTCACACAAATGTGCCTTCATTTCATTACATTAGAGAATAGTTTAACAATAATTAAGATTTTTGCACACTAATACCCCGAAAAAGGACAGTGGATGAATTCATTGAAAGGAAAAGCTACTTTTAATTCATTTCAGCTGGAAAACAAAATAATTCATTTCCAAGAAATTATTTCTTGAACTCTTCAAGACGGAGAATCAGTGAAACGTGAATAAGTGACCGCCGAACACAAGTCAAAAGCATTGTAACAAAATATCTTTTTTCTTCCTGTTACGAGTCAATCTATGACAGATGTCGAAGTTTTTTGAGTGGATGTTAAACTACCGCCAGTTCAGTCGAATCTAAAATCTATCGACAATATTTCTCGGCGTAAAGAAATCCTGAGAGCGTTCTTTCATTCAAAACCAGATGACGCTTCAGCTTCTTTATTTTTACTTCATTTACTTTGAGAAAAGAAAGTTGCTGCTTCAGAATAGATCTTGACTTTATTTCTTTAAACCGATTGCAAAAATAAATAAATAAATGCTTAAAAATAAACATAGAAAAGGTTCTTCAATGAAATCAAGTTAAGTCAAAAGTTGCGAGAGTGTTCCAGAAAGAAAAACAAGTGTGTTATAGATTGAAATTAAAGTACGAAGTAAAATCGTCGAAGAGGAGAAATGAGCCTTTATTAATTCATGAAATCGAAACGTTCCAAATTATTCTTTTATTTATTTTGAAAAGAAATAACTATTGTATGAGTATTGTTTAAAACTATATATACGAGTATATTTCACTAAATTAACCAATTCAGTGTCGATGTTAAATGTGCGAATAAATAAAGTTTTTATGAACATCTTTTTCGCTTTTTCTTGAAAAAAGAAAATGAATAAGAATTTAATTATAATCGCTACAATTTTCACAATTACGTGTTTGATGCTTGAAAATAATTGTTAGTTCTAAGGGAGTTTTATATAACGTAACGTACTTATGTGAAGAGTCAGATGTAAGCGCCTTTTTTTTTTACTTAACTGCTGGAAAAAAGCTTTTAAATAATCGTATGAAAATATACATATACATTTTTTACGTCAAAAGCTTTTTATAATAGTTTGTTCAAAGCAAGTTCGCCATTTAATTCATAATGCATTTCAAATTCTTTAGTAATGTACAAGAATACTTCTGTAAAACCAAGGCTTCACTAGATAGCGTCTTATACAGGCTGTTTCATTTGATCAAAATCCTTGGGATAAAAACTTTCTTCGACACACACAGATGAATGAATGTCGTCCCGATTTTAAAAGCAAGACTTATGCCATCCGACAAGAAATGGGACGACAAACGACATTGTTTGGTCGGAGACAATACAATCGTCCTTGAATCGAGAGATGGAGAAGCGCATAGCATATTTCAATGCATTTTGCGTGCTCCAATGTCGGATGACGACAATCGTCTACGATTAATCATTGCCGTACCGGTAAGTGTAAAAGCGCTCTTAGTCTTGTTTTTTTCAATGACTGGCTTTGTTTAAATGTTTATTAAAACGACAAAATAACATATGGTATCTTCTTTTTTTTTCTTTTTGAAATAGAGAAAGAGTAATGTTTTTCTAGTCTCGAAACATACTCACATTAAATAGCTCAAAATTTTGAATTATGATCCCGAAAAATGCATTTATTTTATTACTTTCATTTAAAGAGACATAAGTAGCAGAGTGCTACTGACTGAAATGAGAGATGACTGAATTATGAATTGTGAACAACTTTACCTGAAAAGGGAATTTATTTCCCCTAAAAACCAATACTAATAAGGCCTTCGGCTAAATTTACTCCGTACTCCACTTCAGTTAACTATATCAATATTTTTTACCCCTTAAAGAAAGCATAAACATCACTTTAACATAAACATCAGCAGAAATAATATACTAATAAATGTAAACAAAGATTTTGGTGATGATTGTTCTACGCTCTCTAGCAGGCAAATCGGCACCATTGATTTTTTGAGTAATGATACAGCCTGTATAAAACGTTATCGAGTGAAGTCTTGGTAAAACATGAAGAACAAGTTTGAGCAATCACTTGGCATAAACATGGGGCAAAGTAAAAAATAAAATGATCTTTTAATTAAATGTTTTATTTTATTTCTGAAACTAGTTTTCTTTGACTAAACAAAATAAAAAATACCTTAGTAAATGATAAATAAAATGAATCGAATAAACGAGTGTGTCAATATGTAGAGGAAGTGGTCCAAAACCGGTCGACTATTATTTTAATACCTATGAAAGCCCGTTTTAGACCACCCAGCGCTTCCGTTTGATAGTGTTGGTGGCCATAGCTGAACCAATAAGTCGTTCCAAACAAGTGCCCTATAAGAAGCACATATCATCTACACTGCTCAAAACAGTTAGAAGAGCAAGCAAAAAAGTGAATAAACCGTGCAAGACAGCCACGGATTGGCATACAATGGATAATACACGCGTATCAATGCACAATACAGAAAAAAAACTAAAAACTTTGGAATTAATCTTTAATTCTTTGAAAATGTAGGAAAAACATGAAAAGGTTATTTAGGGCAACAATTTGGTTTCATGTAAAAGATGAAAAAAAAGTACTGTTTAGACATGATGCATGAGTTTTAATAAGGCTTGTGGTCTCCTTGAGCAGTAAAGACTGCTGCGGACAGTAAAAACCGACCTTGGTCGCACAGCAATGCAGAGAATGTCCCAAAAATGATTGATTGGATTTATGTCAGTTGAGCATGCTGGCCATTCCATACGCTGTATTTTTTCAGCTTCAAGCATGTTCTCCACCAGACAAGCTCTATGCGGTCGAACAATATCGTCTTGCAAAACCAAGGAATCTCCAATAGCGCCAACGTAAGGGATGACATGAGGTCTCAATATCTCGTCTGCATAATTTCGGCCCGTCAAAGTGCCCTTCCAAATGAGGGGATCCAAATGCAGGACCGTATGCCGCCTATGCCGATTCCACTCCACACCACCTGACCAGCTCGTCTGTGTTGTGACCTTTCACGAACGAATGCGGGTTTTTTTTTTTTTTTTTAATTGCCCCTGTCCTTCCATACCAGAACACGTCCAGTGTCACTCTCCAGACTGAATCGAGACTCGTTTGTAAACAGCATTTGGCTCCAATCATGTTGCTCCTAATCTCGATGTTCAGCAGCCCATCTTCTTCGGGCCACACGGTGGCGTGGGTTCAACGAAATGCAGACCATTGGCTTACGTGTATAAAACCCTCCCTCATGAAGCCAATTACGTACTGTTTGGCTGGACACCCTTCGTCCTATTGCCAAGAAAAACTGTTTTTGCAGATGACTAGCATTCTCTATTCTGTTTCGACGGGCTATTAACCGTCATCAGTTGCTGTAGTGGCGAGTTGCCGACCTTGCCCTGATCGACGTCTAACATTTCCTGTTTCTTGGAATCGATTCCACAGCTGATCTTGACCTGCATTAACTTGGCGGATTGTATCGCACACTTTGAAGTATTTCTTTAAAACTCGACTTATCACTCCAAGCAATATTTCCAGGCGTTGAGTACGTTAGTATCGACATTTTACTGAATGTCAATCATTACTTTGCATTTGTTTACTGTCCTAAAATGATGTTGCTTCTTGGTAGTTTTCAGGTTGGGGGAAAAGAATGAGTCCAGGGGACAACTTAAAGACTGAGGGGAGGGGGCGAGAACACTTTCGAATAAACCAGAGGGTCAGCCAGCTACATACACTTTTTACCTGAACATTGCTCATCTCAATTTCTTTCAATGTACGATTTGAAACGTTCAATGTATGTGCACTCATCAACTGAACACTCAAACTGCAATCTCAGTTCGAAGATTCAGCAACACGCGTCCTGTTTTTGTCAATGGTACTTGTTGGCAATCTTACACAGAGAAATTCATCGCTACCTTCTTAAAGACCATGAACATGTCTGGTGTCAATATTCTGTTAAATAATTTTCAACAAAAAATGTCTTAATCATGGAAAAAATCTCCACTGCAGACTTTTCGAGTTGCACGCAAAACTTGGTAGCAATATTTGGTTCAATTTCATGCGCGATCAAGACAGAAAAAAAAAGCTTCACGATAATAACTGCCCTTACCTACCGAATGGCCGGAGATGACTAAGCAACCATGCTTTCGTATATTAACGCATCTTTCTACAGAGCACTCCAAGCTCACTGAAAAGTACACTTGCCACAATCCAAAAAACAATCTTTTTTTTCTCCCTCCCTTCTCCACCGAAGAAACCTTGTAAAAATAACGTACTCAACTGTTACTACTGTTAAGATTTTTGTAGTAAATTCTGCACATTTTCTTTTGTTTCCAATCTTCAGTTTTTCATTTGTTGGATATTGAACTGAAAATTGAACAAACATAAGATTATAGATTGAAATAATGGTGCCGTCATCGAGATCTTTCTAAAATCGTTCTTTCTCAAACCGTCCTGTTGTTTTCGATATTATGAGAAGGATGAGGGGACCCGCATTTTCCTATCATAAAATACTACCAAGTTTTTTTAATTTTATCATTTAATTCATGTCCCGCTTTATTTTTCGTTTTAGGGAACATTTCATGATTCATTAAACCATTTACACTCCGTAGTGTTTTAAACTTTTTAATTAAAATACGCTAATAAAGAGTATATTAAGCAAAAGAAAATTTGTAAACTGAAAAACGACTGAAATCCATTATACAAGATAAAATGTGCCAATTGGTACGGAAAGAGCATTACTTTTCTTCCTTATGAAGTAAAAACCACAATATAAATAAGTATTCGGATAATATTATATGCTTTAAATGTAGCACATTGTTTATTAGTTACGGTTTATCTATAGGGCGATTCCATGCAAGAGTGGAAAAGCGTTGAAAAAATTAAACTCGAGTAATGTAACTGTTCTGCATATTTTTTGGGTTATAAATGTTAGAAGTTTCTTATTTATGATAATTTTTTGTTAGGAAATTAGTTTTTTAGTTTCGGAAATACTTTGAAGTTGGTATTAGAGTATTTTATTTTTAGTGAAGCAAATAGTCAAACTTTCAACATTGATAAGTTTCAATTTTTCCATTAGATAAATGTGACAAAAAAAGATTATAGTTTATTACACTTTAAATTAATATTGTGAATTGATGAAACAAGTGTTTTCAATTTAATTAAGTGATTTATGTCAATTTCTAAAAGGATCTGTTCTATGTAACATAAGTTACCAAAACCATGTTAAAGTTTTTAAAGCAAATAAAGAAATGGCAATACAATGTTAACTATGTCATATTTTCTATCTTATAAGTGTGTACTAAGCAAATAACAGTATTTTTCTTTTGAGTATTGTTTAATTTTTTGTGCTACAATCAAAACGTGTAACGTAAGTTACCCACATATGCAAATAACGTAAGTTACCTTAGTAAAACTTATATGCTTGTGTTTAGGAATAAAGTAAATTGTGAATAAAACCTATGTAGTTATTAGGAGTAATGTATTCAAGAATTATTTCAATTGTACTGCATATACTTAATTTAAATTAATCATATTTCTTAAATAGTCTCTAATTGTTAATAAGATCACAATACACCTCTATTATAAATTACATGATTCTTTTGGCTTTTAAGATATTAATTCTCTCTTAACAATATAACTGCATTCAGAATATTTAGGAGGTAATGTAATATGAATTATTCAAACATGACTTCTGTTATGATCTAAAGTTATCAAATATGTTTTGAAAAAAACAAATATAAATATTTTTTATTCTGCATTAAAATGCCACTGAACTCTGCAGAAAAGATGCACTGTAGAAAGAGTATGAGAAGTCATGTGGCTATTACAGATTCATAAATAATCCACTCTTGATAGTATTGAAATATGTTGAAAAAGCAAAATTTATCAAAAATATTTTCTGAAGATCCGCACATTAACAATGACCATTTAAGAACCAGAAATGAACAAACTGTAGGGTTCCGTTTAGTTAGCATTTTAAAGAACAAGAAGAAAATACAGAGATAAAAGCTGGTGAGTGGTGTGTGATGACGTACAAAAATACATTGTATCCTTGAGTTGTGATGATTATTGAAGAAAACGAATTTAAAGTAAAAGTAATGGCTGCTGTTGGAACCAATTAGAAATGGCCAGAAACGACGGATGAAATTTATTATAAGACAAAACATGATTCGAAAAATATAGTTACCTGAACTTGCTAATACCAGCTGCCAGTATGCATTTAAAAGTTTTATGTTTTGATATATTTTTGATTTATCTGTGAGTTTGGCATTACATTTCTGTAAATTTAACTCATAATTGTTAATTGTCAGTATTTTGATCTAAACTAAGCTGTAATTTTCATTCATTAATTTTTGTAATAAATATATGCTTGTAAGTAAATTGTGTAACGTAAGTTATCCAGTTAAAAATTCCCATAAATTACAATTTTTGAAATAAAATTTTAAATTTATGAAAATGAATTCCTAAGTATTATAAGAAATTCATAAATTATACCTTAAACAGGAAAACAGCTGCAATAGAGCAGAAATTTGCCTTAGAACCAATTTTCATATTATGTCATTCTCTTTTCGTGTAACGTAAGTTACTGCCGTATTTTTGACTGCTAAATTTTGTAAAACTTAAGTGCATTGAATATTTTTGCATTTTAATTTTACTTATAACTGTCATTTTCATTGAATGCTTTTGTACAAGGTTTGTATAACAATATTTGTCTGTACTGAGGTGCTAAATGCATAAGAGTTGGTCGAAATGTAACGTAAGTTACCGTGGAATGTCCCTATAGAAATTAAACAGACATTTATTATTTACTTTAAAGCAATATTTGTCGAGTATATAAAATATCAAAACTTAAAACAACTGCTACTTCATTTTCAATTCAACTTATCTTAACTTATCAATTATAATTGTCCACTATTTTAGCTACTGCAGCCATCGTACAAAATATTCTTACATAATCATCACTACTGTCATTTAACAAGCATTTTCACATTTATAAGGCCTAAAATATTATCCTTAGAAAGCGTTGCTTTTCTGAACATTGATTTAATCTACTAGCAGCGCTTCTGCTATATATTTTTTCTATTTAGGGCTAATTATGCATATAGTACGTATACATTTTTTTACATAATCGCAACTTGTGATTATAATCTGCCCCTCCTTAATTGTCAACATTTTTCTTAAAACTAAAAAATTACTGGATAAGAGTGCAGATTTGCAAACAGAAGTAAATAAATATTTCGGTGTGAAAAGTATCATCTTCTAGGGGGTCCCTGATTGCTTCATTTGTAAATATTTGCTCGTCTTCTTCGGCGGCTTGCCGTTTAATGCACCTTAAGTGATATACATCGGCGACTTCACCACCATTGCTTAGCGATACTTTGCTAAATTTAGCGATTTAAGTGACGAATTATCAACCCAATCGGCTGTATGTCTCTGAAATATTTGAATGAATTTCAATCAAAAGTTAAAGAGATATTAGAATTCAAATTGTTACTATACAATGCAGAAAATTTGATCGTAACGTATTGCTCTTTCAGAAGAATGACCAGTTGTCATTCTAATGAAGACGTTACAGCCTATATTTCCCTCTAAAACGTGCTATTGACAGCGAGTGTTAAGTGGTGTAAGTTACAAAACGCCGTGGTTTATATCTCGGTCAATATTGGTCGTACTGTGTTTTCTTTATGCTCTTAATTTCCCATCACATAAGTTAAGGGGCCTATGATCGGTATAAAAAAGTTAAATTTTTAATAGATTTTTATCACTTCAAAATTTTATCTTAAATCTTCATATCTTGTTGAGCAGTTATGCCATTGGAAGTAAGCATCTAGGACGTACAGTTGCGAAAAAAAAAACGTCATGTAAGCTAAAACGGAACACCCTGCATATATATTACTAAAATCCAGACTGCAATAGCATTGTTCTTCGATAACTTCTTATTTTATTCTGCCCTTCAGTGAAACAAAATTTGTTTAAAGAGTATGCTATGTATTTAAAATTAAAAATAGCGTAAGTTAATAGTCCTTAATTTGCTTTCAGCCTCTATGGGAGCGATTCAGAAGTTTAAAGTCTTATCTGGCATACAATTCTTTCAAGAATATTTTTACTTTCTTTCAAATCTGACGAGGATATTTACAGTCAAATCATAAGCTCTGAATTGTACTAAAAATAGGAAAAAGAGATTAGAAAACTGTGTTAAGTATGACACTAGGGTTGTTTAAGGAAGATTTTGACACACAAGAGGATAAAAAGTTTCTTGAAGCCATGACAATTTAATCCTACTGAGATTTTCTTAACTGGAAGACTTTACTTTTGTTGTTCAATTCGGTATTTTTACTTGTAGTTGATGTGAGAGCTTTTACAATTCTTATAAAGCAATATATTTAATTCAGTTGAATCAGCTCCAAATTTTGTGTAAATACTAAAACCAAAGCAGTAAAAAGGAGTTTTATTCCCAGAGTAGCATAGCACGATAAAATGGAAAGTCCTCAAATAGCAGAAACTGGAATCGCGGATTACTTTGTCTTTTTTGATTGTCAGTATTTACTGAATGTTGTTTACTACTTTTAATGGCGTCTAAAACGACTATACTGTATATTTCGTTCATGTGTTTGCAGCTTAAAAAAAGACGTGAGTAAGCTACATTCCTGTCACTAATTTTCACACAGTCAACAACTAAGTTGGTGCACTGAACTGAATCTTTGCATAGACATAATTAAACATAAATTTTGAATAAATACAGTAACTCATGTTATTCGATGAGCATATTCTATAATATATTTAGAAACAAGTATTTTGCAAATATTCAAAACGACAAAGAGCAAATTAACAGATGTTTTGTGTTTTTGTTTCATTTTCGTTTTAGGCATTATGTACTATTTGCTAAAATGGGATTGTTTCTTTTTTAAACTGCGCTTTTGTCTCAAGTGTATTTTATTTACGTTCATTTTATTAGTGATCTAAATCTTTACTGAAGGGAAAAAATAGATAAGTGGAAAGCTAAAACTTTCTTATGCCATTATTATACTAATATAAAGGTAAATATTTTTAACGCTATTCTGTTTTTCCGTGACAGCATTTTCAAGCTAGGAAAATTATTTGAACATCAAAATGTTTTGTTTGCAGAAAAATAATGCCGCGTGGAATTCTATGATAGGGATATGGATATTATCACAGTTCCGAAATGCATTAGATGAATGAAGAAAGAATGTATACATGTTTGATATTTTTTCAGAATAAATATTGAATGCATTTAAAATTGTAACACGTTTTCTTTTGTTAGTACATTACTGTCGGTGAAGATACATCCACCTCAGCATCACACAAACTTGGTTTTATATATTAATTGCTT
This sequence comes from Uloborus plumipes, assembly GCA_038373865.1. Classification (NCBI taxonomy): domain Eukaryota; kingdom Metazoa; phylum Arthropoda; class Arachnida; order Araneae; family Uloboridae; genus Uloborus; species Uloborus plumipes. Next base: position 60,019 of record JAXGGA010000526.1, on the reverse strand, counting down.
ACATGTGACTTTATTTTGTGAAGATTCATTTTATTTTTTCTTAGGTCAAATTTTCCAAAAAGAAGTACATTTGCGTTGTCGTATTTTTACAAAATAGGTGCTATTATTAATTAGTGTTCTATGGGTTTTTTTTTTGTTTTTTGTTTTTTTTTATTTTTTGTTTTTGTTTTTTGTTTTTTTGTACGATTTTTTTTTGGTGATCTAATATTTAAGGGCATCTAATCCAACGCAGTAAAAATTATATAACTGACAAAATCGAATGATCTTATTATTTTTCGCCACAGAATTAGGCAACTATTAGAAGAACAAGAGAATGGCTTATGGAAAAAACAGTTAAGTAGTTTAAATAAAGTGATATTTATAGAAATCTAAGCACCATGCAGGTAGTTAAATTTATTTTAACGTCCTAATGACAGGATAATCTTGTTTCTGCTCTTAAAATGATTTTGCATTTACAGATAACTCCCTTTACTTATTTTGCTCTTATGTACCTATTCACATCACAAAAATAATTAACAGTATTCATGAAGAGCAATTTTATCTTTCTTAAAAGCTGTTGATACTGTTATAGCTTTCAGGAAAAGAATAAACCTTATTTCATTTAATTTTCATCATGATAAATCTAAGCGCACCTGAGTTAATTCTACCGCACTAATAACTTCAGTGCTCAATGGATACTGCGAAAGAATGTTTTACAAATTTAAAGTATATAATTAAAAAAAGAAAAACATTATAATTAGGTTTTATTACATTATATTTAGGTTCTTTTGGTATAACTCGGCGAGATCCAAAGCACGAATGCTTAACCCTTAACTTCCCACTGTTGCATTTCTGCAACATATGCTTTATTTTAATTTAAAAGACTCATTTAAAAAAAAAATACATACAAATCAATTATCTGATAAAAAAAAAGGTTTATTGCAGCGAAATACATGCTGATTTTGTCACTAGTTGACAGCACATTGTCCTCAGTAATCGCAATAATTATAAAAATATCTGATGCCTCAGAACTGTGTCTTTACTATAAAAAGAATACATTATATTTTATCCTTCCTCTTGCTTTTTGAAGATATAAATTACCAGGTAAGAAATTTGAGCATTTTGCGCTCATTTAAAATTAATTTTAATTCTCTATTGGAAAACGTTTTTAAGAAATTTTATGTTACTTATACCTTGCCGCAAACAAAAAATGACTGACATTCAATTTAAAACTACTTTTTTTTTTAAATATTTTTCATATTTATTATTACTTGAGAACTGACTGATATAATGTTTTCATAGAAGTTTAAAAAATTGCGAAGTTAAGGGTTAAAAGAAACCTAAAATTTAAATAATTCAAGCTTGTTGTATTACTACAGAAATGCGGTTGAATTTTCCTCATATATCATGTACTCCAATATATATTAGCCTTTTTTTATGTCTTTTTATCAAAAAAAAAGCATAAAACGAAGGAACATTTGAAAGTATAAAACGAAACCTCCTTTAAAACTATCCCAAAGTCACGAACACACCGTGCTGATAAAGAACCGCAACAAACTAACATTATTTCCTCTTTTTTCGAGGCTGCCTTTATTACAATAATGTAGCCAAAGAAATCCTAGAAGTTGATACTCCGAATGTGTGTCTTGCTGCTTCAGAGATCATATTGGTCTTCGGAAATACGTGAGTATCGGGTCAAATAGGACAGGTGGTACTTGCTGGTGATAAAAGTGGCTTAGAAGAAAAACAGTCTTTTGTATCTTGGCTCAAGTAAAGGAGCTATTGCCTTTTATGCTGAGCCTCCCGTTGTATTTCTTGGAGAAAGTTAAATATGTTTATATAGAAAGTGCCGCATAAAAAAGTGCTTATAAATAATTGATTTTAGCTTTTTGGGATTCAAATATGTCTGTGAGTGTGTATGATTGTATGCGTGTGTGCGCATGTGTGTGTAAGCAATAAAATAGGACTTATAACGTGGTGCGACTAAACATATTATTGCTCATGTATAAAATTGTGGTGAGCAGATATTTAGTTAGTCTGCTTTTAAAGCGTGACAATATTCCTTTGCATATTTTAGAAAAGTAGAATTCATTTTGGAAGAATGATACATGCAAAATCTACAAGTGACTGAGTAGTGAACAATTAAACAAGAAAGCTTAATCTTCTTTAGGGTGATCTTTCAGATAGCAAAATCAGCAAGGCATTTTTATTAAAAAAAATTGTTTTTATAATGGCAATTGCTTTTCTATCATGCTTATTTTTTTTCAGTATACAGGGTGTCCACTCCAATCGTGGACCAATAGCTAATTTCTAAACCGTTAGAGATAAGCATATAGTTTATTTAAGAAAAAATCTCAAAATTATGAAAGGAATTTTGGGTACATTCAATGTTTTTCAAAAAATCAAATTTTGAAAGAGTTACGAAATTTAAATTTTTATACAGCCCCCCAGTCCTATCATTCATATTTAGTAAAACATTCTTGACACTGTAACAGTTAAAACTAAAAAAAAATCACTCTTCTACCACAAAAATTGACCGAGTTATGACGTTTTGAAAAATCAAGATTTTGCATTGTTTCATGACGTCATCGAGAGATCGTTTAAGGGACCGTATGCGAAATCCTTCAAAATCTTGATTTTTCAAAACGTCATAACTCGGTCAATTTTTGTGGTAGAAGAGTGATTTTTTTTTAGTTTTAAACGTTACAGTGTCAAGAATGTTTTACTAAATATGATTGATAGGACTGGGGGGCTATATAAAAATTTAAATTTCGTAACTCTTTCAAAATTTGATTTTTTGAAAAACATTGAATATACCCAAAATTCCTTTCGTAATTTGGAGATTTTTTCCTAAATGAACTATATGCTTATCTCTAACGGTTTAGAAATTAGCTATTGGTCCACGATTGGAGTGGACACGCTGTATATTGCCGTGCTAAGCGCAAAAGTGGTATCTGCAGTCGAGCTCAAACTGAGATAAAACTCTTTAAAGTTTTGCACCACCATGTATTTGATTCAGATGACACTTTTTTTAGATTTTAAAAAAATAATATTTCACGTTCTTAAATGACCATATAATTTTGTATTTTGGTAAAATACGTCACAAAGAGTCGCCTGGTGATCATAACTCAATGTTGTTAAAAAGTGCAGATACAACTTCTGTGCTTAGCGCGGCAGTATAGGTTTCGGAACAGCAATCTTCCTTTATTAAAAAGGGCGCCCAATGAGTAATGGTGGGATTAAGGTGGCGAAGAAGTGTCAGTAGTCTTGTGCGAAGTATTTTCTGACAATGGGCTTGTGCGGGAAGAGTTGTACGTGTGCAGTGGAAGAATATATTCAGGTGGAGGCTTCTGAGATAGCTGTCCAGTGAGTTTTTCGCTTTTAGTTGTAACTAGGCGATATATTCGTTTTTCTGATAGAAAAAAATCCCTTTTGAGAATTTAACTTTAAAGCGTATTGTAACAGCGTCTCAAAGATGGCTCTTTTGCCATCATTTGCTGACACTGGGTGGCACGGCACATCTGGTACACGAGAATGTTTCAGAGGTTTCGAAAAGAAGCTGGTGACATCTATCAGACAGCCATGCGTCTAGTGACCAGACTGATATTTCATTTGAATCAGTGCAGATGCCTTAGCGACTGTCCAATGTTGATCCAAAGAAATTAAGTGGAGATCAGCTCTATCTATTGGAAATGTGCAATAAGTAGTTGTAGGATCAACATAGAAAATAAAAATCGCAGATGCGAGAAACACTGTGTGTAACTCTATTAGATAATTCATAATGATAGTAATTGAAAATTGTTCAAACATGCGTGAACTGGGCCTTTGATAGGTAATGACAGCCATAGAACAACAGAAGACACAATTGGACATATACGGATTTTTAAGATTCCCGTATAGTTTTCAAGCTGCCAAATACTTTAACATCGGTGATTAATCAGTCTGCTCATATCTCAACACCTTCCATAATCAAGAATGTGACAGGCACTGAACTAAGGGATCTCATAATAATAGAGGTAATCCCAACTATAATCTTCTCAAATATAGCCAAACCGCACATAGACTGTGGACAAACACATAAAGACCGGTAATAGAAACTAGGGGTACCTTATACAATACTTTTCTATCAATAAATCAACTAATGTAGAAGATACATGAATTCCTGCAAAGTGAAACACTTTTTTTTGCGGTCACAGTTTTTGTTTAGTGCAGAATGGGCATAAGTCCTGGACTTGTACCGTTTCTATTCTCAACGTGAGTTGAAGTTATTAAAACACATTTCGAACGACCATTGAAAAACTACATGTTTTGGTGTTATGAAGTAAAAAGAAGTAAATCCTTCATTCAAAAATGACCACGATGAAAACGGGTCCGTTATTTAGGGGGGTCTATTACCCCCTATCTTTAAAAAAATAACTTTTATTTTTAAGTGGGTGTGGGTTTTTTCATAACTTTCTGATAATATGTGCATTTAGTATACACTTTTTGCCCTACTCTCTCGTGGAAAAACTCGAAATGACAGCAATGGCCAGAGAAATGGCAAGAAAGTATTCAAGTAAAAGTTGTTGGTTTCTCATGCATTTAAATAACATCGCTCTAGAAATTGTAGATACATTGTACGCTTTCACTGACGTATATGTTAGCCAAATTTACTCTATTGTTTGCGATTTCAAAATTGCATTTTATCTTTTTTTTTAATTACCGTAAAGTCGGGTTACTTGGACCCACAAGGAGGTTACTTGAGCCCACAGTAAAATGATAAAATCTGGGTTTGGTACTAGCGTTAGATATTGCAGAGTGCTTCTACCTTGCGGAGAAACGAGGAACTACGTGCAAGTCTTCAACTAATAAGTACCAAACCTAGATTTTATCATTTTACTGTAATGGGCTCAAGTAACCCCCTAGGGTCCAAGTAACCCGACTTTACGGTATTATTTTTTACTACATCTATTTAAATAAAACTTTGCTCTTATATAGGTGCTTATTATTAATCAAAATAATTATTAATCAAAATAATTATTTATCGCGTTTTCTTAATGAACTCTCGTTTGTGTGGCTAAATTTGTAAAATGGTTTCCTCTTTAATAATTCAGAAACATTGACTCTAATTTTTCTCATGTTTCTTACTTACAACTGTCACGTATTATAAAGCAGCATCATCAGTTTTTTGTTCAACAAATCTAAAATCAATTTAGATTTAAACTCGGTGTTAAATATGTTTGATAATTTACTTTTTTAAAATCCGGGAGTTTTATAGTGTCCGATTTTTGTGGATCCGAAAATTTGTTCTTATTAAAACAATGATAAAATAAAGTGCAAGTGAATTAAACACAAGCCACGAAAATGCGGCAAAAATTTCAGTTTCAATAAAATATTTTATTTTATGTAACTAAGAGGCTTTCAAATTTCAGAATGTTGGACCCGCGACTTCATTCTAGCAGTTTGGAAAAATTAAGCTTGAAATGGTTTGATTTAATGTATTGCACTCGGAATCCCTCTAGAACTATGGAGGATGGAAAGTTTAATTAAATTGAGTTACATAAAAACAATATTGAAGTGTCCTCAATTCTTTTCGACTAGATAAGGAACTAATTAATGTAGGAGTTAAGATGAATAATTGAATTAAGTCTTCGAAGGATTGTGGAAGAAAATGAACCGCAGTACAAAAGGGATGTTCCAATTTCAAATTCAAATAAACTCGAAGCTTTATCTGGAGGACGTTATTGTGATTCCATTGCTTTGGGGTATATGAAGAACTTTCGATAGTAACTGTTCTCTATTAAACATATAATAAATATTTCATTTGGACATTATTTGTTTTGATAATTCATCAAAAGTTTGTGTAGTATAATCAAAAATTGTGTGTGTGTGTGTGTGCGAAATTTAAATTAAATTAAAGAAAGAAAGAAAAAAACACTGAAGACCAGGATCGTTATTTCAAGGTTTTCCGAGGGGGGGTTCAAAGGGTGCAAACCAAATGCATATTCATCGGAAAGCAGTAAAAACCAAGCCCACTTATATGTTAATACATTAATTTCTCAAATCCAGGTCCCCCCTGAATCTCCTAAGTGACGGGCCTGCGAAAACAGAAGTAAAAACAAAGACTAATTGACGTAATGTTCAACTGATTTTTAACATTTTGTGAGCTGCAGTTTATGCAATAACTCATATGCAATATTGATGCATAGAAAGATGTAGCTACAATGTTTTGAGCCCAAGTGTAAGTGTGATGCACAGTTGTTTATAACTTTTTCATGCCGTAGTAACATCCTTATTTTGCGTGTCTTTTCCCCATTTTTCAACTTTTGAACAAACTCTTTAAAGCAGTCCTTTTTTTTTCCAATTGAAATTGTAAAGGGTATGATAGCATTAAAGAGAAATGATTAAAAGCAATGGAAAGTATTACAGGGTGACAAGACATAACTTGGACACACATCGTACATTTTAACTTTAATACTAATGAAAATATTGCAACCAAACTTCAAAATAAGTATGAATACATTATTTTGTCTAATATATTTAAACGTTTTTTAAAGTAGCTACCTTTAGCATTGATACAGAGCTTTAGACGTGTCACAAAATTTTCAGCTACGGGCCGCAACTCATTTATTGATATTTTATTCTTTTTCTTCCATAAAGATTTTTGTAGAGATGTCAAAGTTTTATGAGGCTTAGTATACAACCTTATCTCCAAGATAGACCAAACAGAATAATTCATTGGGTTCAAATCTGGGGAATACGAAGGCCATTCTTGAGCTCCAATTAGGTTCGAAAAATGTGTCTTGCATCAATCTTGAGTGTTTTAGCTTTGTATGCAGGTGCAAAATCCTGTTGAAAGGTTTATCTTTGGTTTTCAAAGAACTTTTGTGCCCAAGGTAAGACAACATCTTCCAAAATGAGTTTTTAGTACGTCAGCTGATTAATTTTTATCCCTTGATTAACAAAAACAAGTGGTTTTTTTCCCCCCACTAGCCCATATCCCACCCTAAACCATTGCAAATAGGGTTCGTTGACGCCGCCAACAAATCAAGAAGCTTCAGGTGCTTCTGCAGACCAAATTCTATCATTTTGAGCTTTCTCAATCGAGAACAGTTTCTTATCTGTGATAACCAATGTTTGCCATCGATCATCTGCGGCCCACTTCAACAGTTATCTTCTTTTTTGAAGTCTTGTGCGTTTGTTTTTGGCTGTTAGCTTTTGAGCCTCTTTCATTTCGTAAGGGAGAAGATCAAGCTCAACTCTTACCGTCAAACCTGTTGTTTCTCTATTGATCTTCACCCCTCTAGCAACTTTTCTCATTGAAATCATAGGATTTCGTTAAACACACTGTTTGATCACTTTCCGGTCTCTTGATGCGTTAACTGTGCGTTTTCTACTTTTTTCTAACCTGTCACCATCGTGTCCGAGTTTTCTAACCTTTTAATTGTGTAGGAAACCGTCTGTTTAGCCACTTTCAATCGTCGAACAATTTCACATATTTTCATTTCTTGCTTATGTAATTCACGTATGGCAGATCGTTTGTGAACTATAATAATTATCCCAACTAGCTTACTTACACCTATTTAGTAGCTTTCTAGGATCGATTTCCTATCACAATATCATTAAAAATTTAGTGGTATTTACAGATATTTGGCTTGAAACTTCGTCCAAGTTATTTCTTGTCACCCTGTAAAATCATAAGCTTTTAAGATTACATAAAACTGATTTGGATTTAGCTATTGTTATGCCAAATTGACGCTGTAGGTATCAGCGTCCGATTAAGATTTCAAAACTGCTTTATAAACAAGGTGATTAAAATTAAGACTACGATTTCAAAATGATCTCACTTCAAGAAAACTTATCAGATTGATTTGAAAATACATCTGAAGAATCGTGCGGCAATATAATTTTATTTACGGTTTTTTTTTTCCAAAACGTACTGATAGATCACACTGTCAATTAAATGGCTTAAGTTGATTTATTCAACACGGGAATCTTGTTATCCAGAGGGAAATAAGACCCCTAACGAAAAAAAGGAACTTCATGAAATCAACTCCTTACGGATGATTAACAAAAACCCATCTGAAGTCAGAACTGCCATCAGCCACTCTAGTTAGCAGTTCAAGATGGCATGTTCTGCAAAAAAACGAAGGATATTTGTATTGATGATGTAGGTGGTGCACAGGTCGCATCTTAGAAATAAGCATACTGCCAAAACAGCAATTTACATTCTGAAAGCTGCATATACTGGTATATTTTGAAGCATGTTTTTTAAAAAAAATCATTACAGCAAAAATATTTAGGGAAAATATCAAGTAATTTTGATCAATACTATTTTAAAGTTAGATCGTTTCAAAGCAGTGATTGTATTAATAGTCACCTAGTATTTTAGAACAAACCATTACTAGCAAGATTACATGTCAACTTTATGTCGTTGGCTTTTATAATATATTGTAAAACGTCGTGGTAATTGATATTTTTCTGCGATTACGTGTGATAAACTTAGTAATTTTTGTTTAATTTTGAAGATTAAATTTTAAAGGGATACAGTACATTTCTAACAATTTTCTTAAATTTACGTGAAAAATATAGTTCTTTGAAATCTTTATTTCCGCACTTGTTTAACAATTAATAATTTATTTTCAAACATTAAAATTTTTGCCCACTTTTTTTGAGAATTTGAAAAATTTAAGAAAATTACAATTTTTTTAAAAACCCTAAGACTTTTTTGTTTTTGCACTAATTTCAAAATTTCTTTTTGCTAAATGATCACAAGAATAACCCCTAAAAATCTGTACATTCATTTTCTTATATATTGATTTGAAAATATTTTGTGAACTTTTATGTAAAAAAATCTTAGAAAATATTGTTTTTCGCGGTTTAACAAGATCTAAAAATTTTAGTAAATGATGAAATGCTTATTCAATGCAGTTTTGTTAAATATATTATCCTGAGTGCAAAAAATATTGCTTTAAAGTTGTATCTTTAATAGAAAAAAATCTTTAGCATTTTCAGTAACATAGTAACACTAAAATCTAATCATCGAGAAAAAGCACTTTGAAGTTTTGCTTTTCCAGTAAAACACATGGCATGCATGCCCTAAAGTCACTTATAACTTTTTAAATAATTTAGCTAAAGCAATGTTATTTTTTTCCGAGTGTTTTAAATAACTTTTACTTTTGATATAAACAATTATTTTTTTTTGGTATTTTATTCACTTTTGAGGTATTGTAACCCCTTAATATCATATCTCTTTTAGATGTTGTAGAACTTGCTTTTTAAATATACTTACATATAAATTATAATATTGTATCATGCAAATATATATTGTTTAAATCTTTAAAACTACCAAAATGAACTTGTTATAAAAGGTAAATCAAAAAAGGATAGTTTTTTTAAGGTTGTTACGAGCTATATACTCCCAAAATAGAAACCAGGACTTTTTGATTTAAACTACTTAAGCATTTCACAAAACCTTTTTGTTTCTGATTTAGAAAAAGTAAAGAAGGAATTCTTCGAAACGCTGAAAAGAGAACATCTCCACCTAAAAATGTTATTTCTTTTCTAAGCCAATCAGATTAACTGTTTACGGGAGCCAATATTACTATGACAACAACGAAACAATGAGCAGTGCTATGGTTGGTTTTAACAATTTAAGGTTTAAAATATAGGAAAAAGAAAGCATATAGTTTTATATAAAGCAAATACAAGAGCTCAAGTGTAAAAACATGTCCGCTAAAAGTTCCTTTAGAAATCAATTATTTAGACGATGGAATGCAGTTCTTGAAAGCATTCACACGCGTTATGCCTTGTATAGGAAAATACTACTCTTTGGTTTGGTTAAAGAATCCTTTTAAAACTCAGAAGTAGTTTTGCCAATCTATAGCATGCTTTTATATTTTTTAAGGTTGCCGAATTTTTGAAAAAAGTTTACATTAGAATCCTTTCCATTTAAGTAGTGGAGTAAAATGTATTTTCGTTTCAAAAAGCAAAGCTATGGATATCGGAATATCTTTAACAAGGGAGAAAGAAGTATATATTTTATTTTTAGGGTTTTTTTTTCATTGAAGGGTCTAATCTGGAGTAAATTTAATTATTACCAAAAATATTTATTGTATCTTCATTTTAATGTAAAGAAAATTAAGAAAACCATTTTCTGATGCAATTATGCACTGTTTAATAATCAAAACAAGAACTAAATTGAACTTTTTCCGTTGCAACATTACTATTTTCACGAGAATATAGAGCATATGACAGTATTTTATGTCTTTTTAGCGAATAATTGCTTAAAACATAAATGTGTCTTTAATTTATGGGAGTGTTTTTAATGTACGATAGATGGCTAAAATTGCTATTAAAATGAAAAATGTTTTATTTGCAATATTTAGACAAATCATGAAACTATTTGCCTATATAATCACCGTTCTGGTGGAGACATTTGTCTTAGCGTAGCACCAACTTTCCTAACCTTTATATAGCACACAAGTAGCACATTTCGTTTTTTAAAGGTTTTAAAATGGTTATTAACGTTGTAACAACTAGGGGTGCGACATCGAAGGCAAAACATCGATGTTTTGAAATTAAGACATCGATGGTATTGATACATCGACCAAAAAACATCGATGTTTTCAAACATCGATGTTTCAAAACATCGATCTTTTTCTATAAAAATTATTTACACATTTAAATGTACAGTAATACAGTAACTTCCCAATACATTGCGCCTCTTTATATCACTCAGTTAGATTCTATCTTTTCTCTCCTGAAAAACATCAATAGTATGATATGGATGTCAATTATAGAAAACTTTTTTAGTGAGATAGATACTGCAACTGTTGATTAACGGTATAAATTTTCTTTATCGCATATTTTTATGAAATTTTTTTTGTTGAAATGTAAAACACCGTTATCGAAAAAAAATTTCTTAATCAAAACAAAAACAACGATGTTTAAAAATCGTTGACCGTAAATCATCGGTAGTAATTAAAAAAACTATTTTAATACGATAGATATTGCAACTGTAAAAGATGAATGTTTTTATTGCATATTTTTATTGCTTTTTGCTGAAGTGTAAAACAGACATCGAAAGAAAAAAAAAAACATCGAACGCGAAACAATGATGATTAAAAGACACCGACCTTAAAATATCGATGATCACTATCAAAAAGTCTTCTAACGAGATTGATGGTGAAACGGCTGATTAACGATATAACTTTTGGCCCCATATCTTGATGATGTTTTTTCTTTTTCTGTTTTTTTTTTTTTTTGCTGAAATATAAAACATTCACATAAAGAATAATAATGAAACGAATAATTTAAAAAAAAATGGCGAAAGCTACATAATAATCATAGAAAATGTTTCTAACGAGATTAATACTGAAACTTCTGATTAAGGATGAAAACTTCTTAATACGTCTGCATATCGCATATTTTTATCAAGCTTTTTTTGCTGGATTATAAAACATCGACATCGAAAAAAAACATCGAACCCAAACATCGATGTTGAGAAAACATCGACCCTCAAACATCGATGTTAAAAACATCGATGTTTTAGCAAAAACATCGATGTTTCCAAAACATCGACATCGATGTCGCAGCCCTAGTAACAACCGCTTAAAAACGTTAATAAAACGTTTAAAGGTTATTTGTGCTACCTGGGTGGTCTTACTGCTGAATCTCGACGCTGGTCTGAAGTAAACCTTTGTCCTTCAAGGCATATTTTTATTAGTAAGGGGGCTACGGGAAAAGAAACTGCATTTTGTGATAAAAGCATGAAATTTGGTAAGTTTGTAGACAATGTATAAAAAAACATTTTTAGAAAGGGAGCCAATCGGAAATCCCCCCCAAACCCCTCTTAGCGGCCATTTTTGGTCCAAAACTAGAAATAGCGCTTTTTTGTAATTATTATTATTATTTTCTTCTTAAATCATTGGCTATGTCATTACATAGGCGTTTATTGTATTTTTTATCGTTTAAAGCTCCACTTAGAGACTAATTTTAAAAAGAACAACCCAAAAATGCTTTTTTTTTTTGGCAAATCGATATTTTTTGAGAATAAATTCGTGGAAGTGAATTCCCTCCCCCCATAAATGCATTAATGGTTTAAGAATGTAAATATACATTAAATAAATGTTTAAAAAAAGTAGGGTGCCGGTTATCCGGATCCTAATTGACCGAACCGTCCAATTATCCGGTCATGATACCTCTCATTTTTATGACTAAGCACACATCATCGAAAATGTTCCCCAAGGGTACAAAAGCACAAGAACTTGAGGGAAAAGTTAATGTCAAGATAGCATGATTCTACCAAAATACAATTTAAAGTTTCAATTTCAGAAATTTTAAAGTTTTAGTTTTAAATTTATTTTTCCTCTAATTTTTATTATTGTTGCCGTTGCTGATTTTTTTTCTTCAAATATGGTCGTTCATTAGGTGACGAATATTTTCCAGTGTGTTTATCATTGGTAACATGTGTCATTGTTCATATGTTCCCGTAAATGCTATTTATATGGATCGAGATTAGGAAAGATGCTCATATTTTTATAAGTTACGGTTTCTCATAGTCTTGTGGTTTTACATGTTCAAAAGTATTGTTTTAAATGCATTTATTTTAATTTTGTTTAAGTGTTAAAGTTTAAATGGTAAACTTTAATGGTTAAAAATTTAAATGGCATGGTTAAAGCTTTAATGGTTTAAAAGTTTAAATGGCAACCAGGGGTTATGTTTGGTAAAAACAACCCCAGGAAATGTTGTTTTTACCAAAATTATTACAACAGATATTTACTGGATAAGATTTATTTTCTGTTCGAAATTAACTCCAAAAAAAATCTATTGTGCCCTGCAGCAACTTTAAATGTATCAGTCTTGTACTGAGGTTATGAAACAATGTTCGAAATTCTGTCAAAACAGGCAAAAATTAGGCAATTATCAGACTTCGTAAATGTAGGTAGATTTAAATTTGAAGAATTATTTGCATCGGAAAAATTTAATGAAAAGAGGGATAAGTGGCATAAATCTTGTATCTTGAGGTATAACAGTACAAAAGTCAGAAGAGCTGAAGAAAGAAAAAGAAAGGAAAACTTTGAAGAGTGCCACGTAAGTAAACATTTTGAAGAGGCTTCAGTTCAGCAGAAGAGAAAGAAATGCACTTCATCCTTTCCAGATTTGTGTTTCTTTTTTGATAAGCCTGGTGAAAATAGACAGGAGTTACATCTAGTTCTGACGAAATCAGTTGACAGAAAATACGAAATTGCGTGTTGGTAAAAGCAGACAGTACGCTCACTGCTGAGTTGGCGCAAGCTGACATAATAGCTCAAGAATGCAAGTACCACCGTACTTGCATTCGTAAAACTTTACTTGTAAAACTTTATCACTCATGAAGGACAGCAAATGATTGTTCTGAGGAAAATATTTATTCACGAATTGAATTAATTGCCCTACACCGAGTAATTTCTTACTTGCAAAATCTTAGAGTTAACAAAGGAGATAAGTATCCAATTTTCAGAATATTCGTTCTACTAAAATATTATTCTGAAGGAATAGAAGACTTATGCTACAACACAATTTATCAATCGAAAATAAATCTGCTAATGATGTTGACAATACCGGGCTTAGAGCAAAGATATTATCACACTTCGGACATGGACATATGCATGCAGAGAAATCAGGCTTTGAATATGTTTTAGTTTGTAAAGGTAAGTGAATCAATATGTGTCTCCAGTACTAGCAGTTTCGAAGATGCTCTCGCAAGTGACATGATAGTGAATTCCACTAGGACATGCATTTGAAAGTCAACTGCCAGCGTCGAAGGCGGATTTGAAGAGTCAGCAAGAAACTGTTGATCCTCTTCTTCCGTCCTTTTAAATAACTTGTTATATGGTACTTGCAATATTGATGGTCTTCCTTCTCAACCATTACTTGCAATTTGTCAGTTGTATTTAATATGCATATATATATATATATACTTCAAACAAATTAACAAAGCAAACTATCAAGCATCAAGTAAACAAGGAACAACCAATACCTGTTTATTTGGCCATTAAAGTACACGAACAGACTAGAAGAAAAAGTCTTGTTGACATAATGCATATTTTGGAACTTTTCATTTCTTACTCAAGGCTTCTAAAGATTTCTACTGGACTCTGCAAAGCATCAGTTAAACAAATTGATAAATATAAAACTACATTTCCCTCACATTTCAGGATCTTTGTTTTTACACCGGCCGCGCACGATAATTTTTATTATAACTCTAGTAGTACAACAAACAAGGACTCTTTCCATATAACAAGCATTTCATTGTTTCAGCATGGCCATTTCAGCAGCAAGGCTCAAAAATTCCTCTTGTATTTCCCGAAATACCATCTTCTAAAAAGGTCGCTCAGTTACCACATCAGGTATATCATTATTTGTAAATCCAGCATATCTTTCAGTGAAGGAACCACCACAATCTAATTTTGATGGATTAAATAAGTCAGAAATGCTTTTCATAGAAACTAAATTAACAAATGAATTCTTGAAAGAGGTGAAATGTCTTAAGCGAATTTACGTCACGCAAGTGTAAAACAAACTGCTCTCAAAAACTTGTTGGTGCTTCAAAAATGGACTGTGTGCACCAATGTGTAAATTCTGCAATGGAAAATGTTGTATATCTCTGTAAATTACTAGCCAGTTCAATTACGAAAAATCAGCTTGTATATAGCCATTACACATAATCATTGTATATAATTGCTTGCTCAGATTTATATTGAAATTCAGTTGTTTCTTTTGTTATAAAGGGTTACTTTTCAATAACAGCACAATATGATAAGTAGTAGAGAAGTTGCTTAATTAACACAGCACTAAACTTTTTATTACAGCAATTTTTTTTTCTTCTCTCATCTTTTAGAGAGAACAAACTCCTCAAATCGTTTAATGAGAAAAAAACTTGAAATTTGTTTTAAAGCTTTTTCTTTAGAATTTCGCAGTTGTATAAAAATATGATCGTGCCTCCCCCTCCCCCCTATTTTATAGGTGCAAGCGTAACTTATAATCCTGCTGAATGTGAGTGAAATTTCCATGACATTGCGTATTTTTTTTTCAAAATGTTTGAAGTTTTTTTTATTACTTTTTTCGTCCATAAAGAAAACTGGTTTTATTTTAATTAATCAAAGATAAATATTCATTCTTAAGGAACAATTCAAACGTTTTTTTTTTTAAGTTTTGAAAAAGTACTAGTTTTGCTTATGATTTTTAATTTCTGTTTTTATTTTCAGTTTTGCAATACATTTTTATGAGTAAGTTTTAAAAAATATGCTCGGGTTTTCCAAAGTTTCGGATTTTTGGGGTTCGGATTGCTGGGATTTTAATGCAACTAAATTGTTTTTCTTTAATATAGTGCTTTCAGATACATAGTTGGACACCCTTAAACCGGCCCCTGAAAACAATTTGCAGGATTTTGATCAATTTCAGTTTTTTAGAAAAAAAACGAATTTTTAATGAGTACTATTAAAATTAATCGGTTTTAAGCTATTTTGACGGTTTTCTAATCTTTGTTTAACATAATTGAACTCTAATAAGATGATAAAAAAGGTGTTTTTTGAAAAAGAAATAAGAAAAGCAATTTCGGACTTTTTGACCAAAAATGGCCGCCGGAGGGGTTTGGGTGGGGATTTCGGAATGGCTCTCCTTCTAAAAATGTTTATAAATACATTGTCTACATACACACCAACTTTCATGCTTTTATCACAAAATGCAGTTTCCGGCTATATTTTGGACCATAGCCCCTCTACTATATGTGAGAAAGTATCATGTGAGACTTTCATTGGAGGGACATTTCGACAGCATATTAAGCAAGATAGTAAGCATAATAAACATTTGTCTGTTCTTCAACGTTTTGACACCTCTTTCGCACGTTGTTGTTACTCGTGAAAGTTTTTCCGTACACATTGCTATTTATGCATTAATGTCTGCTGCATTTCAACTCTCTGCACGTAGTAATGAAATGACAGCATGCAGCAAGATACTTAGATGAATATTCTATTACTCGGGGATGTTTTTTTTTTCAGCTCACTGAGCTGCTTAAAACTGCCAACTGAAAACTGAAATAATAGACGGGTTAACTAGTGACACTGCTCAAAACATCAGCTCTGTGCTATTTGATTTCCAAGATAGTTTTTTCATTTTGCAACTGTTAGGACTTTTGGAAAAAAAATCGACCTTTTACTGTTATTTTTTTTAACTAATATTTGACAATGAAATGCAAACTATTAAGTTGAGTAAGAAATATAATTGAAACTTAATTATATAGACAGAAACCTTATACATTATATATGAACGTCATATGCTTAACAAAATTGCAGCTTTTAATGGAATTACCCTTTATCTATTTTTAATTGTAAAAGAAGAAGTAGACATAATTTTAACTCGTTTTTTAATCTTCAAGAAACTCATAAATAATGAAAAGAAATGAAGGGCCATGAGGAAAAAAGATGAAAGTCACTTTTTCGTCAATTTTGAGATATTAGCGCTATTTAGGGGCTATGAAGGATTAATATCATCCGGTGGAACAACAATTAAGAAAAAAGATGAGAATCGACCGAAATGTGCATGAAAACTCCATTAACTACAAAGGGAGTTACGAAAAATCAAACTTGGTTCTTTGTTTTTCTCGAAATCGCTTTTTGGTCACTTCCATCTTTTTCCCGCTGGCCCTTCAAGTAGACATATAGTTTTTTGGAGATAGGGGTGAAGGGGGTGGTGGCAGAAGCATTGCGATTTTATTACCGCATTTCAGATTTAAGCACGTAAATGACGCAAAAAGCAACTTGAATGCAATATTTATCAAATAGTGATATTTGAGATGATTCCTTTTTTTTTCTTCTCAATTTTATTTTAAACGATACAAAAGATCTCACGACAACAGATTTTATACATTTCTAGAAACAATTTTCAATTTAATCAATATGACACCTATACTGATTGACGACACTTTGATTATGTATCGATACCTTATTTCAATTTGAAAAGCAGAATGATCATCCAGAAACCTTTAGCGGAAGAAATTAAAGCTGTTTTACGTCGACTGCCACCTTCATATGATGTGCAAGAACAAGATGAAACGTAATTTGATGCAAAATGCGGGTACCATGCTGATAGTTAATGAAAAATGTATCGGATTATCGTCATTGAGAACGAATCGGAAAACTAAATGTAAAAAAAAAAAAAAAAAAATACAAGCACGAAATGAATAACTCGCATAATCGATTACGATAAAATGTGATCTCTTTTATCCTGCTCCGTATCAAAGAATTTAATCAAATGGGAAAGGAAGACTTTTAAAATTGCGTGTGGTGGGTTGCATAATTTCAGTGCTGTAACGTTCAGAAATGAATGTTTTGTTCGTCAGCTTATTCAACTGTGAAAGGAATTGTTATCTTCAAGCTGTCAAAATGGAACACGTTTCAATGGCTCTCTTTTATTGAAAAAAAATTACATCTGAGTAAAAGCTTTTAATTTGTAGAAAATTACAAATACTTTTCTCATTGTAAAACTGTAAATCATTTTGAGCACGCATCATCAAGTTACATTTGTTTAAAGTTAGTTCTTAAGCTTTAAATTAATTGTTCAATTGTTTGGTATTGAAATATAACAATTATGCTTAAATGTATGTAATTTATATTTAATTTATCGATCTACCATGCATTAAAGCTCACAATTCTCTTACTGTATAGTTTTTTAACCAAATTGCGACACACATTTAGTAATTATTAAATAGTTAATACCGTTCGCACCGCAAATAGTTGCACCGAAAAATGTTTAATTTGATATGAATGTAAGATAGCGAAAAAATTTTGCATTCGACACTAGGAAACACAAATATTATGTAATTGTTTAACGTGAATAGCCATACTTAATTTAACTACTGTATAGTCAGTTTTTCCCCTCAATAAAGCTATGTAACATTCATCAAAATAACAGTATTAAACATTCCTTACCTATAAATTGTATTTAATATCTACTAGTTTATTACGCAGTTTATTTTGCAAGTTTATTCTTCATATTTTAGATATGGATAGCTTGGATAAAAATATCGCCCCTCTCCAATCAGTTACGTAATTAAAATGCATTATACGGAGAAAAAAAATCCGAAAGCGTATTAATGCAAAAACGAAGAAAATTGCAACCACTTCTTTATTCTTTTTTTTTTTTTTTTTTTCAAATTAAATATTTCGCAAAATAAAGAAAAGCGTTTTTTAAGGCGTTGCATTGCTATTGAAAAAAAAAATTAATAACGCTAAGATAATTTATCTTAAATACGTTCTGAAATATGTTGCAAAAAATGTATTTATATACTTATCGTTATTTTCTTTTTTTGAAGCAAAACAGATTTATAAAAAATATATACTGCATCCATACAAATTGTAGAACATACCCGTTTTCTTTAGACATTTATATAAGCAATGCTCTACAGAATAAAATATGAAGAGTACTTTTAAGATTAAACACACTGCTCAGTTTCATGTATTTGATACCCTTAGAAACTTTCTTTAGATAGTTATTTTTCCTGCTTCAGAAGCAATACATCAGTGAATATAAACGATACTCTGCGTAATATTAAACGTTTATAGAAAATATATTTTTCTTTAATGATCAATACATGTTTTCCAAAGTAAGAGAGGCTCTTTTGTAAAAACTGAATTCCGGTGGAGCATTTGTCTATTATTAGAATGTTATTTAAATTTATTTTGAACCAGGATTATCAATCTAAATGAAAGCTGGACAATACATGTTTTATAGTTTTTTGTTATCATTTTCCATTGAACATATATTTTATAACTGAACAAATACTTTATTTTGATTAAATGTACACTGCTAAGAGATGGGTAAATAGTACTGTAAAATGGAATGTTTATAGTGCTTTTCTATTAGGTTGACCTCTGATACTGACAATGTTTCGCTCTATTTCGTTTAATAGGAAAGGGTACTTACCGTATGTTTGAGTTAGAACAATTTTGAAACACGACTGAAAAAATACAGCAACTCCATTCAGGGAAAATGACCCCTTTTTATTACCCCAAAAAGAGGGAAATATTGTCTATGTCGAAAGTGTACTTACCAGAGGAGCACTACAGTGAAAAAAATAACTTAATAGAGAATTTTAATTTAAATATAAACACTCACAGGGTCAATTGAAACACTGTAACGATTAAATAAGTTTTTGCACGAATTGATGTAACTAGGGAATATAATCGGTATTGCACAGCAATATTTTCTTGTCAAAAATGTTTAATATTATCTGATTATTTCTCTTTGCTTTCAAAGTTTCTTTGCCAAAATAAAAAAAGTCACGTCAAAGAACACGAAAGATCTACTTCAGTGCAGTTACAACTATTGTTTGTATTTAATAAATAATAATAATTTCACAATAGCAATTAAATATTTTTAAAAAGCATGAACAGTGACGTGGATGATTTACAGAAAATTAGAATAAACTACGAAGCAGGGTGCAGATACAGATTTTTAATTCTAATTAAAATAAATAATTGTCAAGAAAACAAATCTTCATCATCCCACGAATTTTGAAAACTTTATCATAATGAAGTCAAAATTTTGCGTAATAATAACAAATGTTTTAATTTCTCTACAGTAAAACCTCTCTGAGCTGCCACTTTCCGTTCCGTGAAAATAAGACAACTCTTAACGGCTTTCATAATTGAGCTCGAAATATACTAGGGGAAGGGTGGGCATAGCGGCCACCCTAAGAAACATCGATTTTTTTCCACCCCTAAACTTTATTGAAACATTTTATAAATCCCTTCAACATTTATTATGGTTACTTAGGCCTGATTAAAAAATATAAACAACAAGATTTTTAGACTTTATTTGTACAAAATTTTTACTTTACCAAAAGCTGTCAAAGTGGCCACTTTGCCCCACTAGGTAGGCCCCACTAGGTAGGCCCCATTAGGTTTGCCCCACTGCCTAAATAGATTTAGATAGTATGGAAAAAATGAAACGCCTTTAGTTTCAGAACTCAGGCCAATTGTATTAGGGTTTTAAACAAAAATAGGCATTACTAAAAGTATGTGAAGTTATGAAATCACTGGTATTTACATAAATCACAAATAACTCATCGTCCTCCTCTTCGGCTCCTGTGCAGGCTTCGTGAGCCCATTTGAGACACCCAGAACATCTAATCCAGCCTTCGTTGTCCTTAGATTTCGAGTAACAATCACCACAGAAAAAATAATCGACGTCACTGACGTTGCCTTCATCATCACCACGGCGGTGGCCACTTTGCCCTCTAGCACGCCATTTTCGAAAGAACAATATTTCACGTACACCCGTTGTTGTATCTACTGTTGAGACATATGAATTCAAAGCTAGAAACATGGTGTTTCGCACCATTGATGTAAAATTTACTTCACCTAACCCAACAATAAACTAAAGCGAAACATGTGATGCACTTACCTAACATCAGAGGGTCGAAAAAGTGAAAAATTTGCGATATCTCCGTGAGTTTGCGTCTGAGCGACACCAAACTATAACACAACAGCAACGGCTGCCGGGCGAGTAGTTGAGTCTATTGCCGCTAGGCTGCAGTACTATATAGGGAGGAAAACTTCAAGTGGCCACTATGCCCACCCTTCCCCTACTAATGATCTAATTCAATATTTTAAAATTATTTTTTAACTAAAAAATGAAGAGAAAATGCTTTATTCAATGATTTCTACGTTTGAGAAAAAATACATATCCAAGTTATGTGTTTTCAATTTTACTTAAAACTTAAGTTTTTTTTTTCTTAACTTTAAAATTAAGTCCCGAGTTGAGTAAACAGCTATGAATTCCAAATTAGCAATCATATCATCAGTTCTCTTCGAAGTGCCCTGTGTTGAAATTGCTACCTTGTTTGCTTATATCACAAATACTATTAGGAATTTCATCATCTAAATACGAAATAGCAGCCTAAAGACCAGCAGAAAATGTTTACAGATAGAAATAAAAACATTTTTTTTTAAATCAACTTTAAATTTTTTACCATTAAGCTAAAAATTGAATTATTTACCTTCTACGGAATAATTTTACAGCAAAAGTTTTCTCCAGTCATCACTGAGATCATCACAACATTCTTAGCTGCTCCTATCCACCCCTTCCTCACAAAAAAAGCTAATATTACAAAATACCTGGATATTCTCTTAACAAAAAATTAAAGGTCAAAAAAAAAAAGAAAAAAACAATAAATAAATAAATAAAAATGTGATTCAGAAGATACTCGCCATTCTATTCCGAAGCTTGGACTACTGACTACCCTGTCGCTCAGAGGGGTTTGAGTGGCTGTTCTAAAAAGTTGATTTAACATTGTGCGCATAGGCAGAACATTTTGTGCCATGAGAAATAGCCGCTAAATAAGGGCGGCCGCTTTAAGAGGTTATACTGCACCAAACTATTTGCTTTCCAATATAACTTATTGTCATATGAACAGAGCGCTACTAAATCGTCTTCACTTAAAAATATGTACATCGATTCGATATAACAACCATCTCCGTTCTACACAAAACGGTCTTTATAACGAATGGTCGCTATAAGAGGCTGAACATAGAGTATATTGGGATACAGTTGAGGTTTTTTTACAGGTCGTTATATTAGGATGGTCTTTATAACAAGTGGTCGTTATAACGAGCGTCGACTACATTTAGCTCAATGATCAAAGGCTTTAATATATTATACCGCCGAAAATAGTAAAACACTTTTTAAAAAATTCGCTTTATTACTGATTTTGCAAAAATGATAGACCAATATTGCTCTATAAAATTTGTCAGATAAAATATAGATTTCAGCTGACATTTACCAGTAAAAACTATTTTCAATATTGAAGTTCAAAAGGCATTTTTAAACTTTGATGTTAGCTGGAAGGAAGGTTTCGGGCTCTCCTCAGATCAGTTTGCAATTGTAGTTCAAAACATTTGAGATCATCAAAACCAAAGTGAAACCAATTTGCAAACCAAAATTTGCAGTAAAGGATACGTAATCAAATTAATCGCCCCTCCCTTTCAGTTTCTACACTTTAAAAAATGAATGTTATTTTTACAGTATAATACAGCTAATTTAATAAAGTAAAAAATTGCTAATTTTACAGTAATAAACTGTGAAATTGCTACTTTTACAGTAATAAACTGTAAAATTGCGAATCTTACATTAATAAACAGTAAAATCGCTAATTTTATAGTTTATTACCGTGAATTTTACAGTTTCAAACTGGAAACTCTGCTGCCAGTATTATACGGTTGTTTTTACAGTATAATACAGCTAAATTTTACGGTAATAAACTGTAATATAGCTAACTTTAGAGTAAGAAACTGTAAAATTGCTAGTTTTACAGTTTTTACTGTGTATTTTTTAGTTTTATATTGGAACCTTGACTCCCAGTATTATACTGTAAATACAACAGTTCATTTTTTGCAGTATAGATCCACCCTTGGCACATCTAAGCTTTTAAACTTCGTATGTAATTAATTTCTAGCAGTAATGCAAAGGAATGAACACTTCTTGAATTCTCCAACAATCGTAAATTAGTTTGAAAGATTTTTTTTTTGCGCTTAGTTATATTTTTTCGCATCTTTTATTTGTTTAAAATAGAAGTTATTTTACCATAGGTTTTTCGGAAGTCCGTATTCCAAACTTTTTTCAGTCCTTCATCTAAATAAATATTCCTTATGCCAAATAATCTGTGTCAACGTAGTAACCATAGAGACCAACTGCTTTTCCTTTGCATTGCTTTCCTTTACTTTCTCGGAAATATTCAGGAATCTGTAAATTCTAGCATTTTTGTAGCATATATACAACAATTTCCCTTCGAACCCAAATACCACCTGATGTGTTTTTACTTATTTTTGCGTTCTGTGCTGTTTGATTCACGATTAGAATATTTGATCCATGATATTTAAGTTTTTGTAAAAAAAGTGGCCTAAAAGAAATGCTAGGGTTCCGCTTATTTTAGTAGATATTGCGTTCTTTTATTCGAATCACACAAATCCTTCCTCGTGTCTTTCGTTACAACTTTGAAAGTTACAAAAAAATATATACAATGAAGCGTCACTGTACATTTTCTTTTAATGTTTCTTCTCACTCAACTTGAAAAAAATATACCTAATTTACTTTTTCCTTGATAGTATACAAGTACGACGCAAGAAAAGCGTGTTATTGCTATATATATATATATATATATATATATATATATATATATATATATATATATATATATATATATATATATATATATATATATATATATATATTGCCAAATTTCGTGAGCGAGCATATTAGACCATGGGATTTTGATTTCTGGAATAAAAAATAGTTTGAAAAATCACCACCAGGAGAAATTTGGCGCTGTAAAAATGTATTACACTGAATATCGTGAATTAAACTTGAAAAGATGATGTATAAATCAATTTCGCCAAGCAAAAATGATTGTTCTTTGCAAATGAGGTTTAATATGATCGCCGTAGAATTTTCTATTAAAAAAAACAAAATACCACGAACAAAATAGCGGCCCATTTAACCAAATAGAATGCAACAATTTGCATAAACGCGTTGCGTTTAGCGATCATCTGTATAAAATGACTGACTGGGAGCATTCTCATCATTCTGAGCGCAGTTGCCTCTTGATGGCTTTAACTATGCACAACCGCGCTTTGTTTTTGAAGCTCTACTATCAGCATGATGAGAATGCCAATGTGACTCTTCGAGAATTTCGGCGAGTGAAGCAGTTGAGAAAAGGCCCGCTGACCATAACAAATTTAAGAAACATGATTAAGCGGTTTGAAATGACTGGATCTCTAGCCCAGCAACCAGGCGAGGGACGCAAGACGGTTAATCAGCTACAAGTTGACGAAGTTGCAAATGCTATTAGAGAACATGAGATGGGGAATGTGCAAGGTACAAGTAGTGCTCGTGCAGTTTCTCGGCAGACGATGATCCCTTACTTAACAGTGCGGAAGATTTTACGTGAGATATTAATTTTTTTTTCCTTACAAAATTTCTTCCACTCAAGAATTACTTCCTCGAGAGACAGTTGCCCGACTGGACTTTTCTTCAAAGTTTCTAGATCGCATGCAAGTCGACGATACTTGGCCGTGGAAAATCCCATGGAGTGACGAAGCTCATTTTTATTTAAACCGTGGCACAAACACGCACAACTGCCGGATTTGGGCCGCAACTAATCCGCATGTTTATGTGCAGAAACCACTTCACTCGCCAAAAGTTACAGTCTGGTGTGGATTTACTGCATCTTTCATCATTGGCCCTTACTTTTATGAGGAAAATCATGCGGGTGGACCAGTTGCATGCATCGTTACTGCTGATAGGTACGCTGAGATGCAAGAAAATTTCGTAGTTCTACAACTGCAGCAACGAGTCTGTGTCGACTCTACCATATTCATGCATGATGGTGCACCACCCCACATCGGACTTAGGGTGCAGCTTGTTTTTCTGGAACATTTCTCTGATAGCAGAATTATTAGCCGCTCATTTCCTATCAAAGAAACATTTCTGATGTCTCAAGTTTAAAAGATATGATAATTTTAAAAGTTAGAGAAATCCATTCTGATATAATACGAGCTGCCGTAGAAAATGTTGTGCATCGTTTGCAGTTCTTACAACTTTACAATGGCGATCATATCAAACCACATTTGTGACAAAAAAAAAAAGTCATTTTTGCAAATAAAATGGATGCATATTTTGTCAGTAGCAATAAATTCTTCGATAATCAGAATAATACACTTTTACAGCGCCAAATTTCCCCCTGGTGGTGATTTTTCAAAATATTTTTTTTTTTATTCCAGAAATCAAAATCCCATGGTCTAATATGCACGCTCACGAAATTTGCAATGCTTCGCCCAGCAGTTCGCGAGCTAGAGGGCTCCAAACACCTCCTGTTAATTTATAACCACCCTGTATATATATATATATATATATATATATATATATATATATATATATATATATATATATATGTGTGTGTGTGTGTGTATAAATATTTATAGTATAAAGAAATAAATTTTATCTTCTCAATAAAAAACGAGAGCAACTTTCATTATTTTTAATCGTTGTATTACGAAACATTTGCACTAATTAAATTCAATTGGAAACAATCTATATAATCTAGGGTTATATTAAGGGTGCTGAAAGGATATAAAGGGACTGGCAAAGTAGTAGACTATTTCTTTAACTTGTCTGTAATGGGGTTATATGCAACGCGTTACCACCCACAAGCCAGGGCTAAGGCAGAACTAAAGCAATTACACCAACAGCTCGGTCATGACATCCTGAGACTGCAATTTCGTCCTTATTGTGTACTCCTCAGTCAGGAATAAACAATAATCGCCAATACTTTTGCCTTAAATTTACGAGTTGAGCCGCGCCATGATTTGCGGATTCTCGCTGGTAAGGTAAATTCATTTTATCTACCAGTTTAAAGGTTATCTTCGCTAAAATAAGTGGATTTCTGCAACCAGCCTAGTTGGATATTGACTATTCTTGACTGAGAAGTCCACAATAAGGACGAAGCTGCAGTCTCAGGATGTCATGAGAGAGCTGTGGGTGTAATTGCTTCTTGTAATATGGTTGATTTAGTCTATTTGCACCATGTAGGGTAGATTAGGGGAAAACAGCAGATTTTTTAATATTTATTTTATACATAACATATGAGTATTAATTTTAATTACCCATTTTATTACCAGTAGACGTACTTTAGTGATAAGTAGAGTAATTTTCGCTTTGAAAAATTATTCCCTACCGAAAAATATAAAAATTGACAAACGTTTATCTTTCGACGTTTTTACTCCAAATCTTGGGGTAAGATGACTAGTGCGTTTGAGGTAAGATATCATATGAAAAATCAGTTCACGGTGCTAATTAATGCATTTTGATTTATTTAAATGAAATACATTAGTGAATATATTATATATGTGTATCCAACTAAGATCCCTTCTTTACGCTTTCAAGGACTCCCTTTTAATTCTAAGTAATATTTCTCGTCCTCCACAGACTGCTTACTTGTTTTTAAATGTTGAACACTGCTCATGGAACCTATTATTGCATGCAATTCATTTTGTCCAATCGCATTTTCTTACGTTTCTTTTTGTCCTTCATTGCATCTAAAACACGTGTATTTATTTACGCGTATATTAATTACTGTTTAATTCTAAGTATGGAATATGCTCATTTCCTCTGCTTTCAACTATTTTTTGGGTCTTTTTGGGTTTAAGAATTTTCAAACAATTTCAAAGTCGTAGTTTTAGCTTTTGTCCTAATGATTCGAATAATTCATGCATTTTAGTTTCCTTAACATTTTGATTTCCACTGGTCTTGTGCTGTTTGCTTCGTTTACTTGCTTTCCAAGTCTTCCTTTTTTATGTGAATATGTCGGCTCTTAAGAATCTTGCCTCCTCTTGTCTGGCTTTCCTTTCCTGCGGGATGGCTATGGTGAAATATTTCAAAGATGTTTGCTGGAGTGGGATCATTTCCTCTTATATGACGCCACAAGAAACTGGAATTTTACCTCCAAAACATTGGATGAGATGCCGATCCACCTATTGCCGCGCAGCAGAGGCAAGCGGGACCCATAAAGCGACTAATAAAAATCCACCATTTCATACTCACTAAAACAAACAGTTATTTCGCGTCAATAAAAATTACGGATATAATGGCTAAATAAAAAAAACTCGGTTGTTTTATGATTTCAGGTACTCATTAGAACACTCGAGATGACAAAGTCATATCAAAACACCACTTACACCTATGATAAATTCGCAAACCTATTTTGCATGTTCTCAATGTGCAAATACTTACACTCGAGCTGACAGGGAAGCTATTTTATTTACTTTTTCATATGGTTGGAGTTGTACCACATGATTCAGCATCTTAAATAATATGGCGTCTAACCGCAATCTACTTTAAGGTATAGAGTTACTGGCTTATTAATTCTATCAATAGCATACAGTAACTAGCTGCCTCTGATTTGTAAATTTGACCAAACAAAAGTAAATGTTTCGATATTTATAGTAAAATCATCCCATTTTAACGCATCCTCCCCCCTCTCCAAACCCTTGTTATTTCAATCAAATTGGAAAATTGCGCATACATAAGTAATGATAAGTTTTTGATAACTGTATACACGTCAGGATGGTTTAAGACTCAACCTGATATTATAAAAAATATGTTTTATGGAACATTACTAAAGTCTACTTTTAAAATTTGATTTATTTCATAAGAGTAAAACTTAGAAGTAACTAAAATCTTTTTAAGCAATCGAATACCCATACAGTCATTCAGGGTAACTTTGCTGCACATTGTCTCTACTTTAAACTATCCATGAATACTTAAATATTGTTGTTGTATTTACTATGATAAAGCCAAAGAAAACTTCTGAAGTATTGCGTAGTTATCCAATGATAAGCAATAACTATTATTCAAAATAGTTAAATTGAGTTATAATCATAATTTAAAGTTTACTTAACGTACTAGGTAACTTTGAGCCACCCGTGAAGATGAGGTACATTGAAAAATACGTTTTTTATTAAATAAAAGTGTCGTAGATGCGGAACTTTAAATCAGAAATGGGTCATTCCGTGCAAAAAATGAAAAAGATAGTAGCCCGTAATGAATTAGTTTAGTGAATTTCGATATGGAGGCATAAAATAAATTAAAGAACTGTAATTTCTTTAAGTACATTTTATTTAATTTCAGAAAGTCAGTGTTTCATTAATAGCCCTTACTTTGTTAAAAATTCCTAGCCTAAAAATACTAATAGTTTTAAGTTTTTTACTCAGCATTTGTCTTTACTAACTCTTAAAAAGTTTCTCGTTGTTTTTACCATTAAAACAAATTCTGTACTGTATCATGGTTTTCATCAGTCGTAAATACATTTGTTTGGTTTGATCGCTTCCCTTTTTTCCTTGAAATCGTTTTCACTATTTCAAAAGGTTTCTATGTACTTTCAGTTCGTCATGTTTCACCAGCAACGGTTTCAGTTGCTTAATGCATTATTTGAACAAGTATTATTTGCTTTTAAAGTCTTAGTTTTATGTTTTCCTCATTTACTTTTATATTTTTCTCGTGATTACTTTCTATTTCCTCTTAGCGTGTTTTTGCTTTTTTCGATTTTAGAAAACTTTTGAGGCCTTTTTTTTTTTTTTGAAATCTTTCACAAAGTGGTTATACATTAAAAATACTATCAAATTTATTGAATTTGAGGCAGCGTGGGGCAAATTACGCCAAATTAATTTAGGAATGACTGTAATAGGTAGGATGGTGCTGATTTCTTAACAGATGGAAGGTTTGAAATGCTGTATTATATTTTACCCTTTGTGAAACTTAATTTAACCTCTCTATATTGATATCGGGACATATCGCTTGTACACAGTCCAGTCACATTAATGTGACCACCTGTCAAAATCCTGAAAAAACACCTTTCGCAGAGCCTACTGCTGCGAGACGTGCAGGAAGAGATTTATTTAGAGCTCTGAAGGTGTTCACTGGTAGTTTGAGCCATGCTGACTCAAATGCTTCGGCCAGCTGGGTTAGATTACGTGGATGAGGATCCATGGAGCGAATAACCCGATCGAGATGGTCCTACCTATTCTCGATTCTGTCTGAATCAGGAGAGTTTGCTGGCCAGGGAAGAAGGGTAAACTCATTCTGGTGCTCTTCGAACTACGCACGTACACTGGTAGTTGTATGGCCCTTCGCAATGTCCTGCTGGTAGATGCCATCATCCTGAGGAGAAACAATGCACATATAGGGGTGGACATGGTCCGCAAAGACAGATGCGTACTTGTATTAGTTCATCGTACCTTTCACAATGATGAGTGATCGCAGAGAATGCAAGGAAAACATTCCCCAGCCCATAATGCTCCCGTCTCCAGCTTGGACCGTTCCGGCAATGGTTGAGGGTGTTTGGTTTCAGAGATTTCACGCCTTATACGCAAAAGTGCCCGATGGAGCATAAAACGTGATTCATCAGTAAATGCTACATGTTGTCACTAAATAAACGTCCAACTGCGGTACTGGCGTGCAAATTCCAGGGTTTGTCGTCGATGGACAGTAGTCAGCATAGCTGCATGAACCAGTCTTGTGCGTCGGGAGCCCAAACGTAGCAACGTCTGCTAAATAGTAGTTTGGGTGTTATTATGTTGGTAGCCCCTTGGTTCATCTGGGGGGTAAGTTGCTCAACGGTAGCCCGTCTCTCAACCCGAACGCATCTCCGCAGCCGTCATTTGCCTCTGTCATCTATGGCTCCTGGTGCATCACAGTTTCCACGTAGCTGATTTTTGACAGTTCCATTTTGCCATGCACGGTACACTTTTACCACGGTGGCAAGCGAACAGCTCAAAAACTCAGCCATTTTGAAAATGCCTCCACCCTTGGCCCGAAAGCCAATGATTATGCCCTTTTGGACGTCGGATAAATCGCTCCGTTTTTGCACTACGCCAATGATAGAAATGATTTCCAAAGCCCTCGCACACCCTTTACACCCCTTCAACTGCACTGAGTTACCAAGTGCCTTTTTGTGATTGGTAATTTGACGTCGACTTCGATAGTACGTGGTGGTCACATTAATGTGACTGTGTATTTTAAGTTGGATTATCATAAAAAATGTATGTATGCCCTATTCATTCTAGGTGTGCGATATGATGTGACACAATTTTAACCCATTTTGTCATAAAGTTACCCCATTCGAAGGCAATGACCCTCACACTTGTGTGGTTAACTGTTTTCTGGTAGTTCCCCTAAATGAAGGGCCTGGATTTGTGATAAAAATATCAAAGTATGAACAATGAAAAATTTTTAGATACCCTTTACGTTCCCACGGCATCATAGATTTTACATGATTCCATTCTCTCTTAATGCATAATAAAAATATTAATAATATAAAATACGATTAGACTGCTATTTTTAAAACGATGTTTTAAAACGAACATAAACCACTTGTGACTATCTTTGCCAATACTATATTAAGATGGGTTAAAACAAAATAAAAATATTTACTCTCTCAATTGTTGCTTGTACAAACGCCCTCCATTATCAAAGTAATGTAGCTTTACTAAAAAATATTTTCCTGGCTTTAAAACCAAAAGAAACGCAATTTAATGTGTTTTCTCTAAAGCACTTCGGCATCCTGAACACTACTGTACATGTGTGTATTTATAACTCTACTGGTTAAAGCCAGTGTGCTCTAATGCTCAGCAACATTAGAGCAGATATCAAGCTGGTAAATTGTTCTTTCTGCCTGCCGGAGCTTGTTTTATTCGAACAATCTTATTCTTTTAATGGTGCTTTCTGAGGAGAAATGTTCTTTGAAAATGGCTGGCTGTTGAAAACGAAAACAAAACTCTTCTCTTGATTGTTAAGTACTAGTTTTCCACTAAACTTTGATTCACAAATACTTGTTATAAACTTCGATTTCAAAATGTTAGATATTCTTCTATAGTGGTGATGGTAAAAATATAATATTTTGAAATGCTGGTTTCAATGGCATTTTAAAAGCTTCTTTCATAAGTGTGTTAAACAATTAAATTTTAGTTGAAAGCTATTTCAGTGTTCAATAGGCAGTTGTTAAATGTGTGATAAAAAAAAGTTTATGATAATATATGAAACTATTGTGTTGGTAATTGATTACTAAGAAAGTATTTTACATTTATTCTAAACTATACTCTATACTTAGCATACTTTTAGAATGTTTTATACTTGGTTATGGTTAGGAAAAAGTTTTTGTGTCAGAATTTTAAACTTTAAATTTTCTACTACACTAAAAACAAGTTATATCTTAATAACTTCAACTGACATTTATCTTTGTGTAAAATACATTAGATCATTTTTTCTTTTATTCTTCCTTTTTTAATGAAGGTTTAAGAGATACATCAATCATTCCGTAAAAAGAACAAAAAATAATTCTTCTTGAAATAAGGTTTTGATAATGTTGTGTGTCATTGATGGTAATGGTAGCAACATGCTACTGTACGTAATTATGTGTTACTGTTGGTACAGCAAAATATTTTGATTACAAGGTTCTAAATATGTCATTAAGATATTGTCTATATAACTTCTTTATAGGGATATATGTTTTTCAATAGCAAAAACAGAGTAAAACGTAGAAAAAAAACAGAAATTTGAAACCCATGGAATTTCGATGAAAAAATATGTATTATATTAAAGCATTTACCAGTTTTATTAGGAAAAAGAAAATTATCTTATCTTTACGATTTTTTGTACATAACAGCATCTTCTTCAAAAGAAATGGTTAATTGTTAAAAAAAATAATTTCTAAAAATAAAAATAAAAATGCAAAATATTTTCAGATAATTCTTATTATATAAATATTGCGAAAAAAGTGTAGCTTCTAAAGACATTTAGGGAGCAAAAGCTTAAGGAAAAACACATAATAGCAGAAAAATATTAAAGCAGTGAAAACTAACTGCTTGTAATACCATTTTTAAGCTTTTTTCAAAAAAATTTCCTGAAATTTCCTATCGCCTAAATAATAGAAAAAATGGGCAATTAGGCAACAGTTTTCAAGCGAACAAAATTAGTTTTCTTTTAAGCTTTTCATTTTAAAAATGTTGAAGCATCAACGTTTCCTTAATATGCGCATATATTATACAGTTCAGAAAATTCAAGGTAATTTGAGGGCAGAATTAGCCTTTCTTTTTTGCACCTCTTCGGATATTTACTTGGTGAAAGACAATTTTTCTTCCTATATTTATGTTAATTATAAAGCTGAAAGCTGATTTCTTATGTATTCTTCTTAAAACTAGTATGCCAAACAATGAGAATATCTGAATCATGCATATTGCTATAAATGTTTAACGCTGTTTTTCATTCATCGCTCAAGGTACGTCGTTTCAAAGTTTAGTTAAGATTTTGTTTTGGGTTGTTTTTTTTTTACTTGTATCGATTAAAATTATCTTTTTTTTTTCGTTCCCTATTTATCTTTATACCTACCATTTTTGAAGAGATAGGAATGGATTTTCTAAATGTCAATTTTGATTTAACTTTCTGCACTCGTGACTTTTAATTATTGAATCTTTAAAACGATCAAATTTCCTTTTTATTGTCGCATATTTCACTAACAGATAATTTCCTAAACTTTTCTTCAATATTGTATGGTTGCATTTTGTAATTATTTGTATCTACAACAGAAATATTCTTTTGTTTTTAAAAATTAGCACAAAAATCCAATTGCTTACAGGTTATTAATTAGACTGGAGCAGATAGACTGCTGACAGACTGAATTTCCGTATGTTCACATCCATTCACTCATGTCCTCGCAAACACCGCAATATACTTAAAGAATATCCTCCCGTTTTTTGCTAGCCAAAATAGGTTTATATGTGAAGATACTTTGAAGATAGAAGAATTGAAATCTTTCAAAGGTATCACTTTTTGAAATTTGGGAGAAGATGAAAGTACCTTGTCATGGCATGTTTCTTATTACTCCATTTTGGGAAAATTTATGAGTTGTTACATATTTTATAAATCATTTTCTGTGTTTTTATGTTCACATAGTAATCAAGTTCTACAATTAATGTTCCATTCTTCGAGTGATCATTTATATGTATATATTTTAAGATTGTGGAAACACATCGTTTAGATTATCCCTTTCTTTGTAACGATCCATAAAAAAGCGTTTTATAAGCAAGATGTGGAGTGGATTGTCCCCTTGAGGATGGGAGAAATTGACCTTGGCATGTCTCCTTTGTAACCATCGTATTGTGTCGGGTCCACGTCATGATCTCCTCAGAGGATGACCTAATTTTTGTGTCTCTTCTTCTTTTTACGTTATTTTAAAAAAAAAAATAGTTTCTGCTAACGAAAGTGCCAGTGGCATCAAAATGAATGAGGTAATATAAGCCTTGACCGAGAGTGATTGGGGGTCTTCGATATTTTCCCCGACTATGCGAGGTACCAATCCTGACTTTCTCCGGCTGGCGCGGGGAAATAGAACGTTGTTTCTTCGGAGCGGTCCGTTCTATGCGACGACCCACGTTATTAGCTCCGAATTGACCACCCCCGTTGTGTGCTGTTTTCTACCTCCATCTCGGATCCAACGTGTTTTTTTTTTTTTCTCAATCACGAACTCTCCGCGACTCCCCGCTGAGAAACGATATTAATGAATTCCACGTGATAATTTGAGTGCTCTACAAAACTTCAATGCCTGCCTGGAACTTATATCACCGTCTTGCTCCCTGCGCTGTATATGTATCATATTATTTTTGATGATCACCCAACAATTAAAAACATACAAAGACCAAATGTTTTTGGTCTAATATATCTAAAAATATCTAATATATAATTATTGTAGTCTAATATATCTAAATGTTTTTGGTCTAATAAAGTTTTATCTTTTAATTTTGTGTCCTCTTTTTCTTCATTCGTAGTAGTGAACCTGGGTTTATTCTTGCAAATGCTCTTTATCCATTATCTGTTTTTAATGTTCCCCTTTTGCTAGTAATTTTATAATTGCCTTAATTTATTCTCCAAATTTCCTGGGTCGCTCACCCGTTTGTTTTCATGAGCACAACATTAAAGTTTTAGTATAATATGATTATTGGTATTGACAATATTCCCCCCCCCCCCCCCCGAGTCATTTGTATTTATTTCCAGATTCCTCCAAATTTTATATCAGCAGGTTTTTCTTTTCAGCCTTTTTTTTCTAGCAGAATTTAATTACACAACGTAATATCATTTCATTATTTTTTTAAATTATAACTAACCGCTATACCACATACATTACTTCAAAAAACATATTACTCAAGAAAAGGCATTGTCATACTAAGGAATAACGAGGTGCAAATAAGAACTGAATTGAGTGCAATAATGCTGCTACTGATCGTAGTACATCATGTTTTTACCAGCAGTAGTAGATAACTACTAAAAAATAGTACACGTTTTGCCTAAAATGGAGAAGAAAGAGACTCAAACAGGTCACAAAAATTGAAGTGTTGAAAGAAATTATATTACAATATCATTGAAAACTAAAAGAAATATTTAGTTTGGAAAAACCTATGGTTCTGTGAGCAGAAATCATCGACAAGCTATCATTATCCCTTATCGTAAGACAGTCATTTTGAAATTTTTTTTCGGGCGAATGGGTTACAATTTTAGTGCTAATTATACTGGAAAAAAAAAACGCACGATCACATACCGGTTGTTTTCTCAATTCGTTATCTTTTGTATCCTAAGGCGAAATCTTCCAATTAAACACTAATTTTTATTACGTCATGACATAATTAACTAAAAATACTCACAAGGAATATTTAAAACCTTCATCAGCCAATTTTTGTGTTTAACTTTTTAATTAACTTTTAAATTTCTAAACCAGGTAAAGAAATTAGGGGAATGTGAGACAAAGTGAAATAGTTAAGATAGCTGACCTATTTCAAAATGAACGCATCCGAAATTTATTCTGAAAATTATTGTACATAAGTATTGAACATAAGTATTGATTATGTATTTTGTATGACAACTTGCGTTGAAATATTATTTTTCATTCTTGGCAGTTATTTTGCATTTTTAATAAAAGGTAGACATTTTCCACCTGAAAAAAAACCATGGGGCAAAGTGAAAAATGTAGTATTTTTACTAGGAAAAACTTTCTATTTCATGATTAAGAGTAATTTTCATCAAATGGAAGTGTAAACAAACGAATAAATGAATTGATAATGAAAAATAAATGCATAAATAAATAAACAAATTACTGAACTCATTTATTTATGAGAAAAAATGAGCGAATAAAATGCAATACAAACAATAAAATCAGTGAAAGAATGAATAAATAAGTGAATTAATAAGTAAAATAATGTAAATTTATTAATAAATAAAGAAATACATAACGTGATTAAAAAAAATATTGCATAAGTAAACGAAATGAACTATTTCACTTTGCCCCATTCACTTTAAAATCAAAATTCGCTTAATATGAACGAAATAAGTATTGTGGTGGATACCAGTAGATCTCAATTAATTCTTAAAATGATAATTGCAAAAATGTTATAATTGTAACATAACAAAAAATATTTTTGAAAAAACACGAATATTACAGTAAGTGTATCAATCTTTGAAAAAGACGTGTATACTGCCGTGCTAAGCACAGAAGTCGTATCTGCACTTTTTGAAAAAAATGAGTCATTGTCACTGGGTGATTCTTTGCATCTTAATTTACCTAAATATAATTTCTTTCAGTGATATACGAAATGGAAATACCAAAAAAATTCTTCCATAAAAAGTGGTATCTGCTCATTTCGTGTCGTTTGCTAAGGATGTTTCGACGTAAGTGACAAATACTAAGCATTAAAAGTGGTATCTGCGTAGTTACCCTTTTTTCCCTTAGTATAATGTAGATACGACTATTATACCTTAGTAATACAGCATTTAGTAACGCAGTAGCTTATTTTACCAGAGCTCTAAAATTAAATTTCCCTTTTTATCGAGTAGCCGATGTGAGCCGATAATAAAATAAACACGATCTTAAACTAATGTTTATTCAAAAATTGACCCCTTTCTATTTGGATATTTATTTAAAACACAGATATCTGAAAATGAAGCGTTCATAAAAGTTTCTATCTGATTCTTCTGCGCGAAGATTTGATTTCATTCTTTCAATGTTTGTTTTTATTTAAATATATAAATCGTCTGCTGTCAAATTTATCTTTACGCTCGATTAATAGAACTGTAGAAACCCAAGCATTTTTATCTAACGTGATTTATTACATAAAAATGTAAATTTTCATTAGTCAGTATCTGTAAATATAATTCTCAAAATGTTTGCAACATATATTTTTATAAAAATTTTGCGACAATTCGTTTTAGGTAGAAATTTCGTTTATTTTTTATATTCTTATACTTTTATTAAACATAGTCTGCTGTGAAACGTATCTTACACATTCAATTGATAAATCTGGAAACACAAATATGATTTTTTCTTTCACATTTCGAATTCCATGAGCTTGAGACGATGGTATTTTCCGGAAGACAAATTTTTCTAGATTTTTGGAAAAAAAATAAAGCGGCTTCTAAGACTATTAGTTTCAGCACTGAAGAAGGTTCCAGTACTATTCATAATGATGTAAATACACCTTATAGCATTAACGTAGACGTTAATTATGACAATGGAAAATCGACAGAAGATATGTCCGATCCCATCGAAGGTTTTAATAGTTTTGTTTGCCAGAATGAACTTGACAATGTTTATGAGGGAAATAACAACTGTTCCTGGTCACCTAGTAACTCTAATCCAGATCGCTCATATGGGCCAGGAAATTGCAGTAGTGAGTGGATATTTACATTTGAAAAATCCACAAAAAAGTTAACAACTTACGAATCTTCTTCAATATTAATCACAAACCCTGGAAATGACATTGAAAGTAATGTAAACAAAAATCAATCAACTGAATCTCCACCTAGCCAGTATGAAGATCCTCCAATTGAACTTGTCAGCAGTGTACCTATATGTGATGAATCATCGAAAAATTCTGACCACGTTGAGCTACGGGAAGAACTTCAGTGTTCAAGCCTGATGACAAAAGAAGGAAATCCACGAAAAAGAAAAAAGTTTGACTTTTCTTTTCCAGAAAGAAGCGGCATAAAGAAAAAAAGGATGAAAAAATCTCATCCTATATTGACTCCATGCACTGAAACTTGTAAACTCATGTGCAGATCAAAAATCTCAGAAGATAGGCGGATGGAAATAAATGAGCAATTTTGGGATATTGGCTCTGTAGAAGGCAGAAAAAGCTTTATTCTTAACACGATAAGTCAAATGCCTGTTAAACGGAAGACTTCCGGGACTGACTCAAGGCGTTCCTATATAAATGCGTTTTATCTGAAAACAGGGGTGATTGTGTTCCGGTATTTTACCGGATTTCCGGTATTTTTATGATAAATTCCGGTATTTTCATATTCGAAAATACCGGAAGTAAAATATTTTTAATTATGCTTTTATCTTCCCACCTCCGGATTTTTTTTCTTTTTCGAATTTTCGATGATTATGCCGATAATTATTAATAATATTTATCAAATAGAAATGTTCAGATGTAAATTCTAAGTGTTTTTTTTTACCTTACTAAATTACCTTATTTGCATTCGATATGAGAATCGAATTTTTCTCACTTTTGATGCTTATTCCCCTTAGTTAGGAGACAAATAAATGAAATGTAACAAATGCAACTTTCATTGCTTTATAAATGCTTTCGCACAACAAATAGCAATTCTGTTAGACTTTTGCTTTCGCCTTAAAATATTTGTTTGAAGATAATTGCTCATAACCAGCTCAAAAGTAACTTTATTACTCATTTACAATTTAATTAAATGCATGTACAATATTTTGACTAAAAACTATTTGAATATGTGAAATGTGTTAGTTTATGAAAGGAAATTAATTATTACTAGGTGTGCTTAGTAATAGGGGCCTTGGTTTTAAAAAAACACTCCACCTCCCCCACTCCCACTTTTTCTTTAAAACTTTCAGGTATTTTTTTATGAACTCACAATCACCCCTGTCTGAAAACAAATGAAGGAACCTCTGTAAGGGTTTGTAAAGTATTTTTTCTTACAACCTTAGGATATAGAAAACACAACGACTCAATATTACAAACCCTTTCAAAGCAGAAAAGTAAAATAACTCCCGATTTTGACAAAAGAAGAGGAAGAGTTCCAAAAAATAAATTCAATCATGAATCGCTCATTGAGCATATCGAATCTTTTGAACCTAAAATTGCCCATTAGAGAACATGCCTCAAACAGACGTTATTTACCTAGTGACATATCTGTTACGAAAAAGTATGATGACTTTACAAAAAAACACCCTGACTCCACATGTTCGTACGAATTATACAGAAAAGAAGTGTCGAAGATGAACATTTTGTTTGTTAAGTTAGGAAACGAAGAATGCGAACTATGTGAGCATTTCAAATTGCATGAACACGCTGAAGACAGCCCGAAAATGGATTGTAGCCATTGTAATATGTGGAACAATCACATTAGAAAAGCCAATGCAGCAAGAACAGAGTATAAGAAGGATGCAGATGAGGGTGCGTTGGACCAAGTTATGAAATACTCTGTTGACATGGAAAAAGTAATAATGCTCCCGAGATGTGAGATGTTCAAATCTGTTATTTTTAGCCGACGACTAACAGTTTACAACGAAAGTTTCGTGCCAGTTGGGAAAAAATCGAAAAATCCGATTGTTGCATGCTTATGGCACGACGCAATACGAGGGCGAAATAAAGAAGAAATTATTAGTACAATATATAAATTTCTCACAACGACTTGCCGTGATGTGAAGAATATCGTACTATGGATGGATAACTGCTCGTCACAAAACAAAAATTGGGCATTTCTTAGCTTCCTTGTATTCTGCATCAATTCAGTTTATATTGATGCAGACACAATTTAAATCAAGTACTTTGAGCCAGGGCACACCTTTATGTCCTGTGATTCATTTCATCACCAGGTCGAAAAAGCAATTCATAAAACAAAAAAGATTTATGATTTTGACGATTTTAAAAATGCGGTGAAGTCTACCTCAGTAAAAGTTAATGAGGTGGACATGCAACCAAATGATTTTTACAAATGGAAGGACTATGCTATAAAAAGAAAAAATACCAAAAAAAAAACTGTCTTAAGAACAACAAAGAGTGGCGAGAGCTCAGTTATGAATACAAACAGCGGAAACACTGAGATCAACAATTTGCCCTATTTACGTGAAATCGTACATTTGCAGGCAAAAAGAGGAAAGAACATTTTGTTCTACAAACGAAACTACAACGATCCTGCATGGGAAGAACTTGACTTTCTTAACACCAGAATGCTGAAAACTGCAATGAAACTGCTCCAACATTACGAACATGCAGTTGGTATCACTGAATCAAGAAAAAATAACATAATCAAAAATCTTCTGAATTCAGAAAAAGATATAATACCGCAAAGTCGCTTTGCATTTTGGAATCAGTTGCCGGTAAGCAACAAAAATGATTAATTATTGCATGTATTAAGCGTTTGTAGCTGCACTTTATGCAGGTTGGAATGTTTACTTTTTGTATTGTATTTCTGTATTCTATATATATCTTTTGTATTCCATACGCCATTGCAAAAAAATAAAAATGAGTAAAAAATGTGTTATTCAAATGTAAAATATAAAGTGTATTTTAATTTATCACATTAATAAATTATTAAGACCAATAACTTAATTAATAAAGGATTTTACTATAGAACTAAAAGTAGGTTAGTTGGCCTAGTAGAATAAAAATTTATTTAACAAAAATATCGTAAACTACATTACAATAATACTCATAGCTTTATTAAGCATAAAAAGATAGCTTTATTAAGTCACCGCTTCCCATATTTATTTTTAAATAGTGCATTACTAAGCTATTTTTGTCGTATCTGAGCAGATACTGCTGAAAATGACTAGTAATAGTCACTTACGGTAAAAATACCCTAGTAGATGAACGCGTCTGTCAGGAGAAAACTTGTAGTAACTACATTTATTAATTGTAGTCAAATAATTACAATAATAAACATAATTAATATGTTAAACGAGCTATTTATAAAGCAGTTGCACTAAATTTAATTATATATTGAGAAAAAAATGAAAAGTAATAAGCTGCAAAACTTTAACCACGAATATCTCAGTTTGAGTTCACCTGCAGATACCACATCTGCGCTTAGCACGGCAGTATAATGTTTTTCATTCATTTTTAGATCTGTCTATTTGCTGACAGGAATAGACTGTACTGCCGTGCTAAGCACAGAAGTCATATCTGCACTTTTTGAAAAAAATGAGTTATTGTCACTGGGCGATTCTTTGCATCTTAATTTACCTAAATATAATTTCTTTTGTTGATATACGAAAGGGAAATATAAAAAATCTTCCATAAAAAGTGGTATCTGCTTATTTTGTGTCGTTTGCTAAGGATGTTTCGACGTAAGTGACAAATACTTCGCATTTAAAGTGGTATCTGCGTAGTTACCCTTTTTTCCCTTAGTATAATGTAGATACGACTATGATACCTTAGTAATACAGCATTTAGTAACGCAGCAGCTTATTTTACCAGAGTTCGAAAATTAAATTAATTTTTTTATCGAGTAGCCGATGTGGGCCGATAATAAAATAAACACGATCTTAAACTAATGTTTATTCAAAAATTGACCCCTTTCTATTTGGATATTTATTTAAAACACAGATGTCTGAGAATGAAGCGTTCGTAAAAGTTTATATCTGATTCTTCTGCGCGAAGATTTGATTTCATTCTTTTAATGTTTGTTTTTATTTAACTATATAAATTATAAATCGTCTGCTGGAACCGAAGAATGCGAACCATGTGAGCATTTCAAATTGCATGAACACGCTGAAGACAGCCCGAAAATGGTTTGTAGCCATTGTAATATGTGGAACTATCACATTAGAAAAGCCAATGCAGCAAGAACAGAGTATAAGAAGGAAGCAGATGAGGGTGCGATGGACCAAGTTATGAAATACTCTGTTGACATGGAAAAGGTAATAATGCCCCCGAGATGTGAGATGTTCAAATCTGTTATTTTTAGCCGACGACTAACAGTTTACAACGAAAGTTTCGTGCCAGTCGGGAAAAAATCGAAAAATCTGATTGTTGTATGCTTATGGCACGACGCTATACGAGGGCGAAATAAAGAAAAAATTATTAGTACATGATATAAATTTCTCACAACGGCGTGCCGTGATGTGAAGAATATCGTACTATGGATGGATAACTATTCATCAGAAAACAAAACTTGGGCATTTCTTAGCTTACTTGTATTCTGCATCAATTCAGTGTATATTGATGCAGACACAATTGAAATCAAGTACTTTGAGCCAGGGCACACCTTTATGTCCTGTGATTCATTTCATCACCAGGTCGAAAAAGATTTATGATTTTGACGATTTCAAAAATGCGGTGAAGTCTACCTCAGTAAAAGTTAATGTGGTGGACATGCAACCAAATGATTTTTACAAATGGAAGGACTATGAAAAAAAAAGAAAAAATACAAAAAAAAAACTGTCCTAAGAACAACAAAGAGTGGCGAGAGCTCAGTTATGAATACAAACAGGGGAAACACTGAGATCAACAATTTGCCCTATTTACGTGAAATCGTACATTTGCAGGCAAAAAGAGGAAAGAACATTTTGTTCTACAAAAGAAACTACAACGATCCTGCATGGGAAGAACTTGACTTTCTTAACACCAGAATGTTGAAAACTGCAATGAAACTGCCCCAACATTACGAACATGCAGTTGGTATCACTGAATCAAGAAAAAATAACATAATCAAAAATCTTCTGAATTCAGAAAAAGGTATAATACCGCGAAGTCGCTTTGCATTTTGGAATCAGTTGCCGGTAAGCAACAAAAATGAATAATTGTTGCATTTATTAAGCGTTTGTAGCTGCACTTTATGCAGGTTGGAATATTTATTTTTTGTATTGTATTTCTGTATTCTATATGTATCTTTTGTATTCCATACGCCATTGCAAAAACATAAAAATGAGTAAAAAATGTGTTATTCAAATGTAAAATATAAAGTGTATTTTAATTTATCACATTTATAAATTATTAAGACCCATAACTTAATTAATGAAGCATTTTACTATAGAACTAAAAGTAGGTTAGTTGGCCTAGCAGGATACAAATTTATTTAACAAAAATATCGTAAACTACATTACAATAATACTCATAGCTTTATTAAGCATAAAAGGATAGCTTTGTTAAGTCACCGCTTCCCATCTTTATTTTTAAATAGTGCATTACTAAGCTATTTTTGTCGTATCTGAACAGATACTGCTGAAAATGACCAGTAATAGTCACTTACGGTAAAAATACCCTAGTAGATGAACGCGTCTGTCAGGAAAAAATTTGCCGTAACTACATTTATTAATTGTAGTCAAGTAATTACAATAATAAAATTAACTAATATGTTAAACGAGCTATTTACAAAGCAGTTACACTAAGTTTAATTATATATTGAGAAAAAAATGAAAAGTAATAAGCTGTAAAACTTTAACCATGAATATCTCAGTTTGAGTTCACCTGCAGATACCACATCTGCGCTTAGCACGGCAGTGTATGTCTAGGGACTTTGTTAAAATATTGCTAGATAGGGGGTGCTGCAAACTGTGAAAATATTTCGCCATTTCACATTGCCCCGCTATTTCACTTTG
This sequence comes from Uloborus plumipes, assembly GCA_038373865.1. NCBI lineage: Eukaryota > Metazoa > Arthropoda > Arachnida > Araneae > Uloboridae > Uloborus > Uloborus plumipes. The sequence goes on along the minus strand of JAXGGA010000526.1, from coordinate 17,847 downwards.
TCCCACATCCCCCTACTAATTAGTTAAAAAACCTTTATTCATGATTAAAGCGAATACTTATAGCATTTTTTTCGAAATAATAAAATAAAAGAATTACATCTGCTGCTAGCAATTCTTTTTGATACATATTAGTACAGGAGTGCCCATTCCCCCCCCCCCAGCACAATGGCACAAATTCCCCTCCCCCGCCCCCAAAGTTTTTCACAATCCTCATGTGCTTTTTATTTTTACTTTTACCTCTCTTTTTTATTTTATTTATATTTTTTATATTATTATTTTTTAATATTTATTTCTTTTTTTAAATATTATTTATTTATTCTTTTTTTATTTATTATTAATTTTCTAAAAGTACTAACTATGCGTTGAACAGAATTGCTTTTTTTCTCTTTCAAGACATTCCAAGCACACTCACACACACAAAATAAACAAATAATAATAAAGTAAAATAACTAATTTAAATTAAAAATATTAATGAATAATTTTCATTAAGAAAGCAATAAATAATTTAAATAAGTAAATAAATAAATTAGTTTTAAAAAAATCCCCCAAAAATTTTGATGTCGCCATAATCCCCCTCCCCCTGTGGGCACCCCTGTATTAGTAGTTTACTCACCACATTGTGTGAAACTTAAATCACAGCCAAAAGGCTTGCTCCAATGATGCACCAACTCATATTAACTCCTGATCTTAAACTCATTAGCATCTAATGAGTCATTTTGATCTTAAATAATAATGAATTTCTAAAAATGCTTTAAGTATCTTTAAAATAACCTCCGCTCTATTCATTTAGCACATTAACACGTAGCTCATTAAAAGCATATACCTTGCAATTATGATGATGGTTGCTTATTTCAAAGCAATGAAAATTTATCTTGAAACATTTATTGGAGGCAATTAATAGATTAACGAATGCGTAGTCTGGGCATCAAAAGTTGGAAGTTACCTTTCAGGCGTGTAACGAACAATCAGTTCTTTAACAACCTTCTATCAGTAGTTTCATAATTGAGTACGCAGAATAGCTTAATATTTTACGTTACGTTTGATGATTACTAGTGATAATGACAGAGTTTCATTTCTGTTGATAATGTTCTTGAAAAGCCATCATTTACCAAATGAGTCATTTATAAGAATTCTTAAGATTTTAATCCGGTACTCAAACCGTGGTTTATAATGGGACAAATATGTTTTACAGTGTTTATTTCAGCTGTTGTCTCTCTGATATTCAAAGTTATCACACAAATTATATATATATATATATATATATATATATATATATATATATATATATATATATATATATATATATATATATATATATTGGAGAATAAAAAAGGCCGCCGTTTTTTGTCAGGTGCTGCAAGAAAAATGAGCCATGTGATTTTTTTTTCTTTAGATTAGGATACTATATTTTTTCGAATTGAATATGAAAACAGATTTACAAATATGTAAATCCAGTAGGAATATGCAATGAGTTTATTTGCCTCCAGCTTGTTATTGGCTATTCCTGACTGAGGAGTCGAGAATAAGAACGAAACTGCAGTCTCAGGATGTCATGACCGAGCTGTGGGTGTATTTGCTTGAGTAGGAATAGTCAGAGTATCATTTAGTTATCAGAAAAAAAGTTATACTCAATGTTGCTTGGTGTCACTGATACATAAAAATGGCATGGCAGAAAGAAAATATATTTTGCACATTTTTTAAAGAATTTCCTAAAGAACCTGACCCATTTTACCCCACCTGACCCTCTAGGACTAAAACTAGACAGCACAGCTGGTAAACTCACAACTAATTTTTAAAATCAAAGCAATTCCTATTCATACCTTTTGGATGGAGAAACACTAGACATTTCTAAGCAAATCTACAATGACCTATAAGGTTTTTGGCTTGAATTTATTTTTTTTTAATAAGTCAGTTAAATAAAATTATATTTTTTAAACGAACACTCTCCAAAGCTTCCTATTTTTGTATGATTAATCATATTATTTTCTTTGACATGGTTCCTCCTAGGAATCATGTATTATAATTTGCTCTTATGGCAGATATACCAAACCAAATGAATAATGCGATAGTGTTCTTGTACTTTTTTAATAATAAAAAAATAAAATTTCATCAAAGTCATTAATCATACGAAAAAAAAAAAAACTCTGAAGTCCCATCAGGACTTTTGGACAGTAATATCTGAAAGTTTTAACACGACTGATACGTTTTCTTTAGTAAAAAGATGTTTACTTGTTTGCTTAAAACTAGGTACAGTTTTGATGCATTTAATTAAATTGTAATCTATATAATTTTGGTCAGTTACGAAACATCTATGTGACTTATTTTTAGATATCACGTTGATTTAAATATTATTAAAGGTTTTAAAAGTTTATACATAAACATATGTTAACGCTTCATGCACAGAGAGCATATGCATCGCCCTAAGAAACGGGTTTTAGCTATTTATGAAGTGTAAAAATGAAGTAAATAATACAAATAGCTGTGTATTATAATATTAAAAAAATACAATAAAAGTTATTAATGTCATGTAGTGCTAAATAATGTAGCTTTTATAACAAAGCAAAATTGCCGTTATTGTGTATTCAAAATCATAATATACCTAAACATAACTGTTGTTTCTTTACTGCGTTTGATCTGATTTAGTGAGGACAGAAGGTTTTTTATGATTAATATTTTAAACAAAGGTTTTTAAAACCATGTATGTGTGCATAATACCATTACAAACCTAAATATTAGTTGGATTTATAGGGGTCAATCCCCATGCAGAATCATCGGATAGCTTTGTTCGACAATTTTTAATTTTTTGAGACTCAAATCCCTAAAAACTGCTGATAAAAGATGTTTAAACTCACTTTAAATTTTTCCCTGATCTTGTCCTTTAGTTTTTTAGAGACCATAAAAAATGGGACTTTTGAACCATTACAGTTCTGCCCAAATATAGTTTAATTACATTTACGGCAAATAATTTGTCTTTAAATATTAAAGTACATAAGACAATAGTCCCATATTCTAAGTTATATAGCCTTATAGAGCTGTAGTTTAACAATCAAAGTGATGACAAAAGATTACCGTTCAAGGTCAAATGTACAATGTTTACCTAGACACAAATAGTTTGGATTCTTTTTTTTTTACATCACTATACACATTACACACTTTATTGATTTTCTGGACGTTATTGCAATTAAAATATGGGTGATAGTTTTATAATAAAACATAGTTTTACTCTTTTGCCTTTTTATTCCAGTCTAATTAATGAGTAGGAATATCAAACATTAAAAAAAAAAAACTCATTAAATTATAACGCATACGATATGTAATAGCATACGATATGTAAGAAATTACGTGTAACTCTTTATTTATTTGTAATGCAACTAATAGTGGTTTAAGTGTTTATATTTATTTTTTACGAAATTGAAATGTCTAATAAGGTAAATTATGCATGATAAATACTTCCTATGTGTCGAAGAAAAGTACATTTTTGGTAAAAAAGTGAGAAAAAAGTCCTCAACAACCTACGCTTTATTGACTTTTTGTATAAGGTTCTATTGCCAATAATAATTTATCTCACGGCTATAAAGCACTGGGAAATTCCTTTGCACATCCTCAAAAAACTACAATGTTTCTTCGTCGTATAGGTTACGGCCCGTTAAGTGCATTTCTTGTCCAATAAGTCTGGATTAACTCACGTCCACTCTCTAAAAGTTCTCTATTTTGAGACCAAAATGCTCCTGGAGACTATAACGATGAAGAACTTGACGAGTCTTCTGTCACAATTGGCTGGAGTTATTGTATTTGGGAAACTGTAAGAGCCGACAAAGAATGCATCACGATTACGGAAGTAGTTAGTTCTCGCTCCAAGTGGGCTCATTTTGGCAGCCGAAAAATGTCTTTCATTCGTTTTTGTGCAATTTTATGCTCAACGTAAATAGTTTTAAGGATTGTCTTGTTTCTGAAAGCAGTTGAGGTTTATCGTTTTGATCGACATTTTATTATATTTTGGACTTCATAATTTGAAACTTAGTTTAAAGTTACACTACACTGCAAAAAACAAACTTGTTTTTACATTATAATATTGGCAGCAGAGGTTCCAGTTTAAAACTGCAAAATGCACAGTAATAAACTGTTTATTCGCAAATTTTACAGTTTATTACCACAAAACTAGCGGTATTAAACTGTAAAATCAACAGTATAACACTGGCAGCAGAATTTCCAGTTTAAAACTGTGTACAGTAATAAACTGTAAAATTAGCAGTTTTACAGTTTATTACTGTATAGCAGCAATTGTACAGTTTATTCGTGTTAAATTAGACAATTTTACAGTTTGTTACTATAAAAATAGTTGTATTATACTGTAAAAACATCTATTTTTTACAGTGTATCTGTGTTTTCTTTAATGTGTTTACATGCAACACACTTTTAGGTGTTCAGTTTCACTGATTTGAGCGTCAAACAGAAATTAACTAAGCCCAATCGTTTCAAATTTTTTTAACAGTGGAAGTATTAGTGGAAAGAATGAATTACTGTTTGGAGACAATAACTGCCGCAAACATAAAAGTGCAGAACATAAATTTAGATTTTTTTTGTAGGCCAAAGTGTATTGAAATTTTATTTTAAAGGCTTATCTGTTGACTTGATGAAGCAAAAATTGCCTTTTAAAATATGTTACTTTAATAAAGTGAAAGCAATATGTTATGGAGGTAAAAAGTCTTTCTTATTCTGAATGAAAAACGCATATTACATATCGTGCACAGAAAACATGTACAAAAATCTTACTGTATGGATACATTTTTAAAATTTTAATTTTCGTAAAAATGATAAGTAAAAATATAAAACTATGGTTTTAAATAATGTTTTAAATTACGTCGTAAAATAAATTTTCAAAAGAGCAAAAATTATGAAACAACTGTCTTAATTTTTAGGAATAGCAAGTTAAGGGAATATAGTTTGCAACAGTAATGTTAAGTATTATTAGGAATATAAAGGAATATCTTGCTTGAAAAGTATACTTTACAGTATTAAAAAAATAAAACAAAGAGCTATTGTGCCTATGAAAACGAACAATATGTTTCACAAAACTAAGTCCCATTCTACTTGCGCTGTCGTTTAACCGGCTGTGCGAGTTTATGCCATTTATTTGGCTTCTAAATATTGTATTTAGCTCTACAGTATTACTCAGAGATTTGTTTACTTTATTTTTTTGAATTGTGCATTTATTTTCTTTTCGACACGTTCTTTTACCTTTTCTTATTTGAGCAGAGATTAATCCGATTTTAACTTTCACAGTAAATATGTTTCTTCCTAAAGCATACAATCACAATTACTTCCACTTTTGTCAGAGCCAAACAGTTCCCCCTCACTTAACCCATTGTTAGCTATATAATTTAAAAAATATATATAAAAAAATCATCTTTTGTCATTTTTCTCAAATTCCTTCGTATGAAATATTCAGTGACTACTAGGTAGCATGAACTGTAAGTCGGAGAATATTGGAATATACAACAGATATACATGTATTTTCTATACGTTATTGAGAGGTTTAAGTTAATGAGTTCATATAAAAATAAAGATTTACATTAAAGGTTATTTTTACAGCTTTTGCCTATAAGGTGTCTAGCAACATTTTAAACACTCTAATTTGACGGAGTACAGAGGTAACTCACTAATAGTTGCGTTTATACTACCAATGGTTTTCGATTTAAATGGTAAAGAAAAGTATGTTGTCAAATTCAGCATACAGTAACATAATTTACCAAACACTCGAACATCAGTATTTTCATAGAGGAATATGTTCAAAATTCCCATCGCTCATATTGAGTTACAGTGTAGAAGGGGAATTTTTACTGCTTTTTTTCCTCTGCAACCCCCCCCCCTTTTTTTTCATCACTCTGCTACACAGTTCCACTTAACATCGTATTTTTATTATAATCATGATGGGTCGTAGTGATGCACTTCTTCTGAGAAATAGTTACGTAGGAAAATGTGTGAAGCAAAGTGAAATGGCAAAATATTTTCAGTTTTCAGCGCCACCTATCTAAAACTCTTTTAACTTAGTTCCTTCACATGTAGTTGATTCCTGTCAAAAAATAAATGGTTCCAAATATCAATGAAAAAAAAAGTATTCAAGCCATTTTCGAAATTTGATAGCTTTATTGAAATATTCATGGTTTTTCAAAAAATATTTCTTGTTTTTAAAATATGATATAGTTTTGTAATTTTCATTTTAACTATTAATTGAAACCTACTGATGTCTAGTGCATTCCTTATTTAGTTTATATTAGGCATGTTTTGATTTAAAATGCCCAATTTAATTTGTCAAGTGTACGCGGGGCAAAGCGGATGGGGCAAAGTAAAATAGTACATTTCGTTCGTTTATGCATTCATTTACTAATTTATGTACGTATTTCTTCATTATTTACATTCTTTTACTTATTGATTCACCTACTTATTCATTCATTTACGTATGTTGTTATTCATTATCTATTTTATTCACTCATTTCTTTTTTCCATATATTAATTTATTTATTTGCTTATTTATTTTATCAACAGCAAGTCGTTTATTCGTTCATTCACGCATTCCTCTGATGAAAATTACTGCAACTCATCAAATTGAAAATGTTTCATTATAAAAATATTGCATTTTTCACTTTGCCCCATGGTTTTTTTGATGTGAAAAATTTGAACCTATTTTTGGAGGTGCAAAACAACTGCCTAAAATGGGAAATAACACTTCAACGATATTTGTATTGCATAATACATTATTCCTTTATGTACACTGATTTTCAGAACAAATGTCCTTTTTTTTTCATTTTGAAACAGGTATGTTATCTTAACTATTAACTTTTCTCCACATTCCCCTACTATAGGCGATTAACAAAAATGGGAGCTTGCAGAGTATATGAAACATGTACTACTATCACGCAATATTATGGCTATGAAACATGCACCCTACACATGCTTAGCTACTTACACACTTAATTCTTAAGTAATGCTCGTATGCATAGCTGCTAATAATAATTGTTTTGAAAAATAATGGGTGTACCTAAAAGCATCATCGGATTTCAAAGCATGATTCCGTTACAAATATACTAAGCAGACGTACAAGCACAACTGATGCATGAAAGGATATATGTATTTTCCAAGTTGCTGATACTTACTTAAAATTTGCAATGTTCTCGCCTTTTTTTCAAATGACATCCCCTCCAACGGCAATACAACTTTTTTTTTTTAAAGTTAAGCTGCGTGTTTCCATCAATGTTCATCAGAGTAGCAGTGATGCTGTCATGGAGTGCTTGAACTTTATTTCCTCCAATGAGATTGTGTGAATGACACTGTTTTTGCACCACCAATGCCAACACTGATGTAAGTACTACAAAAACACATGATTGTTGATGTGACGAATATTTACAGAAACACGCTGTTAAAAGTTTTAATGGAGCAATAGAACCGTTAATATACACCCTTGTGCAAAATAATTGAAACAAACTCGGAAAATTGAGAAAACTAAGAAAAGAACTAGTTTGTTTAAATTTATATAAAAGCAAAAGTTTTTATAACATATGATCTCTACAACTCTTTGTGTGAACATTTGGACATGATTCGTCACGGAATCTATCAATTTTTTGCACTCATTTGTACTATGTGTGACCATGAATTGGAGCAGTTATTAGCTTCTCCGTAGTTGAACAATCCTTATGCAATTGTCAATTTTTGCATAAAACCCAAAGATTCTCGCTTGGATTGATATCAGGAGAGTTTTCAGACTATTCAGCTATCTCAATTTGGTTCTCAGACATGAATTTCTTGGTCATTTGGACGTATGGCAAGGGGCTAAATCCTGCTGGAACACACCGTTCTATATGTGTATCGTTTCGTCAACACTGGTAAAGCATTTTATTTCCAGAACAGCAATGGATTGCTCAGAATACATCATACCATCAACATTCTGCAAGGAACCAACCCCATTGTAACCGAGATAACCCCAAAACATCTTTTGAGGGTGATTTGAAAATGGGTTCATGTGGCAATCCTGAATTCTTTCACCTGAAGATCTCCATGCGTCTTGACTTTGTTGACCTTGGATAATGAAATTAATTTCGTCCCTAAATAGTACTTTTCTCCAATTTTCAGCTGCGCAATTCTTACATTTCAACACCCACAAGTAGCTCCTTTTCTTCTTTGGTGGGGTCAGAAGCTGTTTCTTCATAAACTGGTAGGCTGGCCATCGGGTACAATACAGCACCTTCGAACAGTAGATAAGCTTCTGATTAGTGGAAATTGATGATAGATAAAGGATTTAAGTATCTCATTCATATTTTTACTAATTTTAGTATAATCGGTGACAAATAATAGTAATAATTTTTAAGTCATGGAAAAAATACTTTGTTTCAATTAATTTGCACAATTGTGTAGGTGACATGTTATGAAGAGGAAACACATCGAGCATTTGTAGTTGGTATCAAAAACTTGGACTGTGCATGAAGCTGTGTAAGCTGTGTCAAGTGCTGTGTCATGCATCATCGTGTTTTTGCATATTACAATAGTAAATCAACAGCTCCTAGAGAGCGAATTTCAATGAATCTTGTAAGGCGATTTCTATATTTTTCTCACTTTTTGAAAAAAGGCTTAGAAATAAAGTACGCTTCTGTGTCTGTATATAGTAATAAAATGTTTACCCATTACCTAAACAATATCTTCCACCCTCTCGCTGTGATTGATTTTTTTTCGCTTTCCGTAAATATGTATAAAAACTAGATTAAAATGCTTAATTACTTATGTGATTAATGCACAGACTGCAACTTTATTTTCCCTGAACAGCCACATTAAAGCTCTTTCTTTAACGATTTCGGTTTCTAAAAGCACACATTATCGCGATTCTTTTTCCCTTTTTTAATGCTCTTTTTCCTGAATCTCCCCCAACAATAGACTCCCAACGAAAACTTCCAAGCTTCCCACATTCTGCTGCGTGGAGTCTCGTGACTATCTGCTGATGACAGATTCCCGTGGAGTGCATTTAATTTATGCAAATGCCCCGACTGCTGACCGTTAATTACATATATGGACGCCAACAGGTCCACTGTTGCGGATTCGGCTGTCATGGTAACTGTGCAGCGGCGCTCGCAACGGTTTGTTTGTCGGCACGCCAGTCTATGACGTCACTGGGAAAAGGGAGGGAAAAAATGTCCCTGGCAAGAGCAATTTTTAGGGCTGAATCTCTATAAATCAGATTTACTCTAGACAAGTCGAATGTATTATGGTATTTTTTTCTCTTGATGAAATAAGTTTGATTTATTTCCCTTGATATCAATCAAGAATAAAAGAGAGTACACCAAAAACTTTTTTTTGATAAAAGTTCAGCAAAAATATGAATTTTATTAAGTGAAGAAAAATTACTCTTATTCTTTATTTTATGCAAGCAAAAAAATAGCTTTTTAATTGCTATAATTATTTGCATCCTTCTGGTTAGTTCGCTAACTAGATTTTTATATTTCTTTACTTACGAACATATCTTTGTTTGATGCAAAAAAAAAGTAAAAATGCACTTTTCGTTATTAGTAAAAATTCTTATAATAGCTTTAAAAAAAATTAAAATATGCGATCACTGCTAAACAATAAAATATGGTCCTTACTTTTGCTGTCAAACATATGTGTTACAATCATTGAGTTTGTATACTAAGAGGAGGGAGGGAGACTTCTCACACTTTAGCACTTCAGCTCGCGCACGGAATTTCCAGCAAGTATGGCAAAATGTTTCGAATAATAAAATATATCGTTCAGTGGGGGGGGGGGGGCGAGTTTTTTGACATCCGTAACTGAGGAGATCAAGGACTCGAAAAATGAATAGCAAAACGCTTTACAGAGTAAAACTTCAGTTTCTTTACGAAAAGAGCAACCCTTTTACCATACCTTCTTGGGCAAAAATGAACCCGCTGAGTTTACTGCCCTCTTAGTATTAGAGCTTAGTGGTTAAAATAAATAGTGCACTTTAAAAAAAATACTTATAGCGTTTTTCTAGTGTAGTCGAGTTGAAACGGATGTTTTTTCTTTCTGGTTTAAAAAAATCCATTGTAAATCGTAACACACAAGCTTTCATATTTTTTTTTCTTTTTAATTTAATTAATTAATGGTACAGTTTAGAAGTGGTGATTTTTGAGTAATGAAATCTGTACCAGCGCGTTTTAAATTTAAGTATTGTTAATATTTTTGTATTCCTTATGACAAGCCATGGCCACTGGATTTTTGTTATTTTTCAGGAATAATGTGACTAACTCCTGTAGACTTTTTAGGAACAACGAATCATCAATTTTTGTATGCGATGGGCAATTGTGCGACGTCCTTTTTTTTGGGGGGGGGGGTACCATTTGAAGTGCCGTGTAATTCCCTAACATTTTGATTTAAATGCATTGGTATAGTTTGCATGTGAGGTCAAAAACTCACCCGTGGGGAAAAATTCGTCCTGCTAGAAGCTTACAAACTGAAAAAATAAAAATTCTTATTGCATAATACGAGGGTTGTCTGAAAAGTTTCCGACCTAACATAGATAAAATATTTTTATCGTCCAAATTGGCTGTTACTTTTTGACATAGTCTCCTTGTAAGTCCACACACGTCATCTAATAATGATCCCATCCTTTTAACCCATCCAAAAGTAATGGTGAAAATGTGTCCTCAAAAAAGCTGTTGACAAAGTTTATGACGTTCTCATTTGAAGAAAACCTTTATCCTCCAAGTGCTTCTTCCAGCTTAGGGACCAAGAAAGGGTCGCTTGGGGACAGATCTGGTGAGTAGGGTTGGTGTTCAACGATTTCGAGCCTTAACTCGTGAATTTTGGCCACTGAAACCACTGAGGTGTGAGCAGGAGCATTTTCTTGATGAAAAAGGACTTTTTTCTTTTTCAAATGCGGCCGTTTTTCTTCTATTTCCTCCTTCAATTTGTCAAGGAGAGAAGCATAGTATGCTCCTGTTATGGCTTTTCCCATTTTCAGGTAGTCAATGAGTACCATTCCATGGCTATCCCAAAAAACGGTCGGCTTCACTTTTCCAGTAGAAGGAACTGTTTTGGCCTTTTGTGGAGCTGTTCTCGCTTTGCAGTCCATTGTTTTGACTGCGTTTTTGTTTCTGGAGTGTACTGATGAATCCAGGTTTTATCCACAGTGATAAGTCGTCAGAAAAACTCTGGTTCATTGTACAAGAAGTGAGCTGCAAATGTTCATTCGGACACGTTACTGGTCAAATTGAGCAAACGCGGCAGTTAAAGTACAGCCAGCTTCCGCGTGCTTAATTTCTCATTTAAAATGTTCCATGCGCATTCCTTAGAGATATTCATAGTTTCTTCTATGTATCTCACCTTCAATCTGCATCATCCAGCACCATTTGATGAGCTTTAGCAATGTGTTCATCAGTGGTAGCAGTTTTGGGTCGACCTGAGAGTTCATGAACACTCAAGCTAGTACGGCCACGTTTAAATTCCGCTACCCAAAGTTTTACGGTTGTAGACGATGGTGCAGAGTCCCCATACATAGAGTCCAACTCCTTTTTAATTTATACAGGCGTATTTCCTTTTTAAAACAAGTATCGAATCAGAGCTTGATATTCGATTTTTTCCATTTTCAAAAACTGTTGGAGCAACTCACCAGTATGGTTGTCACGCACATAATTTGAACTAAAAACAGTCAAAATTACAGTTCCAAGTTTCCAAAAGACTCCTTAATAAGAACATCTCTCTTTGTTTCATAAGTTTTGCCTTTTTCATATCGAGGTCGGAAACTTTTCAGACAGCCCTCGTATAGTTAATTTTAATTATTTTTGAAGGAAACAAAGCCCAGAAAACTTCAAATGCTAACACTGAAGGCTTAATTAAAAAGAAAAACCAAGGGTTTATGAAGTGGAGAGGAGGATGAGACTAGCGTTAACATAAACAGCTAAACTGGAAATACTGTTTAATTGTTGGCCCGGCTCGTTTCAAAAAAAATTCAATAAAACCTATTAGTAATTTTTTATGCTCCTGGTTTGACTCATTACTTTTAATGCATGGAAAGCTGAACCTAAAGTTAAATTATTTTCTTATGTATACGCTAATTAGCAGTTATGAATTTTCTGTTAAAAATAGCTTTATGGTTAAGAAAACGTTCTATACGTTTCAAGTAAGTTTTCAATCATTCACACATCAATACGTTTTCAAACATTCCTAAATAACTTCAATGTTGTTAAAAATAATTAAGAATTACATAGCCCTTTGTAATTCACTCAAATGAAAGAAAACATAATTTATCTAGGTTTGATTTTTTTTTAATAATACAAGGAAACGTAGAACTGATGAATGTTAAATCACAAATCAGTGCGACACATCAGAAGTGTCGGAAACATATTAAGAATTATAATAAACTAGATTCTTTACCAGTTTTTCTCGCGGCTACATCTTTTCCATATGGCTGCATTAACATAGCTTTCTCTAGCTTTGCTAACAAGATGTAATTGCAGCTGCGTTTGAGGACATGTAATCGACCTGCTTGTACCGCACAGATGCTACGCGAATGCATTTTCATGTCATTTTGGACTCGGGAATGTGCTTGTTCGTCTTCATTATTCTAATTTACTTTTTATTGTTTTAACTGCATTAGGAGACTCGATAAACTGCCAAAATGTGTTCTTTCCGATGCTACGCAGCTTTAAAGAACATATATTGAAAATACCGTGGCAAAACTAGGAAGATGCATTTCATACATCCTTATTCATTAACTATTTTTCATTAAAAAATGTTGTTTTTCAAAAAAGAACATATGCCAGAAAAATAAACAAAAAAAAAGAGATACATTAATTAAAAATGTGTTAGTTTCCTTTATCAGTTGGACAGACTTAAGTTTTTTGTATCTTTTCTACGAACGATATCCTAAACTTTGCGGAAGTTTTTAAAGAAGTTTGAAATTTATGCATCTGCAATATAACATACATTTGAATAATTGTTACAAAAAATGTAGCTTTTTAAATGAAAAATAGAATGTACTACAATATAAGCTAAACATGATAAAAAGCAGAAATGTAAAAAATAACTTTATACTGAAAAAAAGGTTATCACATATAACGCTAACAAATACGAACTTGCACGAAACTGCAGACACGTCTTTCGGAGTTAAAAATGGCCTATCTTTTTCAATGCGAAATGATTAGAATCTAGGATGGAAGATATCAATTCGGACTTACTTTCTCATTTAAAAATAGGGCTACTTTGTACTAATTTCAGGGTTTCGTACTATTTCAGAGATGCAACGATAAGCAAAGTGGCTGATCACCGATTAATCGGCTAACGATAATAAGCCGATTAGTGGTCATGAATAATGTTTTTAATGCTACTAATTTCTCCATTACTTTTTCTTCTTTTACAATTTCAATTTCAGGAATAATTACTAATTTTTTCTCTGAGTGACCATTTAATTTTTCTCTATTTTCCAAATTTTTAAAAAATAATTTCCTAAAATTTCTTTGAGCCTGTTTCCATATTATTGCTTATAAACTTACATTATGTTAACTAGACATGAAAATTAAAACAAAAATAGGGAGAAAAGCGATGGTAAAAAGGCTAATTAAAAAAAAGCATTAAAATGCTCCTAAATTATTGGCCGCAATGTAATTCAAGACTTTTATTCCGTGTGAAAATTTTAAGGTTACCTAAAAGCACTGTGCTAAAGGGGAAGAGTAACGGCACACGAAAAATTGTTGCAACATTGTATGTTTCTCATATGTTTGTAGAAAATTACATTTATTTGCAGCTAATAAATTTATTCATCATTTTTTTTTAAAGATACTTAAAAAGTATTTAAAAAGTTTTTTTCATCGATTAATCGGCCCAATTTTGCCGATTATGACCGATTAATCGGTACTATCGATAAATTGGTGCACCTCTAGTATGCATATTATTTAAACTTTGCGGAACTTATATTATGCAACCTCTGCAGTGTGTATTCAAATCGTACATTTTGAAAGCTCGGCCTTAAATAGAAATACCAGTTGAAGATGCAGTCTTTTCCTAAAACTTAGTGACTGATATTTAAGAAAACTTTCAAAATGATCCAAACCAACGGACTACATTCAGATATCTAAATATAAACTATGAGTTAGTGAGAATATATGCGTCATTTTAGAATGCTCTTACATTTTCCAGAAGTAGGTCCTTATATTTATTTATTCGCATATTTACATGCTATATCCAACATATCTATAAATTATAACACTAAAAGATATCCACCGACAGCGCAAATAACGTACACATTGTATATACTGTCCGTCCGTGCAAGCACTCCACTCGTGAACAGTTATACTTAGAAAGGGGTAGATGGGTTATTAATGATAACTTTCCGAAGTTTTCATTTTAAAGCTTGCATTAGCTATATCCTCTTGACATATGCAACTAAACTATGTATTTGAAAATTGCATCGTTCCACGTTGTTTAATACGGCTTAAAATACTTTTTTTTCTTTCCCTTATTGTTATCACCCCTGTTTTAGTAAGATCAGGGAAGACCTGGAGCATGGGTAAATGTGCGGACGGTTTTACCAAAGAAAATCAGACAGAGTATGCATATACGTATTTATATGTATTACAGTGATAAACTGAATATTTAAAGTAAAACACACACACACACACACACATATATATACAGGGTGTCCACTCCTATCGTGGACCAATAGCTAATTTCTAAACCGTTAGAGATACGCATATAGTTCATTTAGGAAAAAATCTCCAAATTACGAGAGGAATTTTGGGTCTATTCAATGTTTTTCAAAAAATCAAATTTTGAAAGAGTTACGAATTTTAAATTTTTATACAGCCCCCCAGTCCTATCAATCATATTTGGTAAAACATTCTTGACACTGTAACGTTTAAAACTAAAAAAAATCACTGTTCTACCACAAAAATTGGCCGAGTTATGACGTTTTGAAAAATCAAGATTTTGAAGGATTTCGCATACGGTCCCTTAAAGCGATCTCTGGATGCTGTCATGAAATAATGCAAAATCTTGATTTTTCAAAACGTCATAACTCGGTCAATTTTTGTGGTAGAACAGTGATTTTTTTTTAGTTTTAAACGTTACAGTGTCAAGAATGTTTTACTAAATATGATTGATAGGACTGGGGGGCTGTATAAAAATTTAAATTTCGTAACTCTTTCAAAATTTGATTTTTTGAAAAACATTGAATAGACCCAAAATTCCTTTCGTAATTTGGAGATTTTTTCCTAAATAAACTATATGCTTATCTCTAACGGTTTAGAAATTAGCTATTGGTCCACGATAGGAGTGGACACCCTGTATATATATATATATATATATATATATATATATATATATATATATATATATATATATATATAAAATTAGAAGTATAAAGCTTTGCGAAAAATTAGTTGAAAAACTGAAGTAATGAGAAAATTCCCAAAAGAATCTGGGGCCTTCATCAACTGGACTCCCCTAGGGTAAGGAAAAGTGAAGCGAGATGTTTCTAGCCAGTTGCAGGCAAAACGCCTAAAAAGATACAACTAACTCACAAACAAGCATAAGGTCACTAGAAGTCCGATTCACTTAAGCAAAAACATGAGAGAATACAATTCAAAAAACACCATATAAAATCAATAAAACTCAAATAAAACTGAACGACATGAAATTACAAGAATACAAAAGCAAGAACTCTCAACCTACACTGTAAGAATTACAAACCTAAGGCTTCTTCAATGTGCTACTGATAAGACTGTTTGTCAATTTCGCGGGGTAGCAGTTTTGAGTTAAAGCTACAATTAATTGTCTTATTGCTGAGTCTAGATTTGAATTTTTGTTGCAAATTTTTTTGTATCGTGAAACTTGTGAACAGATTATGTTCTTGATAACTTTTTTGCTTATACAACTGTGAAAATTGATAAGTACACTTGAAGTTGAAATCTATACGTTTGTCATAGAGTGTTGCCATAGAGATTTTTTCCTACCCTAGGGGAGTCCCCCTAATGAAGCCCTAAGGGTCTTTTGGGAATTTTCTCATCACTTCAGTTTTTCAACAAATTTTTCGCAAAGTTTTATACTTCTAATTAAAAATATGTTCGATACCAGTTTCAAAGAGCTGCCACAGGCGCCTTTTGACCTGTGTAATGAAGTTTATTTTTCTTTTTCTGTATGATTCTTTAACTACTTTGTTTTTGTTAATGAAAGTATATATATATATATATATATATATATATACTAGCTGACCCGGCAAACGTTGTTTTGCCATATAAATAATTTCCTAGTAATTTCTAGTGTAGACAAAAAATAGCTTACTTTTTGTAAGTATGTATGTGTGTATGGTAGAATGTGTATATTGTATGTATGTAAGAATGTGGTATATGCGTGAAATAAGCATGGAGCGCTGTGAACGATGAGGGAATATAAAAATAACAATAGGCAAACATTATTTTTAAGTTATTATAATTTATTCCTTAAAATTATATATCATTAAAAATTTGTGTCACTTTAATGGTCGTTCATACCCTCCCCCCCCCCTTCTCGCAGTGAAAAAAAACTTTACACAGCAGATTTTGCCTAATAACTCAACACTCATGGTGTTTGATACATTTTATTTGTTTATAACGATGTTTTTTGGTCACAACCAATATGAAAATCACAAAAAATAGTTACTTTAATTTTTAACATGTATTTATCTTCTTCAGAATTTTTGACTTTTAATTTTACCTTAAATTTGACGTAAATGCAAGGTATAAAATACATAATTTTATAAAGGTACAAAAATTAACATAATAGAATTGATAGTGTATATAATTTTTGAAAAAAATAATATAAGTGCCGCAAATCAAAAACCATTTATTGCCACAATCGATTCAAAGCCCTCAAAAATGGCTCAAACGTCCATAAGAAAATTCTACAGCATCGAAGGACCCCATTGCCAATTTTAACGAAGATCCGACCAAAACTGTCATTTTGTACTATAAAAAAATATGGGGTAGATTCCCATGAGGGGATGTACCTGCATAAGGACATTACAATCATTAAAATCATTCAGAAAAAAAAAAAAACATGCAGCTGTTCGAAAAAATCCTTGCGGGCCTGGATTCGATCTCATTCCATCAGGGACTTCAACCTGACGCTCATAACCACTTGACCATCGGGTCGCTCATTGAAGTAAGGATTTACGATAACACATATTGTTTTAAATGACATGAAATGTTAGTTTTTCGATCATAACTTTTTTTCTAGTGAACAAATATCGTCATATGAGTACATGGTACCTAAGTTACACCATCTCCTATCGATTAAAAAAAATCGTCCAAATCGGTTCAGTAGATCAGATGTTATGTGCGAACAAAAAAAAATTTAGGGGTGGACTACCCCTATTATTTAGGGGGATAAAAAATAGATGTTGGCCGATTCTCATAGATACTGGATAAGCACAAAAAATTTCATCAAAATCGGTCAAGCCGTTTCGGAGGAGTATGGCAACGAAAACTGTGACACGAGAATTTTATATATTAGATATATATATATATATATATATATATATATATATATATATATATATATATATATATATATATATATATATATATATATATACACACACACAGTATGTGCTCTTGTTGTGTACCAACATGTTTTTACAGCTGTATGAGGCTCTCCGTCCACTACATAATGTTTGATATGCTTCTTCCGCCTTTTACGACATGCATAAGGAGAAAGAAGATTCATCTCCATTGTGATATTTTCTGCTTTCTTTTGGCATGATCATAGTGATTAAATCTATACATCCCTTTCGAAACGAAATGAATAATGTAGGCATTATACTAGTCGAAGCTGAAGCTTTAGTAGACCTTAAAG